>PYHX02000467.1:20097635-20549941 GCA_004302925.2 Cochliomyia hominivorax
ACAAAAATTTAATGTTCGATTCGAAGTAGGAGAGAGATTGTAAAAGAGTGCTGCATTTGCTCAGCCGTCAGTTTCACCGAAAATTTGTAAAGTTGTTTTGAGTTGCAACCAAATTAACGCAATCGTAAATCCCCAATTGACTTTGGCAGATCAGATGAATATTCGTTTCATACTTCCATCTAATCTGGAGTAGATTACCATGGTGAGCAAACATGCTGGTTCATTATTCCATCTGTCTTGTGCCAAAATATAAAGTTCATCTTCCACACGTATACTACAGGTGCTGAGAGATAACCATACAGATAATCAATGACTTCATCCAAAAGATACGAGTCTCTTTTCGCCAGGTCATTAGCAATCAAGTTGGATTGATTACTATCGCATTCAATGATGTGCCCCATTCCGGCAAAATATTCTATGTCATATGTAGTCACCTCTTAGGGACCTGATGGCACCCTTTCTATAATTAAAATTACGATATCTGAGCCAACTGGTTGCTCTACAAATAGTTACAATCTCTGCCAGCAATATATCACATTCCTTCAGAAGCCTAAAATTCATCTGAGAGAAAAAATTCAATGAGAGAAAAATTCATGAGAGAAAAAGGGATCCAAGAGCTCTGGAATATGCCACTTTCCCGTAGCTCTTGCCATTGGAACAGCGAATTTTTGGCACAATAAATAAGCCGGTAACCAGTTTAGAATGACAAATATAATTCTGGTTGATATGGACCTCAGTATTCTAGTTATCAACACCCAAATTCTCTGAGAAACTTTAATAAACATTTATCCTACAATATATGTTTGGATTTCAAATCCATTTGCTATCTCACCAAAACATTTAGCGCCAATACGTCCCATGCAGAAAAGGTTATCTCAAGCAGGTATCTTACATCTCCTTGTGAATAATACCAGCTTCATTTTCGTTAGATTGTCTAAGTGTCATACGGTGTGATAGCATTTCCAGATGTTAATTTTGGGATAACCAGAGTTTCCCAAATTCGGACCAGATGTTTCGGACTATATGTTTCGGGGGTCCAAGTATCCATCCTTTCAGATCCATGAAGCTCCTAATACCCTCCTAATTATCACAAAAAATCGTACCAACACTTGTTTGTGTGATATATTTATGTTTCCATATATCTGTGTCTCTAATGCATTATCAAGTTTCAACTTTGATAATTATCGATAATCAAATGGTAATTCATCTATAATTATAGTATTGTCCTCATATATTTATCAAATACTCCCTCCTTGACTCTCTCTCTCTCTCTCTATCTCCATCTCTATCACACGTTTTATTTTACTCTTTATCTTTAGTTGATGGACTTGCTGTCATTGTCACAACTGTTAGGAATAATGACAATAACAATAACAATAACAATAACAATAATAACAACAACTATAGAGAAATCATATCTATAAATAAAGTACAATCCACAAATTATAAGTTGAGTGTGTGAATCCATAAATAAAGTGAAAATATGATTATTTTCTTATTTGTTAGAAAATATAATTTATTTAGTTTGATATCTGTCATAAACATATCAAATTGAGTTTATTATTGAACTGATTAATACAACAATATAAACACATATACACTTCCATATACATGTAGTATATAAATATATATAAAAACATCCATTTATACATAAATAAATATAAAACCATAAATTGAGATCATCTTAAGAAGAAATCGATTAAAATTCTTTAGAGAAAATAGATTTCATTTTTCGATATTTCTTCTCTTTTCTCATTTTTATATTAAAATACAGTCAGATATTGTGGAGTTAGAGTCATCTCTAAATATGGGTTTCATGTAAGAGATTTTAGGGAAGAATTTTGTTAAATGTTAAAGAATCTAAAATGGTTATTTTTGGAAAATAAGATAAATTGCAGTAAAATGAAATTAAAAAAAAATTGAGAAATAAAATAACAAAATTATTTTCAAATCTTGTTATACCCTACACCATAGTATGCGGTTAGTGTCTAATGCGTTTGTGCTGATTTTTTTAACCGTGTGAGTCTATTTATTATTGTTATTATTATTATTATTATTATTATTATTATTATTATTATTATTATTATTATTATTATTATTATTATTAAAAACCAACAGTGTAGTAATTATGCCTTAATACGTATACTTAATATTTAATTGTTATATTTGGAAAATATTAAGTATACGCTTCAGTAATTTGTTTAAAGTAATAATTTTATAATTTACATAACGTTTTATAAAATTTGAGCAGATTATTTGTATTGTTCACAAGCAGCTTAATATTTAAATCCGGTGCTTTGGCAAAAAACATAGACCGGTACCTGATAAAACCTCAAAATTCGGAAAAATAACTATGGACTAAATATGCATATTTATGATGAACTAAAAGAAATTTGTTATGAAATAAAATTTGCAAAATAATGTTGATATTTTCTGAGATTTTTTTTTTTTTTTTTTGTGAAAAATTGAATTTTTTGTGAAAAATTGAATTTTTTGTGAAAAATTGAATTTTTTGTGAAAAATTGAATTTTTTGTGAAAAATTGAATTTTTTGTGAAAAATTGAATTTTTTGTGAAAAATTGATTTTTTTTTTTGAAAAATTGAATTTTTTGTGAAAAATTTAATTTTTTGAGAAAAATTGAATTTTTTTGAGAAAAATTGAATTTTTTTTAATTGAAAGATTGAATTTTTTAAATAACTTTTAGTGAAAAATTTAATTTTTAGTAAAAAAATTTAATTTTTGTAACAAAAAAATTTTTTTTTAATTTTAATAGAAATTTAAATTTTAGTAAAAAACTGTTTTTTTTTTTTAATTTAATTTTTAGTCAATAATTGAACATATTGAGTTTTGATTTATATGTTCCTAATTTTCAGATAATGCCTTTTTCACAACTCCAGTAAATATGGGCTCTGCAGACCAAAAGGAAAAATGAAATTCCATATGATTTTGAATAAAATTTAAAACATTTTAAAACTTTTTAGTTAGGAAATATAAAGAACTTTAAGTAAAAACTTCCGCTTAATAAAGTGTAAATCAAGTCAAAATAATTCCATTATATCATTTTGATTTCTCAAAACTTTTATAATTATTAACCTTATCCACCATTCAAATCTAAATCATTTCATAAAACCATAATTAACGCTCTTTTTCCCTTTTACTTAGTTTCTGCCTTTTCATTTCAACGACACAATGAAACATAAAATTTTCAACTAATATTTCTAATAATTGATGACGATGTTTTCACGATAGAAAACAATAATTTAAGGAATTTACAAAAGAACAAAAACAACAACAAAAGTAGCGACAAATGAAAGTGAAAAATGTAAACAGAGAAACAATAAAAGAAAAAAAACTTTTCCTTGAAAATGAAAAGCTATAAAGCAATCAACTTCCGTTGTTAATATACTTAAAAGGAAATCAAAGGAACTTTACAAAAAAAACACACACACACAATCATACTTACACATAAACTAAAATAACTTTTAAATAAACACACACACATACACAATTACATAAACAAATATATACATAGAAAAAAACGTTGAAATTTTACGCTTATTAACGTAGTTTTACATGTAAAATAACATTTTTTCTCTCTCTCTCTCTCTAAATGAGAAAAATAACAAAAATATAAGAAGAGAATTTTCAAGAAGAAAATGAAAAATCTAAAAAAAAATACAATTTCCAAGTTAAAAAGCCCAACGTGTTTTCTCCTTAAAGTAAGTGAAGTAACTTTACAAAACACTGCACAGTGGGGCAAAATGGAAATTTATGGAAATAAATCGTTAATTTTAAATCACACGTGATGGAATTTTAAACCGTTTTTCAGAAACCTTCCATTAACGTTTTGTAGTGATTTCTTTGCTCGAATTCTCTTTTAACAAGAGCCCAATATATATCCAATGGCCTTAAGTCCGGACAGTAAATTTTCCCCTTTTGGTACAAATAACACATTGTTGTTTTTGTAAAATTCGAGGGCTTGTTTACTATAGTAACAGAATGCCAAGCTTTATGAATGGAAGCAGCTTTATTATTATTATTTGTAAACATTTCTTGATGTAAATTTCGGTATATATAGAGACCATGATTGGTTTGTCCAACCAATAACTTTTGGGGAAATTTTTATTGCTTTTGGATCCTAAACATGAAATTTCGCGGAAAAGGGTTATTAAATAGTAAAGTAGGTTACCTCACATCTCTTAAACAGAAATAGGTATTTAAAAGTGCAATACTTATCGTTACCCTTTTAAAAACTATACTGACAGGAATTTGGTACTTTTTTGAAATTCGATCATCTTATGGAGTAAAACTATAATTTAGTACTTTTTCGATATCTAATATATCTTCTTGGTCAGTACATAAAGAAATGAAATTCTTATTAAATTAAAAAATTTACAAAAAAAAAAAATAAATAAATAAATAAATAAATAAATAAATAAATAAATAAATAAAAAAATATTAATTTGGTACTTTTTGGAAATTTGAATGTTTACGTACCTTTATTTAGTATTTTATTCGTAAATCATTTTTAATCTTCATGGACAAAATGGTTTAAGTATTTTATTACAGAATCAAAATATAATTTTATATTTCATTTGGAAAGTGCTCGCCAAAGCATAATTAGTACTAAATTCGTAAAATAACATGGTACTTTTTTTTAGAAAATATATTTGAAGAATTTGGGTTGTTTGATTTTTTTAAATCAAAATAATTTGAGCCGTAATGTGGTACTTTTGAAATCTTAAGATAGTGCTCTTGCCAGACCTCCAATAAATAACTACTCTTTAGACTCAAATGCAAAAACTCATTTTTGGGATTTTTCTTTAAATTTTTGGGAATTTATGATTTTTTTTTTTAATCAATAATGTTTTTGCACACTTAAATTTAGAATTTCATTATATCCACATTTTCTGAAACTTTCAGTTATAAAATTTTTAGTGAAATATTGAATGTTTTTAGTGAAATTTTTAATGTTTTTTGTGGAAAAATGAATTTTCTTAGTAAAAAATTCAATGTTTTTATTGTAAAATTGAATTCTTAACGAGAAATAAAATTTTTAGTAAAAAATTGAATTTTTAGTGAAATATCAAATTTTAGTGAAAATTTATTTATAATGAAAGTTAAATTTTTAGTGCAAATTGAACTTTTTAGTGAAAATTAAATTTTAGTGAAATATTTTTAGTGAAAAATTTTATTTTTAGTTCAAAATTGATTTTTTTAGAGAAAAATTTTATTTTTAGTGAGAAATTGAATTTTTAGTGAAAATTGATTTTTTTAGAGAAAAATTTTATTTTTAGTGAAAATTAAATTTTAGTGAAAAATTTTCCAAAATTGATTTTTTTAGAGACAAATTTTATTTTTAGTGAGAAATTGAATTTTTAGTCAAAAATTGATTTTTTAATGAAATTTTTTTTTTTTTTTTGATTGATTTTTGATTTCAAAAATTATAAATTTCTCCAAAATTCATAAAAAGTTCCAAAAAAATCGTTTAGTTCTAAAAAGCACAAAAAATTTTGATTAATATTTATTTTAAATCGTTTTTGTGTAACAGCAGACATATTTCTGGATTCAAGACAATATTTTCAATGTCAAGAAAATATTGTCTTGAATCCCAATCAGAAATTTAAGATTTATTTCAAAATAAAACTTGTTTCTACCCCACTGTACAATGGAAAGTAAGAATATTGAGAAAAGGGAATTGAAAATTTTAGGAAAAGAAAAAGAAACTACAATGACATTAAAGGATTTTTTCTAGTAACATTTTCTTCGATATTTTTTTTTTTTCGTTTTTGTAGGAAATAGATTTAGGAGAATTTAAAGGAAAAAATATATATAAAACATATTTTAAAACTATAAAAGGAAATTAAGTTACCATAAAGTTATTTTCTTTTTTACAAGAAAAAATAACAAATAGAAGAAGAGAAATATTTTTTTTTGGCATATGTCCTTGATTTATTTGCAAATTATTTTATATGTATTTTTTACTATTTTGCAGGATATTTTAATGCAGTTGATTTATCAAAAATAAGAGAAAAGAGAGTTGGAGATGTTTTAAGAAGTAGTTTTTTTTATAATTTCGAACCTACAGATATCTTAACAAAATTTAACGAGATTACAATTGAGGTGTTTTCGAGTTAATCTGGAAGATTACAGGCTCTCAGCTAGTCAGGGGATTGGTGGGTGGTATTCCAAAGCTCTGTCATTTCGGGTATGTGATTTTTTGAAAATTCTTCTAAAACGATTATTTTACAATTAATTCATTAACATTTGATGTCATGGAGACATATTGATAAAAATTCAACATGGTTGCATTTTAAGTATATTAAAGCTGAATAACAAGCATTAGCTAGTCAGGGGTTAAGTGGGTGCTCTTTCAAAGTAAACCATCTCTGGTATGTTTGATTATTTGAAAATTCCTCTAGAACTATTTTTTTTTTTTTTTTTTTGCAAATAATTCTTTAACGACTGAATCCATGGAGATATTTTAATAAAATTTAACATGATAACAGCTGAGATATTTTGTGGTTGTTTCTGAGAACTATAAGTTCCCACCTCTTCAGAGATGTAGAGGGTGATCTTGCAAATTTGGACATCTTAAGTATTGCGATTTTAAGATAATTTATCAGAAAAGACTTTTTAGGCATAAATCTTTAACTTTTGAAAATATGACGGTATCTGAATAAAATTTAATATTATTATAGTTGATATATTTTTTAAGTCAATTCGAAAGAGTGGAGTTCCTCAGCTGGTGAAGAGGTCAGTGAGTGGTCTTCGAAAGTTAACCATTTTGGTGATGTAAATTTTTTGAAACGACCATGAAGATGTCTTAAATAAAATAATATATGAATTTTACCATGAACATAAATGAACTGCTGTAGTGTCGACACGAAGAACTATAAGACTCCAAATTGTCAGGCAGTTAGAACATCACGTAATGAATTTGGCCATTATAGGATAAGTGAATTTAAAAACTTTTATGCTCAATTTCTGAATCTGAAATCAATTTTAAATAATATTATTTATTAAGATTCATATGTTCGGTAAACTTCCAAAGAGACTATTCTTTCCAACCCCCCCCCCCTTTATAACGTCTGTTTGAATACTTCAAAGAAAAAATATTAAACACGTTTTCTGCAGATGGGAATAAATTTAGTTCTAAGTGAAATTTTGACCGATTATCGGACCTGATTATTTATAGTTTTTTTTTTAACTGAGGAAATGTTACATAAATAGATTTTTTTCTAAAAAGGCGATAATATACCCTCTGCCTGAGAACCATAATTTATCTAAATAATTTTATTTTTTTTTCCTTTATATACAGTAAATTCGTGGTCATAAAGGAAAATACTTTCCCAGTCAGCCATCTCAGAATTTCGTTAATTTTGAAAACTTTTTATTCAGTTTTTCAATGAGAAAAAAGTGAAAGCTAAAATTAAAGAAAAAGTAAATTGATTTTATAACCAGATTTGTCAGTTATACATGAAAAAAATTGTAACGGATCACATGACTGATTAATTTTATGAAAAGTAAATTTTAGGAAAGAGCTTTTCCCGTATTGGAATATTGGGTGTTATAGAATCGAAAAGTGGGAATCTATTTATAGTTCTATATTAAGCGCAGTTTTGTTAATATTTTAGTCGAATTTCACTTTTAAAGCTTTTTCTAAAAAGATTTTATTTGAGGTCAAATATGAAAGTTTTACCTAAAAGTTCAACAAAAATGATAGTTTTTAGATTTTCTGAAAAATTATGTACCTATTTTTTAAATAATTATCCTTCCAACGATATACAACTTAACTTGATATCCTCCAGCACCATATTTCCCGTTATTTTTCAAATGACTATAACTTTGAACCTTTAAAAATATTTCACTGAATTTTTTCTTATTTATTTCCAAGTTATTTTGCAACAGATTTGAAAAAGAAAACATTTCCATCTGTTCTCAGGACAAGTCACAGGACCTGCTAAGCATAGAAGTAGTAAATAATTGACATCCCTCAGTAGTTCAAAAATACTTTTTTGGGAATAATTGTGTTACGTTGGAACTACTAAATAGTTTCGAAAAAATTTCACACCGATACACTTGCGATGTTTTCCAGTTAATTAGGAGAAGCACATGTCCTTAGTTATTCCCAAAGGCGTAGAGTGGACCTCTAAAGTTGTTCACCTCAGCTATGAAAATTTAAAAATATGACAAAATTTGTAGTCCCCACGTTTAAAAAATGTGATATCTGTAGTAGTTTAAAAGTTTCTCTTTAAATGGTGTCAACCTTACCGATATTCCCTTTCAGGAAGAAATTAAAAATTCGTTCTTCAGCAAACCTCAACACTTTAATGTATAAAAAATTCAATGAATTACAAAATTTTTCCCATTAAATTTTATTTATAAACTTTCAACTTTTATTCACTTATTTTGTCATCCATCGAAAATCAATATCCGTTTCTTGATAAAAAAAATCCAAATAAAATCAATTAAAAATAATTGTATATAAAACTTAATTTTTTATGCACTCAATATTAAAGCTCCCTAAAGCTTTTACCTTCAATTTTACCCACAAAACAATCATAACAATAAAGTGAATACGAAAAAAGGAAAGAAATTAAACTAATTGGCCAGATTGCTCATACGCAGGTATACAATAACAATTTCATATATATATATTTACCTTACACCGATTACTTTGGGAATGTTTATGTATAAGTATGTGTGTGTGTATGTATATGTAAAAGTTATGGCTACAAAAGTAATTAAATATCGTAATGAAAATCAAATCAAATAAAACAAAACAAAAAAGGGAAAAATGGAGAAAAATCAGGGGACTTGTGTGATTTTGATAATGGATTTCTAAAAAAGAAATACACACATGTTCAAAATTACTTGTCAAGTTTGTCAAATGACCAGATAGACAGACGAAGATATGAACAGAACAAACATATTTACTTATTATACACATATGATGTGTTTTTATACCCTACACTTACACAAATGAAGAATGAAAGTACATAAAGTTTATTATTTTGTAAGCAACAACAAATCCTATTGGGATTTTATGTGATATATTCCAATATCTCATCAAATTCTAAATCTAAATGTCTGTCTCTTCGTCCGTCTGCCTACTGTTGGTTAGCGTTCCAACAGTCCAAACGAATGGTCGCTACTCTATGAAATTTATCTCCTCACTTCATTAGCACAATACCTAAATGATAAAAGTACCAGTTTTGTCGATTATTACCGAATAAAACAACAAATAGATTCTTTGGAAAATTCAAAAAGTACCAGAAAATAACCTCAAATAGTGTTTTTACATTTGGAGGTATTTGTTTTTTTTTTACCTTAATGATGACAAAAAGGTTATTATAAGAAATTTCATATAATTAGTACCAGATAGTCAATCACGTTCAACTTTTATATATTTTGCACAATGTAGCTCTTACTACATGTACATACATTTATTAGTACCAATAATACAAAATGTACCACAAAATCCCATATTAACGATTCTCACCAAATTGGACCATATATCTTGCATACCAAATAGTGCCTTAAAAAAATGCAAAAAGTACCACATGATACCCCCTTTTTTAATAAACGAGTTTAGGTTAATTATGTCAAAGAATACAAAAAGTACCATTGGAAATTATTTTTGCTTAAATTTTCATAAAAAAAACTTCAAAAAAGTACCTTCAGAAGATTCACATAATTGCGCAAATTATTTTTTACACACACACACACACTTTATTCATATCTCTATATTACTTATAACAAAGAATTCGAAAAGTACCATTAAAAAATTTAAAAAGTACCTATATTTCGTATGAAGAGAGAATTTTATTTTGTATCCTTTAAAAATAAAGTACATTTTTTGTTGATATTTTATCTTAATTATTCCAAAGAATTCAAAAAGTACCAGAGTACCAATATAGTAATTTCTTATTTATACATCTCTTTTGGTACTTTTTTTCCGCTAAATATTTTATCTTGCAATGCATTTGAAAATTATATTGCGAGCACCAAATATAGGTACTTTTTTCAACCCCAAACCTTTAAATTATAAAAAGTACCTATTTTGAAATGAAATATGAATTTCATTTCTGTCTTAATGGTCTGAATTTCAAAAAAGTACCAAACAACTATCAGCTTTATTTAAAAAAAGAAAAACGATAAGTACTAAAGTTTTTAATGCCCTTTAGATGTAGTGTAGGGTATTCTTGCTTCGTTATGGCCGATTAAATTATTTTCATTTATTTTCCATTTTGTTAGTTTAATAAAATACTTGTCTATCAAACTTTTAAATAAATTTGTTGTTATTTTTTTGTTTTATTTTATTTAAGAGAAAAGAAAATTATTTCAATAACTAATTAAGTAAATTGATTTGGGGTTTTTCTTATTCAAAGAATTTTCCAAAATAAATATCAATAATAAGCGAATTGAAAAACGCTACATATTAAAAAATTACATCATGCAACAATTAAACATCATGATTTATGATTTGTAGTGTTTTCAGAATGCATTTTTACCATTTAAAGAGATTTACAAAGGAGGGGTTATATAAAGACTATAAGCTATTATGGATCGATCCTTGAAAAATGTTGGCTTTGTGTTTTCGGGTTGCATAAGTGTTAAATATACAAAGTGTTATCACAATTTAAAAAAAAATTGAGCGTTATGCACCTTAAGGCAGGAACTACGGTTATTAGTAGTCAGATCTTCTTGAAAATGGGACTAAGACAATATTTTTCTTGTCAAAAATCTAATGAAAATTTCTTCAAATTTAGTCAAAAACGCCACTCAGAGAATACATTTGTATGAGAGCTTGCTGAAATATTGGGCCAATCATCATAAATTTCATTAATCTTTGTCTTTTGGAATAAATTCTCTGTATCAAATTTCATTGAGAATCTGTACTATTGCGACCTAGACATGGAGACAGCCAGACCGCAGGAGGACACCGTTATATCGATTGAGAAAGTGATTTTAATTCGATTGTTACTCTTTAAGATGGGAGTTTTATTATTTTTTCTGTGTATTACAGACATTTGCATAATCCATTTTCATTCTTTGATGGTGTTTGTTATGAAAATTCCTACCAGTTTTTGGATCACGGCATCCGGTTAAAAATGTAATTCTACAATGAACCTAAAAATCTAAACTTTTCCCGCAATTTGGTTCAAAATCACAGCCAACACTGTGCTCACCACACCAACATCGAGGTTAGAATCAACAGTTAAGTTAGAACCGATAGTCAAGCTAAAACTGAAGTTTCATTGGCATCCCATCCACTTGATGTGACATCATAATTTTGTAATTTTGAAACTGTTGAAGATATTTAAATTAAATTTGATAAAATAAATCTGAAATATTTTTAAGTTAATTTGAAATATTCAAGTCCCTTGACTGGTTGGAGAATGGTAAATGGATTTCAAAGTTGGCCATTTTGGGTATGTTATAAGAGAGTCCATGTTCAAGGTTCCTTATGTAAATCTAAATAAACTTTAGAAAAATATATTTTTTGATTTTTTTCCCAAGAAGGTGGCAACATTTCTTCTATTAAAAACTTTAAATTTGGAAGGGTGGTTGTATGGGACCTATAAGAAATAATGGTCCGTCCTTCATATAATTTGGCACATCGTTTTAGATTATTATAGGTCTTAGTTTTGCAAAATTGGGTTGAGATCGTTTTAATTTAGGAATTTAATGGGTTAAATCCCCCATTCCGGGGGGACATTTGTATGGGACCTAAATAAAATAATGACCGATCATAACCAATTTCAACATGCATCGTCCTTAAGCCAAAATAATAAAATGTGTAAAATTTCGTTAAGATATTTCCAAAACTGCGATCTGTAATTTGCGAACAAGCTTTACGTGAACAGCCAGCCGGACAGTCGGACAGACATGCTTAAATCGACTCAGTAAGTGATTCTCGAACGGTATATTTAAAAGTGGTGGTAGGACTATTTTTTCAAAGGAGGGAGTAAAGGCAGGAGGAGAGATATGCAGAAGGAGAAAAATATTTTTGAAGAAGATTTATTAGATTTTGAATGAATAAAAAACTCATTAAAAAATAATTTATTATAAATTTTTACTTGCAAAAGACCTAAAATTGTGAAACGCTTTATCTTTAGGAAGTATAAAGGGAAAATAAAGTGATAAAATAGAAATCGTTTAACAACTTCACCATCCCTAATAAGTATCGTACAAGACTATAACAGAGACACTGGTATACCTTTTAGGACAAGCCAATGTTAAAATGACTAGTCGTAAGCTTGTTAAAGGAAGTCCCATATAAGACTGTCGGATGATTAGAATTATTGATTTAAATACGTCCGTCGATTTAAATACGCCCGCCTATCTGGCTTTCTGTCTATCGGTCTCCATTCTAAAATTTGGCCTGGATTTTTTTAAAGTCCTCTTCAGTTTGGGTTCAGTAGGACTAAAATTTATAGTCTAAGATTTTCATAATAAAAAGTATTTTTTTTTTTAATTTACAATGAAAACTAAGGAGTGAGATCGAAAAACCACAAAACTTAAAGTTCGATTTTTTTAATTAAATTATTATTACAATTTACAAAAAATATTATGTAGTTTTCATCACTATCGTGATGAAATTTTGAACCTCTTTCGGCATCAACATTTTTATAGCTCAATTTTTCACATTTTTTGACACCTTTAATGTGCTCCTCAATTCACTTTTAACAAGAACCCAATATCTATTCACTAGTTTTAGCTCCGGGCAGTTTAAAGGATTTGCCTCTCTTGCTACAAATACCAAATAATTATTCTTGTACCATTCAAGAGCTCGTAGAAACAAATGAGTGGCTTCCTTTGCCACAAGTGTATATTGCTTGTCATTGCCAGAACTTTTGTGTCCTAAACTTTTCTTCAAATTCTCTCGAAATTTGCATAATACATGACGATTCGTTAATCACACATTATTAATAATACTGAAGAGGCTGATAAATTAAATACAATTAAAGTTTTTAGTTAACAATATTTTAAATTAAGTCTTGAATGATTTAATAAAAATGTTATTTAACCATTATTATATTTCCTTGTTTAACTTTTTCTAATTCTCTAAAATAAGTTATCTGCGTTTATTGTAATATACATCAGTCTATGTCCAAAATTTTAACGCATATAATAAACGAACTTTTGGTAAATTACCAAAAAAATCTACATAACAGAGATGACCAACTTTGGAAGGCCACCCAAAGTACCCTACTGACAAGCTGTAGGCCTGTAATTTTCCAGAGTAATTCTTCTTCTTGCATACTACAGCGATAACTATGAAAAATTTTATTAAGATAATCCCATCAGTTCCAAAGTTACAAAATTATTTCCCAAACACCTCAGAAACCTCCATATATCCTGAAGTTCAAATTTAAAATAACGTCCACAATTATGATCGAAAAAAAATCAAAAATTTTGTAATTACGACTTTTATATGGTAACAATTATATACTTTATAATTCTCTAATATCGGAAGAAGGATAACGGTCACATATAATTTTTTAAGTGCATTTTGTTAAAAAATGTAATTTTTTCAATTATGAAATTAAACTTGGTTAAGAATATCGAAAGTCATTTAAATTTTTTTTTACTTACTAATTGTGTTACATTAGTGGTGCAGGGAGTATACTTAATATACAAATTATAAATTAAGTATACTTCCTGTATGAGTTATAAATACATTTATAACTCTTAGGCGTATGAGTATAATTTTTTTAATGATTTAAATAAAAATGTACGCATAACAACAAACTTTTTCAAAAAAATTAATAATCATCGATATCTAATAAAATTATTTTATCATCGGTAGATTAATTATTAAAAAAATGAAAATTAACACGTTTTGCTCTTTTTTCCATGTCATAAATTGTGTATTTCTGAAATTTGTATGTAAGATTGAAATTTTGTAGAATAATTAAACGTTTATAAAACATTATTCACTCAAACTAAACAAAAAACTGGCAGCTGTTCTCTTTTGATATAATATTATCTAAAAACATATAAAATTTATTTAGACTTTAAAAATTAAAAAATACATGATTTGCCTTCTTTTATGTTATTCGATATTTTGTGAAATTTATGTAGAAAATCTAAGAAAATAGTACGTTTATATAAAATCGTTTTTCTTACATTAAAAAAAAAAAAAAAACTGGCAGCTGTTCTCTTTTGATTATTAATCTTTGTAATTAAATTAGATCAAAAAATTAAAAAATAAAAATACTTGTTTTCTATTCTTTTTCAGGGTGAATATTTGTCTATTTTGGAAAATTTCATTAAATATTAAAAATATCGCCTGTGTTAAATACACTTATTTTGATGTTTTGTTTATTTTTTAATTTTTTTTTATTTTTAATGTAAATCTCTGAAAACAATTGAAAATATATTGAAGAAAAGGCAAACAAAAAATTAATTAATGAAATTAATTTTTCACATAATGAATACGTATAACATGATTAAAGCGCCCTCTGGAGGAGTGTGTCATAAGGGTCTTAGCCCTTAAATTTTTTAAATATCATTTAACCAAATTTCAGTTCATTCCGAATAAGTTAGTATTTTTTATTTATGAAACGAATCATTGTGTGTCGAGTCTAAAAAACTCTCCATTAAAAATGCGTATGAGGTAAATACGTATTGTTTCATACATATATAGGATATGTACACACACTAAATGATGAGCAATGCCGAGATTTTTGAATAACGTCGTTCCCAAAAGAAATGAAAAATAATGGAAAACAAAAATGTTCAGTAAAAGACAACAGAGGACATTGTTTTCTTTGAATATGGGAATCTCTATTAGAGTTTTCACTGTGCACCGCAAGAAACGAATAATTTCCATTTTCTAGATGAATCGCGAATTTATGTTCAGCGTCACCTTTAAGTAATTTTGATGGCTCAAAATATAAACAAATACATTTGATTATGACTCCAATATGTAAGACCTACAGTGACTGCTATTTAATAATTTCAGTCGCTGTAGTTACCAGTGATGAAATAACAGCTGTGAAAATATCGCTCATCTCTAACACACACGTATACACAACGCAACAAACATTTTTTTATAATGTCAATTTATAATTAAAGTTATAATATAGAGGTTGTTTCAGTTATCGGTCTATATCTTTTAATCGGTTCAGATTTTGATTTGAGTTACATGATTTTGATTATGTGGTCTTAGATGATTCCTTATTAGTGTTACTCACCCACTGACAAACTTAATATACCTTCTGGTAGTGGAGGGTATAAAAATCTTTTTTAAGTAAATCAGAAAAATAAAAACAACAATTTTATTGCACTGTATATATCAATTATATATAATAATATCTTTCGATTGTCACCCTGTGTTTTAAAAATTCATATTTCATATCATTTATTTTGAATTTTAAAATCCGCAAAAAAATCCTATTTAACCTTTTCTACCACAACTTAAAGCAAAAATCACTTAAAAAACCCCATAAAAATGAAAAACTTTGCACTTTTTCGGTTTCGAGCTTATAATCATTTATCTTTTATTGTCTACAACTTAAAGAAATTTTCCCTGCAGATAAACTTATTTCATTCATTTTGTTCTTTCTTTGCATACAATTAGATACATTTTTACATTTCTTGTTTTTTTTTTTGTACGTTTTCCCCTAAAAAAAGTGAAGCTAATTTATCTCATTGTAGTTGTAGTTTTTTCTCTGTTTCTGTTTCTTTTTACAATTTTAATTTTTAGTTTTACCCTGATGTTGTTATTATTGTATTTATACCCTACACCAACATAGCGGGTGTGGGGGTATTATGGGTTTGTGCAGATGTTTGTAACGCATAGAAAAAGTGGTATACCATTCGACTTAGAATCACTTTCTGTGTCGTTTTAACAATATCCGTTCGCATGTAAAATTAAGATAAATATAAGACATGAGAGTCGGTCCATAATTTTTTCTAACTTCCATATAACTCTCCCGAAAAAATTCCTTTTCAAACGCATACATTTTATATAAATTTTCGCATCATAATAATGTATTTCACACTTAAGCATAAGAAAAACAAATTGTACGAGGGCGGTTCATAAACTTATTGTAGGAGTTATTAACAACCAACAATTTGTTGTAGGGTATTACATAGTCGGTCCTGATACTTTTACTTGTATTTGTATATATATTTTCCATCTTACAAAAACAAAAATCTTGTACAAGGTTAAAGTGCTTGAATGAAAATGTAGGAAAATTTAATTTTTCTACTCTTATGTGAAACTTATAAACCACATTTAAACGTGTTAGTATGCTAAGGGTTTTATAATGTATGTGTATGTATGTATATATGTGTTTGAGTTTTTTTGTATGTATATTTATTTGAGTATGTATTTGTGTAAGAGAAAATTTAAATTTAAAACTCATACAAATATGGAAAGAAATTTGCGTTTATTTTTGCATATGTTGACATCTTTTATGTTACTTGAGAGCTTATTACAAAATTAAGTGTTATTTTAATAGAAATAACAGTAAATAGGGATGGGGATTATATAAATAAAATAAAAATGTTGATTTTTAATATAATTACTTTTATGTGTGTAAATAAGTCGTAAAATTCTCAGCTACGAAGTGATTTCCCTCCCAAGCAAAGATCCTAAAAAGCTATTTTTGGAGATAATTCTGTAACTTTGGAACTACTAAATACTTTTTTTATGAAATTTCTCAAAAAGATTCTTGAAGTGATTGACAATTGATTTGAAAGAGCTTAAAGTTCTTAGTTGATTCAATAAACAGGGGAAATATCTTTAAAGTTGGCAACATCGGGTCATTGGATGTAGCCCATGTAGATCAGTGATGTCAATTGGTGGAATTTTTCTCTTTTTAAGAGTTTTTTTTAACGAAAAATGAAGCGAGTTTTATTTGTTCACAAAAAATAGGTATTTTTCTTCTGTATACATTTCTTATGCCCTTAATCACACCACAAGTGTTGGGTTATTTTAAGTTTATCATTCCGTGTGTAATGCTAATATAATCAAAGACCCCAAAAAAGTATGTATATTTTTGTATCAAATCCAAGACGATTTAAATATGTCCATCTGTCTGTCTTTTCACGTACTCTCACATCCACAAAATTCAATGAGATTTGGCTAAAATAGTTGTTATTGTCCTAAAAAATTTCTTATTTAAAAGCGACAAAATCGATTCGATATCAAGGCAACCATCTAATATCGCATATCTCTATAATAAATATCGAAATTTGACACATGAACAATGCTTTAACAATGCACATTTGTAGACTACAAAATTTACAGAAAGGACACGGAACGAAATTTTTAATATCGTATATCTCTGAAACTGTTACAGGAAATTTAATGAAATTTAGTACTTGAATGAAGCGATAACAGCAAAATATTACGCAATTTTGGGTTTAGACACAATATCAATATTTCAGTTATTTTTAAATCGACCATGGTGGAAGACATTAAGAATTCTTCTTCAATTTTTTTATGGGGGAGGGAAAATTGGAGGGATATTTTCTTACCAAAAAAAATTAAAAAAGAAATTTTTTTCTTCTACAGTTTAAAGGGATTTTTCGAATATTTAATCTGACTACATTAACGTTGATAGCCCCTATTAAAGTTTAAACATTATGAACAGGGTGCCAAGGTTGGACACCTTGGGTCATAAAATCATTTAAATTAACCAAATTCCTTATATCTTAACCGATTTCAAAGATTTTCATACAAATGAATTTGACCCACAAAAAAACGGCTTAATATCTCTTATAGTTTAAGAGATATTTGATTCAAAATTTTCAAAGTTAACATTTTAATCGCGCATTTTATACTATAGCGGATCCAAATTTGATGTGATTTTTTCAAATATCTTTTATTTGATTAAAAATGAATGACAAAACCTTAATATTTGAACTTTCAAACAATAAAGATTTCTTGTCTATTTTAGCCAAAAATGGAAGTAACGTTATTTTTGAGAAATGCGAAAAATTGTTTCAAAAACTTAAATGTAATTGATATCAACAAAATTGTCCTCAATACAGGACTATAAACTGACATCCAATTTTATATTCCAAAAACAGCCCAAAATCCCATTCGGGCTTAGAAATGTATGGAAAATAGCTTTATTTGACTAGATGGATTTTCAGACAAGGTAAATAAAGTTCAAAATGTGTTTGGTATCAGTAAAGGCTTCACTACTTCTGGATTCATAACTTTTAAAGAAAAAGTAAATGTAAAATTATTTAATGTGAAAAATTTACAAAAACATAAAGTTTCAAAATTTTACAAAAATCTCAATCCATGTAAAGATTTTTACAAATTTGTCTCTTTTTACTGAAATTATAGACCTGGATCGTCTGGCAGGAAATACTTTTTTTGAGTCTTTATTTCAATGGAATATGCATCAGTATATGAAAGATCCAATTAAAGTTAAAATTTCATTTTGGTATTAAAGCAAAAAAATTTCATTCTAATTTTAATACCGAAATTAAAACATTTAATTTATTTCACATGTTTTTTTTTTTTTTGCCCATAACCAAATAAAATAAACAAAAACCAACAAAGTATCCTATATTTCCCTTATTTTCAAAAAAGGAAGACTTAAAATAAGTTGTAAACAAAAAACAAGAGATTTCATATGACACATGTGTTTAATACTTGTTCCTTCATTTTCTCTTGGAAACATTTTTACTTTTATTATTTCCATTTTTACGTTAACTTTAGCAGGAAAGTGTGCAGAAAAGGAACAAAACAACAACAACAAGGAAATGAACAATAGTTTTTCCTTTTCGACTTGTTTTGTTGGAAAAGAGAAAAACAAATAAATTTATATTTTAACTCTACAACAAATACTTTTTGCATCTTAACACAAAACCCCCCCAAAAAGAGAGAACATTAAGGTAAATCGAATAAAATGCTAAAACAAACCAATACTCGAGTCTAAGAACTCTTTTGTTGAAATCTACACCACTTAGAACGTTAGATGAGGATATATTAAATTTGACACTCTATGGGGTATAATGGGGTTATATTGGATTAATTTGAAATATTTTAGACAATGGAAATTAACTCAATCATAATCTCCTACATAATTTACTGTTTCCCTCCACCAAGTGGTCCTAAAACACTTTTTTTGGAAATAATTCTATAACTTGGGAAATGTAGAGTATTTTTCAATTAAATTCCATAGGGACACTCTAGAGATGTTTTCTAATTGATATAGAGTAGAACAAATTCCTAGTGGTTCCAGAAGACGTGAGGGTGGACCTATAAAGTTAGCCATCACGGAAACAATTTTATTTTTTTTTTTAAATACACGCTTTTTCTGGATGTAATTCTGTAACTTTGAAACCACTAAATATTTTTTAATGAAATTTCACTTGGTAAATTTTGAGGTGTTTTTCCAATTAATATTGTTGAGATCAAGTTCCAAGTGACTCCTGGGGACGCTGGATGGATCACCAAAATAAGTCATCAACGTTTTTGATTTTTTAAATTCCCAAAATTCTATTAACGATTTCATTGAACAAATCTTTTTCAAATAATAAGTCCTTATAATTCTTAAATGTGTGGATTATCCTAAATAGTTTAAGAGATATTAAGCCCAACATAAATTGTGAGCCATTTTCAAACATGATTTTGTTAGTTTCTTAAGCTTCTTGGGTTTAATTTGGATCCAAAATAATTTCTAATTTCTTTTTCGAAATCTATACAAAATGTAATACTATATTTTGGTAAGAATTGTATATCTATATGGATCCAATAAAAGGTTATATTATTTTGAAATAAAAATTTTGAAAAAAAATATTTTTGTGTTTTTTTTTTTTTTTTTTTTTTTCAAAAAAGATGGTAAAATTTGCTCGCTGTTAAATGAAATATTTGTCTCTGGACTATATTTTTTTATAAATCTGAAAGAATTCTGAATTTAAATGTGTGCACAAAAAATCGGGGCACATAAGATTAAATACCTTCCCTGCAAGCCCTTTTTAATTTCTTGATATTTTTAAAAAAATGTTCTTGCAAAAAGTAAAATTTTGAGAGGAGTTGTCTCCTTTTCCAAAGCTAAAATAACATAAATGGTGCCTTAATTTTATACCTATATATTTTTGTTGTAATTTCACAAAATCTAAAATAGATTAAGCCTCTTTTAACGACTGAATGACTAATTTATTAAAAAGGAACTTTTTCGAACGAGTTTCCCCGCATTGGAATTTTTGGTATTTTGAATTCAAAAAATGGAAATCTGTTTACAGTTATTTATGAAGGACGATAAGATCTATATCATATTAAAATTTCATAATTACAACTGTATTTGTATGGACCTTATTTATGATCAAATATTAAACATATTTTTACAAAATTATATCGAAATAAAAATTTTTAGTTTTTTTGCAAAACTTATTAAAGAAATTTAGCTCTAGTTCTTTATTAAGTATAAATTACTATTTTTCAAATAATAAGCTTTCCAACGATATCAAAGACTTTACAAAAAATTTTACACAAGCAAGTAAAACTTAACTGAAATTTGGCTCTCTCTAGTAAAAATTTTTCATTTTCCAAACAATTCCTTCCTTATCTCTCCAAATAATCGACCCGCGATTATCGTTATCGATATTTCGATAACTACTGAGTATTTATCATTGTTGTAGTATATTAAGAATTCGTTTTGGTTCCATGTGTCATTCTTAATTGCTTACATTTGCAATTCTACCGGATTTGTTTCTAGCTAAAAAAAGTGAAAAAACCCGAAAAGAACTTTTATTTTGCATCCTAAGTTGTTGTTGTTTGAAGTTGCACTTTTTCCCCCAGATTTTTTCATAGTTTTATTATTGTTTTAATTTTCGTTTTTTTGATTTTTCGTCACAGTTGCAGCTAGAAAATAACGTTTTAAAAAATAAATTGTTATTTTTATAAGAATTTTAATAAAATTTAGGTTTAAGGGTGAACCATTAATATTCGCAAAAAAGGTAAAAGGAATTAAAAGATGACCTTTATAATAATTCCAATTTTCATTTAGACTATTTGAGGCTACACTTTTTTATTCGTTCGTGTAAAAAAGTATATTTTGTGATCTAATCAATCATATCAAAGAAAAAATACGAAAATAAAGAAAAAAATTTGAGGATTAAAAAATCGAATGCAACTACTGAAAATAAGCCCACTAATTGACATCCTAACACCAAAGATTCATAGATGAGAGAGCACTTATCAGTTAAACGAATCTATCACCTCAAATCACTAATGTTTCCATAGGAAACCAGGCTTTTGAACTTCGACATTTGTTTGTCCATGCATTGTATGGTCACTGCACAGTGGTTCCAAAACATCTATTTCTAATAATTCTCTACCTGTATAACTCCTCAATTTTTTATAACAAATTCATTAAAACATTCTTGAAGTGTTTTTAATATGAGTTGAAGACTTGAACCTCTATCAGTGAGTCCAGGACTTGAGATGTGGACTTCAAAAGTTTTAAGTTTAAAATCAGAAAAACAAGTAAGAATGCTTTATTGGACTGTGTCAAATTTTAAATAAAATCCACCAGTTAAAAAAGAAACTTGTGCCGAATTTAATATGTCACCCCCATACCGTTACCAGGAAGGTGCCTTAAACGGAAGCTATAGCAAAATATGGGCCAATACTCGCAAAATTAATTACAAGTATTAAAATTAGTTAGAAAAATAATTGTGTGTTATTATAAGCATAAGACCATATACCGGGAAAAGGCCTTATATTGGAGTTTAGTCAAATAATGGACCCATTACAATCTTAATTTTCGAGGTTCATTATTTTATAAATTTTTTTCAATATTTAAAATTGGGACCTTTATGAAGCCTTGATTTTGTATCAAAATTTTGCGTATTTTATCCTAAAAAGCTTTTTCTATGGATCTTTGGTGCGATAAAAAATAACATGTAGTCGTATTTCATAGATTAATTCTGAATAGATCCAGAGAAGTTTTGATTTTGAAATTTGAGGTTACCTCAGATATCGGTCTATAACTTATTTCCTACTGAAGCGATAATGCCGATTTTATAAAGCAATCTGAAAAGGACTATAAACTAGGACAATGACAAATTTATAGTCAATTCCAAAGTGTAAGTCAATGCTTTAAAACAGTATAAAGAAAAACGTCTCAAAATTGCACGAAAATATATGAAACGGACAGAAGAGAGGAAAAATTTAACTTTCTCTGAAAAAAAATGTAAACGGTCCTAAATCAAACTCATTCTACTGAAACATAATTTCGTCGGTTTTAGTGTTGTACTTTGGGCACCATTTTCTGGAGTTGACAAATCTAAAATTTTTTTTGTTCCAACAATAATAAATAGCATAATTCATACAAAATACTAGATGATGCTCTTCTCTCTTTTATGGATTTAAAAGGAGATGAAGATTTGAAATTCCAACAAAATAAACTAAATCATGCCCACAGCATGCTTCTGTTGGACTGGCCGTCTTGCAGTCGGACTTAAACCCAATAAAAATTTTAATTTTGTCAATTTTTTTAAATTTTATATTTAAGGAAGAACAAGAACCCTTATCCTGGCCCCGCTAAGGACTGGTGAGTTTTCAAATCAATTGGAAATCACCTAAAGAATTTCAGTCTGAAATTTCATTAAAAAAAATCATGTTTAATGATTTACAATTTATCACAAAAAACATTTTGTCGATGTTTATTGATTTTTAATTCGAATTCAATATTGTGCGATGTTGAATTCATTCAAAACAAACACCTCTTCTTTCAAAAAATACCCCACTCATCATTCACTACAATGGACAGATGTTTCTAAATCGAGTTGTTTGGAAATAATTATATTATTTAACCGTTAGAGAGGTTTTAATAAAATTTCACATGGTCTTTTTTAGCTGTCGAAGATAAAGTCGGTCCCACTCCAAAGTTGACCACCTCGGGTATGTTGATTATTAAACAAATCGTGATAAATTCATATATGAATTAAGACAAATGAAATTCTATACATAAAAAATCCTTTTAAAACTTAAAACTGCTTATTCCAGCACAAATACATTTTAACCCATTTTTACCCTGGTTTTTATTATTTTCTTGAATTAGCGGACTTAACCTAAAACCTAATAAAATTTTAATGAAAGAAAAAACATCAAAAATCTAAAATTTTAGTACTTTATAAATTCTTGACACTAAATCTCGTTTCACTTACATTTTCTTTAAATATTGGAAATCTTCAAGTCATAACATTTTCATAGATACCAAATACCTTTTTCAAAATTTTAGACCATGTCCGAAAATCCAACCTTAATTAAGCTTCTTCAAAAATTATTCTTCAAAAATTATTTCCACAAAAACAATTCGATTTGGAAAGCCTAAAATATATTTAGAAAAATCCCAGTGCTACAAACATATACATCAGATTAAAACCAAAATCCTCTATTGCAACTAAAATAAATATTTTAAGGACTCTTTGTGAGCCAAAAACAACAAGATGCCAGACAAATGTTCATAATTTTCGTCTTAATATAAAATATAATTTAAAAAAATACATTCTTAATAATTTCCCTAGATTTTAAAACTCTGGCATCCTTGTCATCAAAATAAACCCCTTTAACTCCTTTAGTTTTATCCTTTAAAGTCACCATGGAGCTCACCTAGTTGTCCATAAACGAAGACCTGAAGTCATGTTTTTGTTGTCTCTTTTTTCCCTGTAAATACATTTTTATGTCATTTTTGTTGTTGTTTTATAGCTTTGCTGCTGCTTCTTCTCTTTTATTACAGATTGTTTTTGTTGTTATTGTTGTTATTTTTCCATATTTACCTTTTTTAGTTTAAAGCTCAAGTAAGATTAAATACTTCCTACGATGCCTTTTTAATTGCTATTACAGTCATCTCTATTGGAGATTTTTTTTACACATTTACTCTTTTCTAATGGTTATTTATGTATATGTAGTTGTGTAAGTGACACTCACACATACAAATGTGCATACACACTTAAATGCTAATAGGATTTTTCATCTTGTTTGGATTTGAATTGTTTTATAAAATGTAAATGGTTTCGAATTAAAATGGTAATTGTGGAATACGAAATACATACACACATACATACTCATACACACACAGATATATATACAAATGCGTATAGGTATATGTAAATATGGGTGTAATAACAAATAAATATTTCAAGAAGACTTAATGGAAAATTGTTACATAAAAAAAACAAGTGAAAATGTTATATTCCGCTATACCGAATCTTCAATACCCTCCACCACAAATGCGTGTGAAGTTAATACGTTATGTGTCATACATACACACTCACACATGCACATACAAACGTAAACATTATATTTAAATTTTTCTTAATTATAAAACAGAAACACTTAATGTGTCATAAAATAGTTATATTTTTGGCCATAACTCTTTTTTTAGTGAACCGATTTTTTGGAATGGTAATGAAGCATATAATTTTTGACAATTTTACAAAAGTTCTTCGTTTAAAGTTAGATGTTGCCTCAAAAAAGGTCTTTATATTTTAATAAACTGAACCGGATTTTGCTGACTTTAAATGGGAAACTTCTCAGGACCAGAACAAACACTCAGACCAAATTTCATTGAGCTCTACAATTGAGGATTTGAGCGTGCCAACAGAAAGACTGACAGACGGACATAGCTCAGATTTGATTTAATGCCAGAATACATACATTATGGGGTCTGAGATGATTCCCTCTTAACGTTACACACGGAATGACAATGCTAATCCACCCTCTTTACCATTTGTGGAGGGTAAAAAAATTATTTAGTTATTTTGTTGCATTTGTAACAGAAAAACTACCATTATTTTTGATAATTGTTGTTAAATGTTGAAATTTGTGTTAATAATTGAAGATTTATAAGGATAAAAATTTAGAACATTAGAAATGTAAGTGAAAGGATGTTAAAGGATAAGATGAAGGACAATTTTACAAAATGTAAAATGTATTTTATTTATTACATTCAACAACAACTTACAGTGGTTCCATTGAGATATAAAGCGGAAATATATCTTTAGCCGGCAAGTAAGGAGTGAGATCGAAAAATTCTTAAGGCTTCAGGGAATGTTTAAGGAAAGTTTGGGACCCAAAGCAGTCAAAATTTTCTAAAATCATTTGATATAACAAGCAATATACAGTTGCGGCAAAAGTGGCCAAACATTCGTTACAACGGACGCTATAAATAGCGAGATTTAAAAAGAAGGTTCCTTTCATTCAGAAGACTTCACAATGTGCAAACTTATTTTTAGACTGACCTGGCATCCTGTCACTATGGTAAATAAGCAATTGAATGATACAAGAACAATAATTTGGTATTTGTACAAAGAGAGGCACATCCTCCAAACTGTCCAAAGCTAAAGACAATGGAGAAATATTGGACTCTTGTTAAAAGAGACTTAAAGAGCTCGAAAAAGGTGTCCAAAGCGGTTTTCTTTCATCAGCTTTGCGATATCAGAAATTAAGCGGAAATTTCAAATGTTTTTAAAATTCAACCTAATTTGGGAAACTCGTTTCTTCCAAAATTTTAGTTTTTGAAACTTTTTTTGGCATCAGACGGAAGCCTAATTTTTATGAAGAATATAATTAAAGTAGTTCAAGAAATAACATTTTTAAAATTTGAAAGTAAATATCTCTTAAACTATATTTTTGTAGACTTAAGAAACAGAACTCACTCCATGGGGTATCAAATTGGACACCTTATTTTACCACATAACGTAAATGAATTTCTGGGAAATAAAAAAAATACACAAGGAACTGGAAGACCACAGTCTACTTTTTACCACCAGATTGGGACCTGCAAAATCAACAAATCAACATGGAAAAACGTTAGCTAAAATCATGTTGAATTTCATAAAGATATCGTCAACCGTTCAAAAGTTACAGAATATTCCAGATGGGTAATTTTGCAAGACCAACCTCAATCCCCCTAACCCGCTATGTCCCCTTTAAAGCACCTCGAAAAACCGTTCAATTTAATTAATTTATATCCAGACGTTCAAAAGTACCAGAATTATTTCCCAAAAAACGTGTTTGAACCACAGAGTTTTAGTACTAAAATAAATAAGATTTCCCAACAAAAATTTGTTACGAACTTGTTTAGTCTCAAATTATAGTTTTTTTGTGCTCATAACACTTAAAATTTAATTATTAAAAATTAATCTCAAAAACTTATTATATTTTTTTAGGTTTCTGCAGGTAAATGCACATAAACCCGAGAAATTTAATAGCAAAACATTATTAAATGTCATTGTTATTGCTGTCGACTGCAGTAATACAGAGTTAAGTTCTTAGTATTCAAATGGTAACAACAACAACAGCAGTAATATTTAGTTGTATTAGTATTAGTAGTTTAGTTGTATTAGTATTAGTAGTACTTTAGCTTTAGTTTATACTCTAAACAGCTAACAGCAACAACAATTGTAAGTAGTTGGAAGTTGTATGACAAAACCAAAGAAAACAACAAAAAATAATGAAAGAAAAATAACATTGTTTTGATGTAATAAAAAAATGTCCGCAGCATGAAATTTAATGCAAAAAATGTAAATTTTCTTCTTTTCTTCACTTTTTATAATTTTTCATAAAACTCATGACCTGGTAAATTCATTACATTTGCCTACGGTAGAGTTTGATGGTCTAAAGGTGCTCGCAAATGTTTCAAAGTTACATTATTGTTGTTGTTGCTACAGGCGAAGCACTAAAGAAAAAAACTATAATTTATCGAAAACTTTCTATAAATATAAAATTTATCAACCATTTTCTATAAATAAAAAATTCTCTTAACAGAAAATTTATCGTAAATATTCTCTAAATAGAAAATTTATCGTAAATATTCTCTAAATAGGAAATTTATCGTAAATTTTCTCTAAATAGGAAATTTATCGTAAATTTTCTCTAAATAGAAAATTTATCGTCAATTTTCTCTAAATAGAAAATGTATCGTAAATTTTCTCTAAATAGAAAATGTATCGTAAATTTTCTCTAAATAGAAAATGTATCGTAAATTTTCTCTAAATAGAAAATTTATCGTAAATTTTCTCTAAATAGAAAATTTATCGTAAATTTTCTCTAAATAGAAAAGTTATCGTAAATTTTCTCTAAATAGAAAATTTATCGTAAATTTTCTCTAAATAGAAAATTTATCGTAAATTTTCTCTAAATAGAAAAGTTATCGTAAATTTTCTCTAAATAGAAAATTTATCGTAAATTTTCTCTAAATAGAAAATTTATCGTAAATTTTCTCTAAATAGAAAATTTATCGTAAATTTTCTCTAAATAGAAAATTTATCGTAAATTTTCTCTAAATAGAAAATTTATCGTAAATTTTCTCTAAATAGAAAATTTATCGTAAATTTTCTCTAAATAGAAAATTTATCGTAAATTTTCACTAAATAGAAAATTTATTGTAAATTTTCACTAAATAGAAAATTTATTGTAAATTTTCTCTAAAAGGAAAATTTATCGTAAATTTTCTCTGAATAGAAAATTTATCGTATATTTTCTCTGAATAGAAAATTTATCGTAAATTTTCTCTGAATAGAAAATTTTTCGTAAATTTTCTCTGAATAGAAAATTTATCGTAAATTTTCTCTGAATAGAAAATTTATAGTAAATTTTCTCTGAATAGAAAATTTATCGTAAATTTTCTCTGAATAGAAAATTTATCGTAAATTTTCTCTGAATAGAAAATTTATCGTAAATTTTCTCTGAATAGAAAATTTATCGTAAATTTTCTCTGAATAGAAAATTTATCGTAAATTTTCTCTGAATAAAAAATTTATCGTAAATTTTCTCTGAATAGAAAATTTATCGTAAATTTTCTCTGAATAGAAAATTTATCGTAAATTTTCTCTGAATAGAAAATTTATTGTAAATTTTCTCTAAATAGAAAATTTATTGTAAATTTTGTCTAAATAGAAAATTTATCGTAAATTTTGTCTAAATAGAAAATTTATCGTAAATTTTGTCTAAATAGAAAATTTATCGTAAATTTTGTCTAAATAGAAAAATTTTCGCAAATTTTCTCTAAATAGAAAAATTTTCGCAAATTTTCTCTAAATAGGAAATTTATCGTAAATTTTCTCTAAATAGAAAATTTATCGTAAATTTTCTCTAAATAGAAAATTTATCGTAAATTTTCTCTAAATAGAAAATTTATCGTAAATTCTCTCTAAATAGAAAATTTATCGCAAATTTATCGCAATAAATGTACTAAAGAATATTATTTATGATTTTGTTTTCAAATAATTCGGATTCTACCCCATTGTGCAGTATAATGCAGCTGTAAGCAACCGTTACCGCATACAATTTTAAGCTTAAAATTATGAACTTCTCAAGTTCATACTTTTATTATACGAAAGTGTTTTTGTGTTTTTCTCATTTCATTTTCCTATTTTTTCTTTTATTATTTTTTTTAATTTTTTATTCTTTTCTTTGAGTAGAAAAGTAGTTTTGTAGAAACAGTGGATTTTTTAAATTAACATAAATTTTTACAACAAAAATACCAAAATTAAGGAAAAAGAGTGAAGAGATGGAAAAGAAGAAAATAAGTTGAGAAAATTTATACGTTCACTCAGTTCCACTGCAGCAACTGTGACAAAAAAAATAAAACTACAGATTTGAGTGTGACATCAAGAAAAGTTTTAAAAGAATTTTAAAACTTTTATGTTTTATACATATATATTCGTATGTATGTGTGTTCATATCTATGTATGTGAGTGTATGTTGGTATGTATTTATTTTAGTTAGCATTTTCTTAGTTTCTTCTTTTTAATTTATATCTTATAAAATATTTCGTTTACATTTGCAAGTACTTTAGCGAGTTGTGTGCATTTCGGCTTCCCTTGCCTTACTTTTTTCAATAGTTTATTTTATATGTGTGAATGTTTGTCAGTTTCAGTTGTGTGCATTTAGGCTTTCTTCTTCTTTCTTTTTGAGAGATTAAGAAAAAAATTAAAGCAGTTGAAAAAAATTGTTCGTACTTTTTTTTAATTTTACATTTCTTTAAGATTATCATTCAATGTTATATGGATTACTACACAAGTCTTAAAATGTTACAAGGGGAAATATCCTAAAGGGCAATACTAGATTTTAAATTTTAAAAAAATGGAAATTTCCATTAAAACGAAATTCGTCATAAAATTTTTAAATTAAAAAAAAGGAAATTTATTATTAAGTTCCTCTAAATAAAAATTTATCGTAAGTTTTCTCTTAAAGGAACTTTATCGTAAACTTTCTCTTAAAGGAAATTTGTCGTAAACTTTCTCTTTATAGAAGATTTATCGTAAAATTTCTCTTAATAGAAAATTTATCGTAAATTTTCTCTTAATTTAAAATTTATCGTAAATTTTCTCTTAATATAAAATTTATCGTAATTTTTTTCTTAATATAAAATTTATGGTAAATTTTCTCTTAATATAAAATTTATCGTAAATTTTCCCTTAATAGAAAATTTATCGTAAATTTTCCCTTAATGGAAAATTAATCGTAAATTTTCCCTTAATAGAAAATTTATCGTAAATTTTCCCTTAATAGAAAATTTATTGTAAATTTTATCTTAATAGAAAATTTATCGTAAATTTTACCTTAAAAGAAAATTTATCGTAAATTTTCTTTTAATAGAAGGGTTTCCGTAAATTTTCTCTTAATAGAAGGTTTTTCATAAATATTCTCTTAATAGAAGGTTTTTCGTAAATATTCTCTTAATGGAAAATTTATCGTAAATTTTCTCTTAATAGAAGGTTTTTCATAAATATTCTCTTAATAGAAGGTTTTTCGTAAATATTCTCTTAATGGAAAATTTATCGTAAATTTTCTCTTAATGGAAAATTTATCGTAAATTTTCTCTTAATAGAATATTTATCGTAAATTTTCTCTTAATAGAAAATTTATCGTAAATTTTCTCTTAACAGAATTTTTTCGTAAATTTTCTCTTAACAGAAATTTTTTCGTAAATTTTCTCTTAATAGAAAATTTTTCGTAAATTTTTTCTTAACAGAAAATTTTTCGTAAATTTTTTCTTAACAGAAAATTTTTCGAAAATTTTCTCTTAACAGAAAATTTTTCGTAAATTTTTTCTTAATAGAAAATTTATCATAAATTTTCTCTTAATATAAAATTTATAATAAGTAAATTTTCTTTAAACATACATTTTATGGTAAATTTTCTCTAAATAAAAATTATTGTAAATTTGTTCTAAATATAAAATTTATTAAAATTTTTTCTAGATAGAAAATTTACTGAAATTTTCTCTAAAAAGAAATTTTATCGTAAATTTTCTCCATTTTGAAATGTTATCATAGATTTTTTCTAGATAGAAATTTTATCGTAAATTTTCATAAATTATTTTCGAAAAGTTATCGTAAATTTTGTACATAGAAAATTTATCTTAAATTTTCTCCAAATCGACGTTATTTTCTTTTATATCAAAAATTTTGCGTAAATTTCATCTAAATTAGAAGTTTATCGTAAATTTTCTTTAAATCTTAAATTAATCGTAAATTTTCCAAAATAGAAAATTTATCGTATTTTTTTTTTTTCTTAATTGAGAATTAATCACTAATATTCTCTAAATGGATAATTTATTACAAATTTTCTCTTAATCTTAAATCTGTCACAAAATTTTTCTGAACAGAAAATTTGACACAAAATTTTCCTGAACAGAAAATTTGACACAAAATTTTTCTGAACAGAAAATTTGATTTGAATAACAACTTCGTCTTTAATTTTCTCTTAATTTTCAGTAGAAAATTTGTCACAAAATTGCTCTTAATGGAACTTTTTTTATAAAATTATCCTAAATAGAAAATTTACCTCAAATTTCCTTTAAATAAATGAGATGAATAAAATGAAATATCATTATGTCACTTACACTTCTCACTGTATAATCCGCTAATTCATTTAAATAAGCATATTTCCGTAATATAAGTTACCATTAGTAACTGGTCCACTAATTGTAAAATTTATATCATTAATTCCTTAATTACTCAACCTTCACTAATACAAGTCCATAAGAATTATATAAGAAGCTTTACAACTTACACTCACTCCTCTCATCTAAGTAAATAAGTATAAATATTTTAAGATGAATAAGAAGAAGAATACGAAAACGAAATTAAATCCCCAGACGTGGGCATTCATCAACACCTTCATGAAATTCATGATAATAATAATGAACCATATAGACACCACAGGATTCTTCACTAATAAGGAGGAAGTGGAAGTACACGAAAGACAAAACACCTAAAATGTAAGAAAACAAGAAGAAGGAACAAGAAAACAAAACAAAAATAACGAAAAAGAAATAATTGAAAAAATAAAACTTTTTGACAATGTTTTTTATTACCTAAAAAAAATACTTAGAGGAAAATTGTAATGATATGCGACAGTGGGACGTGGAATCATTTAGAATTACAAAAAATATTTCTTTAGAAAATTTTGACCTTTTTGTGAAGGGTGTCAAGTTGTAGTTAATTTTTTAAGGTTTTTGTGAAGTATTTATATTGGTATCGTTGGAAACCTAATGACTTGCAAAATAATTTTATTTACGTAGCAGATTAAAAGAATTTAATTCCTTTAACAAATTTTTATTTTCGCTGTTCTTTAGCGAAAAAGTTGTTAATTTTTGATCTTAAATAATATCTTTATAAATCAAGCTATTACTCTGAAATTTAACCTTAGTACGGACAAAATAGTCCTTAACATAGAACTATAAACAGATTCCCACATTTTTGATCCGAAATACCCAAAATTCCTATACGGGGAAAAACACATTTGTAAAATTCACTTTTTTCAGTAAATAATTCCATTTATTTCCATAAGTAGTTTGATCTAATCCAGATTTGACTATATAGCAAACATTTATAGATATATAATCCACTTGTTCTTTAGTTTCACCTTTCGTATTTTTTTCTCCCCAAAATATTTCAAGATTTTTTTTTTTTTTTAAATTTTGTGAAATTTTAATAGATCTAGCAGAAAAAGAATTTCCTTTAAAGTTCAAGCTTTTAAGTTAAGAATTCTATCAGAATTATAAAGAAAAAAAACTATTGTCCAGAGAAAAATACTGGATTTTAAAGGTTAAAAACTTGCCACCTTTTTGGGAAAAATATTAAACAAATCGTCTTTAAAAATTTCAATTTCAAAATAATATAACTCTTTATCGGATCGACATAGACATAAGAATCCTTCGCAAGAATTGTTAAGAATTTGATACAGAATACAGACAATACTTAAGAAATTTTCTTGGACCCCAATTGAGCCCACTAAGTTCAGTAAACTTCAAAAACATCATGTCCAAAAAGGGCTGTAAATTTGACTTTAGTCGAAATATCTCTTAAATTATAAGAGATATTTAGCACAGGTTAACATCTTGTACATAATTATTAGGACTATCGATATGTGAAATCTGTTTTGCAATGAAATCATTAATAAAATTTTGGCGATTTAAAAAAACCTTTTGCGAGGTGATCAACTTTGGAGGTCTATTTCCCGTTTCCGGGATCCAATAAGAACTTGTGGTCTTTGAAATCAATTGAAAAGTACCTCGAGAATTTTCATGTAAAATTTCATCTGAAAATATTATAAAGTTTTAAAGTTACTGATTAAAATCATTTTAAAAACAAAGCACTGTGGTCTAAGAGAAAAAAATCAAGGACGTACATTTTTCAAAAGTTGATTAACAAAGTGGGTTGCATTTATAGCAATATGTACGAGTGTATAATGCCAAGATATGTAACTATCATTTGTTGCACATATTACATTTATTTTGTTAATACATTTTTAATGTTTCATATCCTTTAACTATTATTAAAGTCCTTTTTCATCTTTATCAATATAAATATCTATTGCATTCCACTGTGCCTTCATGCCAACAAACATATGAATTTAAGTTCATATATATTTGACTGTTTATATAAGTATGTGTTTTTATTATGTGTGTGTGTGTCTGTATGTGTATGATTAGTGTAAGTACAAATGAACATTTTTACATGTTGTTTTCACTCTAATTTAAGTGATTATCATAATTTAACAAGATACTGTTTATATACGTACGAATATCTCTCTCTGAAAGTATGTGTATATAGATATCTATATGTGTATGAGTGTTTATATATCTTCTGGTTAGATTTAAGGAAAATCTTCTCAGTTACATGGTGATGAAATAATCAACCATCATATAACCAAAACTAAATCTCCAAGGAGCTTGAGGTGATATTTATGCATACATGTGTGTGTGTGTGTGTGGATCCTTTATGTGTAAGCACAAGTTGATGTTGTTGTTTGGAAGGAAGAAAATATGTGAGTGAATGGATGAATGAATTTCATGGTTGTGTTTTTTTTTTTTTGCTTTGCTATGAATGAACCGAATGAACAAATGACTGAATGAGTGAATGAATATTTTCTAGGTAAATTATAATGGAACTGCTTATCTAACCTTTTAAGTAAAATCGTTAAGTACGACTGTTAACTTTCATGTACTAGATGACATGACATTTTTTATTTTGCATACAATAACAAACAAAACTGCACAAATACATTTACACACATTACACATATACATACAGGTGTTCCAAAACTATATATTTTTTATATAATGGTGTAACTTTTAAATCAGTGGAGATATGTAAATATAATTAAAGTGAATTAAAGCTGATGTATTTTCCAGATGACCTGGAGAATCACAGACCTCCAGCTGTTCAGGGGAACAGTGCGTAGCATTCCAAAGTTTACCATCTATGGTATGATAAATTTTGTTTTAAATTTGCCAAAAATTCATTAATGATATGAAACAAAAGATATTTTGTATATATAGATAACCCTAGTAAACCACTACTAAAACACTCCTACATGTATAGATTTTATCTTATAGATTACAGGATATTTCGGCCCAAAAAAAATTGTATGGATAATAATTTGTCTACAGGCAGCCCAGTTTAGGTAAGATATCAGACAAAACTATATAATCTATACAAGTGTTTGGTATCCAAGAAAGCGTTAGAATATGCAGATTGACATTTTACAGCGTTAAAGTTAAAAACATGTTATTAGGTGATAGAATTTTATAAATAACAAAAATGTTCACATTTCTAAACTGTTTTTGAAAATAAAATTAATTTTAAAATTTTAATAAAAATTGAAAAAAGAACCATATTTATGTGAAATTTCTATATAGTGTATGCAAACTTCATCCTTAATCGTAGATTTAAAAATATGTCCACTCTTACGTCAGTAAATACCCCAAAATCCCAACTCTTATAGAACGTGTTCAAAAAATTTGCATTTTTTTTCATTGAACTGATCACCCTGTATTTATAAAGGGTGTTGGGCAAAAGATCCTCTTCGATTTTCCTTTACACCTATATAACTACAAAAAGTTTAAATTATCCCAGCTTTGTGAAAAAAGTGCGCTGAATTTCATTTCATTACAAAACTTTTTGAAGAACTAAAAATTTCACATTTAAAAAATTTAGTTAATATTTAATTAAATTGGAAAAATAATGATTTTCATTTGAAATTTCAGTATAATATTTATAGATTTTTCCTTTAATCAGATAATTTAAAAAATTCCCACTTATGCTAACGATAATACCGAAAATTCCAAAGTACATTTAGCATGCTTCAAAATTTGTCTTTTTCATTTAAATAATTACCCCGTCATTATAAAGAGCATTCGGTAAAAATATAATACTTTTGGGCATTCTTTATGTGCTCTTCAGTTCTCTTTTAACAAGAGCCTAAAATAATCTGCCCACTGGCCTTAGTTCCAGGCAACTTGGAGAATTCGCCTCTCTTGGCACAAATACTACATTATAGTTCTTGTACCACTCAAGAGCCTGTTTACTATAGCGAAAAGATTTTAAGTCAGGCAAAAAATAAATGGACTCATTATTAATACCTGTGTGTGAAAGGAGCCTTTTTCTGAACTTTCCTTGGTGTGAATGTCGGTATATACAGAGTTCGTTGTAACAAATTATGGGCTTCTTTTGCCGCAACTGCATATTTCCTGCCATATCAAGATCCTTTTGGGAAATTTTGTTTGCTTTGGATTCAATATCCCCTCGTTTATTAGCAACATAACAGTTTTGAACAGGAAGTGGTGAAAAATATGTTAGAACATACTTTTCGTCAAGAATATTTTATGTAGCAAGAATATTTTTTCAGAAAACTTGACTTCAATTTCCGTGTTCTGTTTTTAGCCACAAAATTTTAAGCAGCGTTACTGTTTTTAAATCTGCATTAACTTTAATTTTGCGTACCAAATACTATTCGAAGTGTTGGGAGCGCTTATGAAAAATCCTTTCTATTTTTTTGGCTTTAGAAATATCAGATGAACCATTGCTTTTATCTGAACCAGGTTTTCTTTCAACGGTCAAACAGTTCACTGTTTAATAATATTTGAAACATTTTGATGGCAGACCCTTGAATGCTTGGCCAAGTTTTTGTAGGACCAGCTTGGGTTTTGTTGAAAATATATAATAATTTTAATCATGACATGTTTTAAAAAGGTAACATGATCTAAACAAAAAATCAAATAATATTTGGTTCAAATGTTATAATAAAAAACGTGTGTTAAGAATTTTTCGATCTCACTTCTTATATAATTCTTGAAATAGTATTATTTCGAATGTTATAAGGAATTTGGAAAATATTTTAAAGAATAAAGGAGGCGATATTGAGCCCACAAAATTTAAAAAACTAAAAAAATACAAGACTTTAAATTTTTTGTGCCTCAATATCTATGAAATTTTAAGAGTTAACCTAGACATACAACTATATATTTTATAAAGATTTATTAGGGCTATCGATATACATACATGAAAAAATTTAAAAAATAAACAGACCCGAAATGACCATTTTGACAGGCCTCCCACGACCCCCTTTATCAGTATGAAAGCATCTAATAACTCTCATAGTTCCAAAACTACAAAACTATTTCCAAAAAATAGTTTTGGAACCACTGCATATACATTTAAATAGCCAATACAATCATTTATTAGTTATTTATAAAACGAAGGCAGTTTTTAAAATCTTTTAAAAGGGAAAAAATATTTTCTTTTCAAGATTTTTGTTTCAAAAAAAAAATTATCTAAAACTTTTTATTCCCCGTGCAACTTCCTTAAGTTCAAAAACATATATTTTTTCTTTGCCGATTCTAAAAAAAGAGAGAGAAACACCAAAGTAGTTTTCAGTTGTTTTCAAAGAAACAAACATCAAATGAAACGTAACGCTAAAGAGGAATAAAGAGAGAAATTGAAAGAAAAGAAAAAAAAGATAGAAAATTTGCATAATTTCTGGGACAAGTGCCAAATTATAATGTAGTTCTTCTTTTTTCGGTGCAAGTGCATGGTAAAATAATTCATATGTTTTTGTTACAATATGTAGAAAAAATAATACATAAATACTAACATACATATGCATATTCACACACATACACACTCACATATGGATTAACAAACACGTGTAGTTGTGCCTTGAGTCACATGTTGTCTAAAATGCCTGATAGGAAAAAATAGAAGGCATTTAAAACGGGTTTATTCATTTAACTGTATTATCGTCCATATTGTTTAATGTGCAGTGGTCTCAAAACGCTATTTTGGAAATAAGTCTATAACTTTAGAACTATTAAAATTGTTTAATGAAATTTAATTTCAAAGATGGACCTCCAAAGTGGGATACCTCGACTTTGATTTTAAGAACGGTCTTAACATTTAACGTTATATAATCATCACTTGTTAGAAATTGAAAAAATGACAGTAATTTCTATATCCTTTATATGAGTCAACATTGATTCTCTAGAGCACTCAATATGCATGCAAAATTTAATTCACGAGTAGTTTTCGCTTTCTCTAAAAAATACTAATATAAAAATTTAAGAGTAATTAACAACTCGTCTATTTATGGACCGATTTCGAAAATTTAACAAATCAAAATTTAGAAAAAAATAGCTATTTTTCTGCACCAAAATTTTGTCCACATAACCCATAGGAGATTCAAAATAACGGAAAATGCGTTTTTGCCTATAACTCGGAAACTAAAGGACTGATTACTCTGATGTTTTTAACTCAAAAATCTATCAATTATTTCCGATCTGCTAGTACAAAAATAAACATTATTTTGCTTTACATTGTTATTACTATTGGTGACATAACCAAGTCCATAGGTCTCATAGGAGGTTCAAAATATAGGAAAATATATTTTTCCTATAACTCAGAAACTAATGGTTCGATTATTTCATGTCTTCAACGCATAAATCCGCTCTAATCTCTAACTCTTGTAGATTCTTCAAAAAATTAAAAGAAATGAAAAAAAGTTTGAGGTACCTTCAGTTTTTGGCTAATATCTAAGCCATTTGTGAATCAATTTCCTTGGATTTCAATAGCAAAATTCTCGAAAGAATTTCCAATTGTTTGATATACATAACATATATTTTAACTATAGGTCGGCTTCATAAACTTGATTTCAACAGACACGCGGACGGACAAAGCTCAATAAATTTCATACCGATCCCGAATATATATACTTTTGAGGTCTAAGTCAAAAATTGTGAAAATTACAAACGGAAGGACATAAAAAGTGCATATAGAGAATTCATATAATTGTCCACCAAAACTGATTGCACATATGTGGAATATCTCTTTTAGTTTAAGAAATATTCGCAACAAAACAAATTTTTGACCCATTTTGGAACATGACATTTTTATTTTTTCAACTTGGCGTTTTCGAATTGGATCCCAATATATTATTTGGATTCTCTTAGTATTTTTAACAGTTATATATGTGGATCTGATAAAATGTTATATGATTTTGAAAAAGAAATTAAAATTAAGTGATTTTTTTTTTTTTTGTAATTTTTTAAAATCTTCAAATCCGCTATTTTTATATGGACTATAACTTGGTTATTACTTTCAAGTGAATTTGTAAAGTTAATTGGTAGAAATATTTTCCCTGCTATCAAAATTCTTTTTTTCAATACCCCTTGTGAGAGCATATGGCTTCCACAAAAGAATTACCATCTTATACGGTTTGTTGCAGTTGTTTTCCCATTTAAGATCGATCTTCAGGTCTATCTTGGCCAACCACAGCTTCTTGATCCTTGGTAATTCCACTCAATTGGCATTCTGGTTATACTTTCCGGATGTTTTCTTTTAGTATGGCTGATCCTTTTCCACTTTCAACGTTTTACAAGTTTAGGAAAGAATACTCTACATATAATTCTGAGGAACTTTGATGAAAACATGTAGTTTTTGCGTGATGGTGTTCAATATAAACCAAATATAAACAAATATCATCCGAATACTCCAATTCACCTATTTGACGTAAGAGGCTCCATATAATTACTGATCTCACTAATTATAATATCTAGCGCGATGATGATTAGCTAAGGTGAAAGGGGGATATCCTTTTTTATCCGTTATTTGTTTGAAATTGTTGGCTGGTTTTACCGCTGTGAAAAACTGAGAGTTCAGCATCGTCGTACATAGATCTGATCTGTAATGCCTTCCTTTCAAGTTAGAGGCAGCCTCTCTTCCTCTCAGACAGAAATGATGAGGAGCCGTAAAAGTTCCGCTTAGATTACGATTCCAACTTCGCCTGCTGCTTTGTTGTTTCTTAATTACCTACTTATTTCACTTATACGAGGAGAATCGCATAATATTCGTAACATATTTTCTGCAGGGCCAATATTTTTCGCTTTCTTCACTTGCATCATTAATGATGACGTTACTGATTTCCTCCAAATGTTCTCTCTGCCTTTTTGATGCCAATGCGGTCAACGATAGATTGATTCCTGCTTCATTTACGATTAGTAAGACAGTTTATCGTAAAGTATAATTTCCTCATATTGTTTTGAGTAACAGCTTCCTCTGCTATCACTGCAAGCTGTTCTAGGAACGTTCTTTTATCTCTTATTGCAGTTATTATTACGAAATTTACATACAGTTTGAATTAAATTGTCTTTAATACATGAGTGCAGTCAGATTCCCACCTTTTTACTCCAAAATGCCCAAAATTCAATTTTAATTAGAATTCCATTTAACGTTATAATATTTTACAGATTTTTTGGAAATAACGCAAATATATTTAGGTATATATACGAGGTATGTTTTTTTAAATTTCTAATTTTATGTTTCTATTTTCACCTTAAGAAACAAATTTTTAAATTAATGCATTTCTGAAAGGCACAGCGGGGGCAACGTTTTCCTAATACCCCTGGGATTTGCTTTCGAAGCATTTAGGTTTAGAAATCTTTTCGAATATGATTCTTGTACAATAATCGTATAAAATTTGCTTCAGAATTTAGAATATATTTAAAACTATCGAGCTCTAATGTGGGCCACCAAGTTCAATAATCCTTTTGTTCATTTTCTTTCAACAGTGGTGACCAACTTTAGAGGTTTACCCCCTGTTCCCTGATCACACAATGAGCTTGTACTTCTCCAAGTCTATTGAAAAACACCTTAAGAATATTCATGTAAAATTTCATTAAAAATCATTCAGAAGTTTTTGAAAATATACAATTATTTTCATAATAAACATTTTGGTAACACTAATTATAATGAAAAATTTTTTCCCTCCAAAATACCACAACTATGGTGTTAGTTTTGTCATATATTTATATAAAACTTTTATTTCCAAAATTTCCTTTAAGGTCCTTTCTTTTTATTTACAAATACTTCTTCATGCTTCATGTTTAAATGTTCTCATATGAAAAGTTTTCTGTATCTTTGTATTTTATAGATTATTGATGTTGTTTTCATTGTTGTTATTGTTGCAATTATTATTGATATTGTTGTTGTCGTTGCTGTTGTTACAATTGTGTCAGGTGCAATTATCATATTGCAAATGGAAAAAATAAAAAAAAAATAGAGCTGAAAAGAAAATTGTTCATCTATTTCTTTCTCTGGCATTTTCCATTTGTTTGAGTATTTTAGTCTTTATTTCAGTATTTTGTTGTTTTTTTGTCTGTAAATATTATTTTAAATGCCAATGCTTTTAAAAGAACATAACAGCTAAAATAACAAATATTAGCAACAGCAACAACAACCATAAAATTATTACAAAGATGACCTAGGCCTGGAATAGTCACATAATGGAGGTATTTATAAATTAAAAAGAGAATGACAAGAATTGAAACTGAATTTTTTTTTTATAAAAAAGAAAAAAACATTTTAAAGAAAACAGATGGAATTTAAAACATCGTATTGAGGCGTAGAATCGTATTTTCTATTGGATTTCGAATTTTTACTATTTATTGAAATATTCGCTGAAAATTCTCATTTTTACTAATTTCAAAATTTTCACTAAAATTCAAAAATTTTACTAAAACTTCGAATTTTCACTAAAATTTCGCTAAAATTTCGAATTTTCACTAAAATTTTGAATTTTCACTAAAATTTCGAATTCTCACTGAAATTTCGAATTTTCACTAAAATTTCGAATTTTCACTAAAATTTCGAATTTTCGAATTTTCACTAAAATTTCGAATTTTCATTGAAATTTCGAATTTTCATTAAAATTTCGAATTTTTACTGATATTTCGAATTTTCACTACAATTTCGAATTTTCACTAAAATTCAAAATTTTCCCTAAAATTTCGAATTTTCACTAAAATTTCATATTTTCACTAATATTTGGAATTTTCACTAATATTTTGAATTTTCACTAAAATTTCGATTTTTACTAAAATTTCGAATTTTCACTGAAATTTCAAATTTTCATTAAAATTTCGAATTTTCACTAAATTTGCGAATTTTCACTAAAATTTCGAATTTTCATTAAAATTTAAAATTTTCACTTAAATTTGGAATTTTCACTAAATAGAAATTGTTATCGAAATTTTTTAATATTTTTTTTTTCTTTGTTTCTAAATACAAAAATTATCGGAAAATTTCTCTTAATTGAAAATTTAATCAAAATTTTCTCTTAATAGAAAAATGTATTTTCTCTTAATAAAAAATTTATTAGAAATTTTCGCTTAAGAGAAATTTAATCGAAATTTTCTCTTTATAAAAATTTATTGTAAATTTCTCTTAGAAATTTAATCGGAATTTTCTCTACATAGAAAATTAAAGCAAAAATTTTACCGACATTTTCTCTTAATAGAAAATTTAATAGAAATTTTCTTTAAAAAGAAAGATTAAACGAAATTTTGTCTTTATAGAATTTTGTTCGAAATTTTCTCTTAATAAAAAATTTAACCAAGATTTTCTCTTAATGGAAATTTTATCGATATATTATCTTAATAGAATTGAACCGAAATTTTCTCTTAACAAAATTGAACCAAAATGTTCTTAATAGAAAATGTAATCACAATTTTCTCTTAATAATATTTATCAATAGAAAATTTAATAAAAATTTTATCTTAACAAAAAATTAAATCAAAATTTTCTCTTGAAAGAGAATTTATACCGAATTTTCTCTAAATAGAAAATGAATCCAAAATTCATAATTTTATAAAAAATTAAAAAATTTTACAAGAATTCAAAATTTTTACTAAAAATGTCAAATTTTACTCAAAAATTGATTTTTTAAAAATTTAAAAAATTTTCACTTTAATACCAAATTTTCACTAAAGTTTACAAAAATAATTTTTCTAAAAAAAATTATATAAATTTTTTTATAAATTATAATTTTTTTACTTAATAAAAATTATTTTCACCTAAAATCGATTTTTTGCTGAAAATATCATTTAAGCGTTTCAATCGCCATTAACATAATTGTTGACCCACATAAAATATTTCTTATTTTTTTATATATTAAATTTTAATTTAATTGAGTTAATCACAAAATTATATTCATTTTGATATTTTAGTCCATTAAAAGGGGGACAACAACAACAACAACGAAACAGTGGCAAGTAAGTCAAAAAATGAAACGACATTAAAACTTTAATGCTTTGAAAGCTTGTCAACCTTGTTCATATCCATAGAAAAATCTACTCTAGTGTAAACACTTAATTTCCTTTGTTTTTCCGTAACGTAACTCTTTTGCCTTCTTTTTCTACGTTTTTCGTTTTTTTAAGTTACAAATTAACATAAAATTTACATACACTTATAAAACTAAGGTGTCTCTAAATAAGTGTGTGTTGTGTGTGTATGTACACACATGCACGTTTTACACACTTTTTAAAAAATTCAAACACACAAACATACATAAATTAAAACACATATAAATTAAACTACAAACAACGAACTAATTTAAATGTTTGTAACACCTTCTGTTTCCTTCTCTATAAAACGCCTTTTTAATACCCTACAACACCGTCGGTGGTAGGGGTATTATGCTTTTGTGCTGATGTTTGTAACACACAGAAAAATGGTGTAACACCAAACTTTAAGTATACAAATTTACTTTCTGAGTCGATTTAACGATGTCTGTCCGTCTGTCCATGTAAACGATCGCAATATTTAAGATATCGTGATGAAATTTGGTACATATTATTTTTTTGGCTCAATCATGAAGCCTATTGGAATTTATCATATTCGGTCTAATATTTCATGTAGCTCCAATACAAATGTTCTCCCGGAATGGAGTTTTAAGGACATAAAGGCGATTTCAACGATATCAACATGTAAACGTCATGAATCGCAATATTTAAGATATCTTAATGAACTTTGGTACATGTTGTTGTTGTTTGTTTTTTTTTTTTGACTCAATGATAAAGTCTAGTGAATTGATTATATTTGATCTAATATTTCAGGTAGCTCCCATACAAATGTTCTACTAGAATGAAGTTTTAAAGTCCTAAATATAAAGCGATTTCAACGAAATTGAACAAAAATAAGTCCTATAATATTCTAAATCGATATGCCAAATTATGCGAGGGTCGGTCCGTTACTTCTCATAGTTCCCATACAAAACCTCTCATATATACGTTGGTATTGTAATAACAACTCTTCAAATTAGGATACATATAGAGCTAAATCCATATTCAAATTTATACGAGGGTCGATCCATCATTTCTTCTAGGTCAGATAACGCATAAACTTCACATAAATGTTAGTATGATAATAATGTACTTCACACTTAATCATAAATCAGAAAAACGAATTATACGAGGGTTGTCCGTAAATTATTCGTAACTGCCTTTTACAACCAACAATATGGTGTAGGATATTAAATAGTCGGGCTTAATTGACAATAATATTTTTAATTTGTTACCTATTTTTGATGTGATTTGCTTTTCACCAGAAAGACGTTTAAATTTAAGTCTTTTGACACAATTAGAAACGTTTTTAGTGAACAAAACGTACAAATAGTTGGGTGCGTGTTTTAAAATGATTTAATTACAAATTGTTTTCAATTATAGAAAATATCATAGAATTATTTTTTGTTTGTTGGAAAAAAAAATGATTAAAAACCGTCAATGAAATAAAATTTCACTTGCATAACGGAAAATACCTTTAAACAGCGTTTTCCTTTGCGTATTTCCGTGACAAAAGTTAGTGAATAAATTTTATTCTAATATGAATTTGAATAAATGCAAGAGAATTATTTTATTAGAAGGGGAGGGGAAAACGTTTAAAAGTTAAATTTATTTAATTCAGGGGCTAAAGAGATAGAAAAAGGGGTAAAATCGGTAACCTTATATCACTTAAAGAGAAATAGGTATTCAAAAAAATTCACTTCTTATCGCTGACAGGTGTTTGGTACTTTTTTGAAATTCAGCTTTTTAGGATGAATACTCTTTTTCTTCCTAAATAGACCGAATTTCCAAAAAAAGTACCAAACCCCAATCAGCTTATTTTGGTACTTTTTTTTTTGGCACCAAATGGATTTTTTAACAAATACACATAGAAATAAAATTATTACATTCGTAAACTAACAAAAATTAACATAGAGTTAAAAATTTGGTACTTTTTGGAAATTAAAATGGTTAGAAGGTAGAAAAGCGTACCTATGTTTTGGTACATTTTTTAAATGGTTTGTTACATTTAATAATAAAGTGATTAAAACATTTCAATACTTATCGTTTTCTGTTTAAAAAATAAGTTGACGGCTGTTTGGTACTTTTGGTACTTTTTGACACCAAATGTTTTAATCAGTACACATAGAAATTAAATTTTTATTACATAAGAAAATTGGTCAAAAAGATTAGAAATACAAAATGAAATTTATGGTGAAATTGCAATATAATTTTAGAAGTCATTGAAATAAATTTGTTTGGGAAAAAGTACTAAAATTGAAATTAAAAAAGAAATAATAAAAAAACGTAGTACATTTAATCGCTTAAAATGAATTGAAATTGTTATTATTGAAGATGGCCATCGAATCTTAAATAGTACCAAAAACATAGTACTTTTTTAAACAAATTTTTTTAAGAAGATTTGTATTGTTTGGACCATATCAGCAATATGGACATTGAAATATGCTAAACGTTTAGAAAATTTAAGTCAAAGAGTACGTTTCTAATTTTGTAACTATTTTTAATCACTAGTAAACCTAAACCTTTTTTGGAAAATCTTTAATTAACGTTTTATAGTACTTTGTGTCACTTTGCTCGAACAGTTAATCCATCTGCGTTTAAAGTCTACCACATATTTGTACTCATTTTGTGAGCTCTTCAATTATCTTTTAACAAGACCTCAATATCTCTCCACCGGACTTAGCTCCAGGCAATCTGGAGGATTTACCTCTATTCGTACAGATATCCCATTATTGTTCTTGTACAATACTGACAGAAGGCCAAGTCAGGCCCAAAATAAGTGGACACATTATTGAGTCTTTTGAATGGAATCAGCCCATTTCGTAAAGAATTCTTGAAGTAATTTTAAATTTTAAATGACTGACTTCTTTTACCGCAATTTCATGTCATGAAAAGAATTTTAAGAAAAATTTTTATTGAAAAATTAGATTACAGAATTTTACAACAATAAGACTCAAAGATAATTTTCTTAAAGCGTATAATGACCAAAAATGCCTTAAAGCCAAATATTATGTTTGGTAATTTGCTATAAGAAATTTTTATGACTGCGCTTAAAAAAATATTCCACATAAAATAGCACCAAGAGCATTTAATCGCATTACTAAGGCAGACAAGACTGAGGAAAATTTGTGTCTACTCTAAAAAAGTACCGTTAAGTTGCCTCTCATTAATAACAAGAACAATAAAGATAAAACAAAAATTGAGAAATCAAGTTAAATGCGTTTATAAGTATATGCATCAGTGTATTATATTAATATTTTAATTAAGAAATAACAATTAAAAATTTATTAAATGACTGAAATCATATCTTCTTTATGTGTCAAATTGGTCTATAAACAATTTAATCAATATTACGCACAATGGGTGATTAATAGTTGTCACATTGATGTAAAAATTCAATTTATTTATGTTTTATTAGAAATTAAACGTAACTGAATATAAAAAGAATTTATTTTAAAATTATCCTTCAATTTTTTATTCTTTTTCTTTTTAATCTTTTACCCCCAGAAAAATCCAAAAATTATTTTCAAAGCTTTTTTTCCTTTCAACAAGAAATTATTTTTACTAATTCTGTCCGTTTTTTAGTATCTTCCTTTTTTCGCTAAATTTAATTTCCTTAAATTAATTTTCTGTTTTAAATCCTTCAGCCTTTAAATTGAATATTCAAAGAAGTGGAAGGATAAAAATAACAAAAACAAAAATCAAGCAATCGTGTGCCCCTCTAAAGGAAATAAAGAAAAGGCTCAAAAATTCTATACAAACACATGGATGGATATATGGTTGGCTGCTCAATTCGTTGGATGTATCCAAGTTGCACAGGATGTAGATATTTTCCTTTCTTAAATATAAACTTTCTTTATTTTCTTTTCTCATTTCTTATGTTTTTTTTCACTCACTGCTTCCTTTTTTAAAAGATAAAAGATAAAAAAGGAACCTACAAAACAAATCCCATGCTTGATGGTTGCACCTACGAAAAAGTAAAAACTACAACAAAAAAACAACTCAAAGGAATAAAACAACAACAACACCAGCAGCAAAAGAATCTCCTGCAACAGCACGTCAGAATATTCAACACAGGAAACATTATAGTTAAACACATATCTCTGTTTGTGAGTTGTGTGTGTGTGTGAGTATCTGTGTGTCAGACTGCCTGCAACATGATGAACTTTCAATAATAATGATGATGATGACGATGACGACGACAACAAGAACGCTTGACTGATGAACAACAACAATAACAACATCAACAACTAAAAAAGAAACAAGTAAGAATGCTATATTCGGCTATGCCGAATCTACATTACCCTCCACCACAAATTTATATGAAGTAATTACGTTATTTTTCATACACTCACAGTCATATGCATACAACAACATAATATTTTTTCTTAAATATAACACGAACATGGTGAAATTTATGCTCTTATTTTACGAAAGTTCTTCGCTTAAACGTGGAGGTTGTCTCAGATATCGGTTCAAATCGTTTAATATATAGAACCAATTTTGCTGGAAATTTCTCAGGACTATAAGAAATACTTAGGTCAAATTTCATTGAGCTCTATCTGTGGATGTGAACATACCAACAACAGACGGACAGACGGACATAACTAAATCGAATCAGATTTTGATTTGATGCAAAAATATATGAGATGACTTCTTCTTAGCGTTACCCATGGAATGACCAAGGTTATTTACCCTCTTCACTACGTGTGGTGGTGGAGGGTATAAGAACTGAGAACATGTTGCCAACAACAACAACAACAGCTGTGTTGTAACAGCAGGAATAACAAAAAAAAGTGGAAAAAAACTCAGCAACTAAACTAAAATAATCTTTTATGAATGGAATGCAATTTGTCTTGCAGTTATTTATTTTCTTTTCTTTTTTTCTCCCTCTCATATATATATTTTTTATTTATACCATTTCAATCCCTCAGGGCCTTGAAAGTCGTGCGTGTCATGAAATAGAACCAAAAAATAAAATACAAACAAAAACTAAAAAAAAATATATACGAAAAAAAAGTTGGTTTGAAATATATCAAATTCACAGATATTCATCGGTAATTTACACGTTTTTTCCTCATTTAATCGATTACTGACTTCATATATCAATGTGAGTATGTGTGTGTGTGCATGTATTTTTTTTATTCGTATTTATTTTACGTTTTTCTTCTTTTAGTATAAAATACTATAGAAACGTTTTCTAAAAAACTGAGTTTTAATGTTGCATCATTAAAAGTTGATTGAATGAAAATCTAACTAGAAATCAGATAGAAAAATAGAAAAAAATAAATTTCATCTGAAATCAAATTCATTGTTAATGATGTGTCATTTAAATTGTTACGATACTTCTAAAGTTTCCACATGACCATTCGATTAGAAACAGGAATTAAAAGGAATAAAATCTATCAATTGAAAAAGAAAAAATATATTCCGCAAGTACATTAAATGGTTTAGTTGTAGTTCAGTTTTAGTTCAGTTCTATTTTAGTTCTAGTTCAGGTTCTACTTCAGTTCTACTTCCGTTCTAGTTCAGTTCTAGTTCAATTCTAGTTTAGTTCTAACTCAGTTCTAAATCAGTTCTAACTCAGTTCTAATTCAGTTCTAGTTCAGTTCTAGTTCAGATCTTGTTCTGTTCTTTTTCAGTTATAATTCAGTTCTACTTCAGTTTTAGTTCAGTTTTATTTCAATTCTAGTTCAGTTCTAACTCAGTTCTAATTCAGTTCTACTTCAGTTCTAGTTCAGTTCTAGTTCAGTTCTAGTTCTGTTCTAATTCAGTTTTACTTCAGTTCTAGTTCTGTTCTAGTTCAGTTCTAGTTCAGTTCTAATTCAGTTCTAGTTCAATTCTAGTTCAGTTCTAGTTCAGTTTTAATTCAGACTCTCGTTCAAATTCAGGTTCAGGTTCATGTTCAAGTTCAGGTGCAGGTGTTAATACATTTTTTAGTTCTATTCTATTAGTTAGAATTTAATAGTCAATTGCTCTGTAGGCCAAGACATTAGACTTTACAAAAAGTCGCTTAGTAGTGTAACAGCAAATTGTTCTGCTATTTGCTCGATTCTACAACTCAGTCGATTGTCTAGCTAATGCTAAGAGTATTTTTTTTTCATATTTTCAAAATTTATATATAAACTTTCCATACACTTGAATTTTCCTTGAAAATCCTTTAAAACTAAATATTTCAAATTTTAACCTACAAAATCAATGAATATTTTTAATTTAACCTTGAATGAGTTGTTTTTCCTTTAAAACCTGAAACTTTAAAATTCGCGTGTAAAACTATTTAGCAAATTTTAACAATTTAAAGTTTATTTTCAGCCCAAAACCAACTTAAAAAAATATATTGAAGTAAATTACAATTACGATATAAAACACATCATTTATTACCTACAACTCATTTAAGGACCTTCAGACAATCGACAATGTCAGTCAGTTAATGAAAATAAAATAACAAAAATCAACAAAAATACAATTTTAAATACATTAAATTTGTTGAAAAAAAAGGAAAAAAGGAGGAAATTTATTTTTATGACTTCCAAAATGCTTTCAAAGCTAAAAAGAACTTAGTTGAGAGACAAGGTTAAATTTAGTTGCGAATTAAAACTTTAATTCATTATTTTCTGACTTTTTTTTTTTTTTTGAAGTAAAATTGTTTTTGTTGTTATGGAGACTCTGCATGAAGAAACAACAATTTATAAAGAGTTGTTTGTTGTTAAAAATTAAAAATTTTATTAATATTTGAGATTTAATGATTGATATAATAATCATATCATTGTTTAAGGACTCTTATTCATGCTCATAATCAAAGTTTAACCTATAAAATGGGAGGTTAGAAAAAAGTTGAAGGAGAACAAAAACAAAAATAATAATTGAAATGAAAGTTTTCTCTCTCAAAATTTGAGAAAGTTTGTATAACCCAGTAAAGGAAGGAAGGAGGATTTAATATTGATTTCGAGAATCTTGCTTCATATTTTATAATCAATTAGAATCAGAACAAGAGTCTGATTTTAAATCTGAACTTGAATCCCAACTAGAGTGCGATCTAGAGCTGAACTTAAAATAAACAAAAACTAAACTAAAAGTGAATTAGAATCTGAACTGAAATCTGAACTAGAATCTGAGCGAAAATACAATTTATAGTCTGAATTAGAATCTGAAATAGAATTAGAACTTGAATATGACCTAGAACCTGAGCTAGAACTGAAATAGAACCTGAACAAGAACGTGATTTAGAGAGTGAACTAGAACCTGAACAAGAATCTGAATTAGAAATGAACTACAACAGAACTAGAACTCAAATAGAATTGAACTAGATTTGAACTAAAACTGAACTAGAGCTGAACTAGAAATGAAATAGAACTTAACTTGAACCTGAACTAGAAGCTAAACTAGAAGCTGAACTGGAACTGAACTTGAACCTGAACTAGAACCTGAACAAAAATCTGAATTAGAACTGAACTAGAACTAAAATAGAACTGAGCTAGAACAAGAATCTGAACTAAAACTTAACTAGAATTGAACTTGAACTGAAATATAACTGAACTAGAACTGAACTTGAACCAGAACTTTAAGCTGAACTGAAACTTAACTTGAACCTGAACAAAAGCCTGAATTAGAACTGAACTAGAACTAAAATAGAACTGAACTAAATTTGAACTAAAACTGAACTAGAGCTGAACTAGAAATGAAATAGAACTTAACTTGAACCTAAACTAAAACCTGAACAAAAATCTGAATTAGAACTGAACTAGAACTAAAATAGAAGTGAGCTAGAACCAGAACAAGAACCAGAACAAGAATCTGAACTTAAACCTGAACTAGAACTGAGCTAGAGCCTGAACTACAACTCAACTAGAAACTAATAATACATTAGAACTAGATTAAAACATAACTTAAACTGTTTTTTTTTTTTCGAATAACTCCAAAAATTATGTTAAATCTTATTTTAAACATAAATTATTATTGAGATATAGTATTTCCTATTTTCCTAAGCTCGTGTTCAATCAATTGGCCCTAAATGCAATCTTACGTGTCAACATTTATATGATATAGACGTTTTTTTTTTCTTTTTAATATCTTTTTAATAGAATTGAAATGTCTCACGCGATTTTGCACTTCAACTTATTTAATTCGCACTTCAGAAAAAAATTCTCCCAAAAAAAAATAATAATAACAAAAAACAACAACAATAAGCAATAATAAAATAATAACAAATAAATATTTTATACAAACAAACATTTATATTTCTTATAAAAAACTATATTTTATAGTTTTATTTAACATTTATTAATGCAAAAGGACATTTTTTGTATGTGGTAGTTTAGTTGTTGGTATATAAATCAATTATTAAGTTTATTTCTGGGAACAAAAAGAAAAAAAAAAAGAAAATATTTTATTACACCCTTAATTTGCCATTTTGTTTGATGTTATTAATACAATAATTTTGTCAAACTTCCGTTTTATATTTTTCTTTACACTTTTTCCAGCTGAATATCCTACTTAGTCCTTTAAAGGTTTAATAAGTTTTTGTTCAGGTTCTAGTTCAATTTTAGTTCAGTTCAATTCTCGTTCAGTTCTATTTCAGTTCTAGTTCAGTTTTAGTTCTGGTCAAGTTTACTTCTAATTCAGTTGAAGTTCAGTTTTAGTTCAGTTCTAGTACAGTTCTTGTTTAGGTTCCAGTTCGGGTTCAAGTATTCTAGGTTCTGGTACAGTTTCTAGTTGAAATTTCCATTTCTAGTTCAGATTTCAGTTTTTAGTTCAGGATTAAAATTAGGTTCTAGTTGATGTTCAAATTCTAATTGAGGTTTTTGTTTACGTTCCTTTTCACTTCAGATTCTAGTTCAGCTTCAAGTTCAGTTACTATTTCAGGTACTTATCCAGGTTCTGTTCAGGTTTAAGCTCAGATTCTAGATGTGATTCTAGTTTAGATTTCTAGGTTCTAGGTCAGGTTTTAGTTCAGGCCCAAGTTTAGGTTCTGGCTCAAGTTTTAGTTCGGATTTTAATAAAATTTCATGTTTTAGTTCAAGCACTTTAATCCAAGTGCTAATTCAGGTTTAAGTTCTAATTGCGGTTCTAGTACAGGTTTTAGTTCAGATTTAGTTTAGGTTCTATTTAAGTTTTTGAACTGTGCAGTACAGTTTCAGTTTAGGTTCTAGTTCATGTTCAGTTTCTAGATCACGTTCAGTATCAAGTTCGAATTCTGTTTGTAGTTCAGGTTCAGATTCAGGTTTTGTTTCTGGTAGAATTTTAAGTTCAGTTTCTAGTTCTTGTTCAGGTTTAGGTTCTTTTTCATATTCTAATTCAGATTCTAAATCAGGTTCTAGTTCTGATTCTATTTCGAATTTTAATTCAGGTTCTAGTTCAAGTTCTAGTTGAGATTCTGATTCAGATCCTTTTTCTAATATAATATAATGGAAATGGTGATTCCAAAATTTGAACATTTTCCATAGTGATTTCTACCGTTGTATTCATTTTTATAGGTCTTAACTAACTTTAATACTTTTTTTTTTTTTTGCAAATTGGCCAATTTCTTTTATTTTCCTTATTTTTTCATTATGTCTCGAGGTAATATTTGCTCATTTTTAATGTAAATGCTAAATAAAGAATAATTTGAGATTTCCTCTTTTTCTCATTTCATTTTTCTTTTTTTTTTCTTATTTAATTAAGGCCAAATTTATTAAAAGCGTTGTGCCTTTCGCTTTTATATTAAAGTCCAGACCAAAAAAACATTGTGAATAAATTTCTTTTTTCAGCAAATAAAATTTCGAAGTCTCTGGATCACTTAAAAATGTTAATTTAGCATAAAAATTATATATATTTTTTCTCTAAACTCATAATAATTTATATTTAATATGAAATATTTTATAACTTAAAAAAACATAAATAAATTTTTAAATTTAATACCATCTAATGCCTTTAATTTTAATTGCTTTTTAAAACTGTGTATGAGTATGGGTGTCTCTGTGTGTGTGTGAACATAACAAACAGCAGTCGTAACCATAGCCGCAGCAATAGCAATAAAACAGCAGCAGCAGCAGCAGTTGAGGTAGTATACAGCAATATTAACAAACAAATAACTCAAGAACAAAATTATTTACAATGCACAGTGGGTAGAAAAATGAGAAAAATAAGTGATAATAAATTACACAAAAATTATGGAAAAGAACTAAACTGGACTAGAGAGAGGTTGGATTTCAGTCAAAATTTAACATTTTTTTATAAATATTTAGCATCTAAGAAACCCACTGTGAACAGGAAAAAGTTGGTGGAATCATTTTGTATTCCCCAAAATGTTCAAGAACTTAACATAAATAAATGAAGTAAATCTGAGTGACCAAAAGATTTACTTAATCTTTTCAACCAAACCCAATTTAGACCTACAAAAAGTTGTCCAAACATTCACTGGTCTGACGTCAAATTGTTTCCAATGCTATTAAACAATATCGAGGAACTTGTCCTTTATAAGAAAATCTAGTTCATTCAGAACTAGTTCATTCAGGTTTAGGTTCTTTTTCATATTCTAATTCAGATTCTAAATCAGGTTCTAATTCTAGTTCAGGTTCTAGTTCTGATTCTAGTTCGAATATTAATTCAGGTTCTAGTTCAAGTTCTAGTTGAGATTTTGATTCAGATTCAGGTCCACTTGATGTTTCTAAAGCTAAACAAGTAAGAACGTTATAGTCGTTCCACCCAGCATTATTGGCATTAATGAACAACCCTCCTATAATTTGATTTATTCTTAAATGTGCAGTAAATTATTGTGACGCTAACATTTATGTGAAATTTATGCGTTTAACATGAATTTTTCGTGAGGGGTTATATAGGAGATATCAGAAATTATTCACCGAACCCGGTATAACTTTGCAAATCGGTTTTTGCTTTTATTTATCTTACTTTGCCCAATAATAATTGCAACATCAAGGTATATGTGAGATTTTTTACCTTCAAAGTAATATTTGTAAGGGGATGGTATTAGACCTATAAGACACAATGGACCAACCACAGCGTAATTTGGCATTTCGTTACGGAATATCATAAGACTTATTTTTGGCAAATTTTGTTAAAATCGTTTTATATTTAAGACTTTTATGTGCTGAAAACCTCATCCCGGGAGGACATTTGTATAGGAGCTACCTAAAATAATGGAACGAAATTATGCATAAAATTTCATCAAGATATCTCAAAAATTGCGACCTATAGAGTACCATCTGGATGGGCAGACAGACACAGGGACGGATGGAAATTGATTCAGATTCTAAACCGAACAGTGTACTTATTGGTGGGTGTTACACGATTCTTTGTGTATTACAAACATTAGCACAAACGCATAATAATCCAACCACCTACATTGGTGAAGGGTATAAAAATAGAAAACATTTTCAGAAGAGCTACCAAGCTTTAACGGTTTAAATGTTACAGGATTATTCACAAAAATAACCTTTTGAAACCACTGTGTTTTAAAAGGCAAATCTGAAAAGAGTTTATTAAACCCACTGTGCTTTGGTGAAGAGCAAAAAAGATGAATGAATAAAATATTTAAATGTTTAGCAAAGAATAAAAAACCCTTTAGAAAAGAAAGAAAAAATCGCTTCCCTCCTTAAAATATGCAAACAAATAATGAATAAAATAATATCTTTGAGAACAAGTGTAGACGTGTATGCGTGTTTGTGTGTGTGTGTGGGAAAGACAACTACAACAATATGACACATATGTTACATAAAATTTTTGCTACCACAAATTTAATGTTTAGAAAAGAATGAGTTAAAACACACACACAAACACACGCACAAGCACTCAAAAAGCATTATACACTAATACGCAGACATTTATAATTTTATAGCACAAATTCTATGAAACAGAAATATGCGTGCATCTGTATGTGTATGTGTGTGTATAAATAAACCGCATATAAACTGAAATTACAAACCATAAAAAATGCTATTTTTACGTAGAAAGTTAATATTTTATGCGCAATTTGCCCAGATTGCCAAACAAGAAGAATGAAGATGAAAAATATCAAAAAAGATACTCCAAAGTATTATACACTTATAATATTAAATTATATGATTTTATAAACATAATTTCAGAACGGAAACGAAATTATAAAAATTTCATAAATTCCGAAATTTTAAGAGAAAATTTTTGAATTTTTAAAAAATCATCCTAAATTAAAGTCTTTAAAAGGGAAACATTTTTTTTAGAAAATAAAATTAAAATTCCCCTCCCAACTACGTCTCTGCATTTGTTAGCTTCTCACAAACACTTGAAATAAATTTATTCACATATACACACACATATATATAATTCTTTACTTTTCAGTTTCTTTTCTTATGCACTAAAGCCCCGACTTGCGTCGTCAATGGGGACGAAGATCGACGCAAATCGAATCAACTTGTTCTATTTAAATGAAAGAAAAAAAATTATTATTTTTGATAAAAAAGTTCAAGTTAATCCAACCATCGCACGATGGGACAAACAGTGTCAAAAGTGGCGCTTGAATTTTGAAAACTCATTTTTTTAATAAATTCGATATCGACTAAAATTAGTCAAAACAAGTAAAAATTTAAAGTCGATCAAGTCCGACTATCTAATAACCTAGACCACATCGTCGGTTCAAAATGGTAGTCACAAAAAATTATTGAACGACCCTCGTATAATTTAATTTTCTTATTTATTCTTAAGTGTGTAGCACATTATTGTGACACTAAGATTTATATTAAATTTATGCTTTTTTAAATAAATTTCTCTATGTACAAAATAATACCGACCCTCGTATAATTTTGCATATAGATTTTCCAATTATTATTACAAAATCAACGTATATGTGAGCTTTTTGTCTTGAAAGTGATATTTGAAAGAGGGTTTGTATGGGGCCCATGAGAAATAATGAACGAACCTCGCATATTTTGCCATATCGTTTAGGAATATTAAAATACTTACCTGTGCCAAATTTAAATCGACTTGTATTTAGGAATTTTTTGACCTTAAAACCTAATTCCGGAAAAAACTTTGTAAGACTTAATCTTAGTCCTTAAGAAATGTTATCACTTTTCTCTGAATTCATTTTTGACCCATTTTATACCATTATGCATCGCTGACTTTGAAATGATCAGAAAGGGAAACCTGAAAAATTAACATAAAACTATTATTAGTGATGCTAAAAATGGTGATCGCAATATTACAGTAAAATATTTAACTGCTTCTAGCGACACAAATCGAAGTCAAAACAACAATTCAAATCGATTTTTTTCAGTTCTTAAAAAGCGTCACAATTCGAAACAACGCAAGTCGGGGCTTTGGTGTACTTATATGTATTTATATATATGTATGTATATGTATGTTTACATATATAGTTATGTTTTAAGTGGTTCTTATATATTTAAATATATCTTACATACGTTTATTATATATAATTTACAAAATTGTTTCCCTTCTTAGCATTTCTATGTGTATGTGTTTACATATATGTATGTGTGAGTATGAGTTACATTCCATCCATATCACAAATTTTCAACTTTTTCACATATTTTTCAACATTTCTAAAAGTTGTTTACTTATCGTTTGTCATCGTAGTCGTCATTGTCGTCATCGTTATCATCAACAGCAGCAGCAGCAACAACAACAACAGCAATGACTTTATTGTAATTATTACATTCATGATCTTTATCTTGTATTAAAAACTTAATTAAGAATTTTAAAGAAAAAAATGCAAAAAAATTAAATAATGAATTTTTTATTTAAAAAATATTAAAAAATGCAAGAAAATACGTTTTGTTTCATACATACAAACTTACACATACACCCGCAAACGTATACATTATATAAACGTTTTCTTTAACTACAACACAGGAATACTCTTTGAGTATTAATGAGTTAATCTGAGCGTGCCGACAACAGAAAGACGGACTGACAAACCTACAGACAAACGGACATAGCTAAATCGACTCAGATTTTGATTTGATGCAGGAATTTACATTCATTTTGGGGTCTGGATGATTCCTTATTAGCTTTTTTATTTTTTTTCATGTTCTGCCGTTTTCTTAGATGCCCGAAACGTATGAATAATATTTTGTACAAAAAATAATAAATTTAAAATTAATCATACGCCACCATTTAACATTTTTAAAAAATTACTTTTAAATGAAAAATTTAATTTTTAGTGAAAAAATCAACTTTTTTGAAATATTTAACTTTTTATAATGAAAATTTCAAATTTTTAGGGAAAATTTAATTTTAAATTAAATAAAGAATTTTTAGTGAAAAATTTGAATTTTTAGTGAGAAAATTTGAATTTTTAATGAAAAAATCGAATTTTTAATGAAAAATTTGAATTTTTAATGAAAAAATCGAATTTTTAATGAAAATTAGGAAAAATGATTTTTTTTAGAGAAAAAATGCATTTTAAGTGAAAATTTCAATTTTTAGCAAAAAACTGATTTTTTAGAGAAAAATTGAATTTTTAGAGAAAAATTGAATTTTTAGTGAAAAATTGAATTTCAGTAAATATTTGTTTTTAGTGAATATTTTAATTATTAGTAAAAATTTAAATTTTTCAGTGGAGTTTGATATTTTAGTAAAATTTGAATTTTAAGTAAAAAATTTAATTTTTAATGAAAATTTTAATTTTTTAGTGGAATTTTTTGGTAAAAAATTTAATTTTTGTGAAAAATTGATTTTTTGGTAAAAAATTGAAGTTTTGTCAAAAATTTATTTTTTTAGTAAAAAATTTAAGTTTTGTGAAAAATTGATTTTTTTTAGTGAAAATTAAATTTTTGTGAAAAATTGATTTTTTTAGTTAAAATTTAATTTTTGTAAAAAATCGAATTTTAAATGAAAATTGAATTTTTTTAGTAAAAAATCGAATTTTTAATGAAAATTTTAATTTTTAGTGAAAAATATAATTTTTAGTGAATACATTTAATTTCCAACTAAATACCTCCTTAACTTAATTAATTCTTCTCCATCATTGAAATTCCTCAACAATTTGTCTTTAATTAAATCATCATCATGTTGGTTTCTGTTAAAACAACTGAAATTCTAGATAAAATTATTATTTCAAAATTCAATTGTATGAAAATTTCTATTTCAACACTTGTAAATGCAAAAGGACTAAAATTCAACATGAATATGCAACGTATATGCAGATATATGTGTGTGTATGAGTGTATTAGTATGTGTGTGTGTGTATTAATGGTATGACATTTATTGTTTACCACTTGTGTGACATGATATGTTAAGTCAAATGTTTTATAATAAAACCGGTTAAAGGTGTGAGTGAACAATGAAAATAACATGAAACATGAAATTTAACACGATTACGAGACTGAAATATATAAAACTTATAAGATTTACTAACACAGCAATAAATGAAGACAGGACTAAAACCAACCCAACCAATGAAGGGAACAACTGTATTTAATAAAAAAAAAAGCAGGCAACAATTAAAGTTATACGACACTGAATGAATGAAATGTAAGACATTTAATGAATATTCACAAAACGTATGGGTAAAAAAAATAAATGGAATTAAAACTGATACGGTTCTGAAGTAAAAAACTTGTGAAGCCAAGTAATGATGGCAGTCAGAAGAACAGATAAAGTAAATCACCTTTATCCATTTAGAGGCATATATGGGTATTTTGCATTGTTTTCACTAATTTTTCAAAAAGAAGTGAGATCGAAAAATTCTTAACATACATAAAAATTTAACAACTGAACTTACAGTTTTAGTTTCTTTTTAATTAAAATTTGTATTACAATTTACAAAAAAAAATTTTCTATAATTTAACACTTTTGATGAAGTTTTGAAGCTGTTTTCGAAAACCCTACCCTTTGTTACTTTGCTCGAACGGGTATTCCATCTCCGTTTAAAATCAATCACACATTTTAGACATCTTTTTTGTGCTCTTCCTCTTTAAACAAGAAACCAACATCTCTTCACCGGCCTTAGTTCCGGCCAGTTTGGAGAATTACCTCTCTTGGTGCAAATACCACGTTATTGTTCTTGTACTACTCAAGGGCTTGATAACCATAGTGACAGGATGTCAAGTCATGTCAAAAATAAGTGAACACATTATTAATGGATCTTGCACTTTTTGGTTAACATTCCTTAATGTTAATTTGATTTTTATAAAAATATACAACTGCGATCAAAATAATAGCATCACTTACATGTCACCTTTTCGTTTCTAATATGCGTTTTTGTTCATGAATATTTTTATTCAAAATAGATTCTCTAATAAAATGATCCATTTATTTTAAATTAACTTGAGTTAATTAAATGGAACAATGGAGTTACTGTAACGAAATAGCCTCCCTTGTCTCCTGATGTAAATCCAATCAATAATTTGTCTTCATACGTATAGAAGGAGGGGTAATTATACCGACCAGAAATAGAACTCTATGCACCCAGAAAGGTGCCAGAATGTAATAAATTTAATGGGAGGGCAATGTACGGTTGTTATTACAAACAGAGGAAATATTACGAAATACTATGAAAGAAGTTCAATTCGATAAAAACCACTAAATAATTTAACAACAATTATTTATTTTTGGCTTTTTATTACAGTTAAAACCGGGTGGTGCTATTTTTTTGATTTTATTAAACCATAATAAAGGAAAAATTCTTGTTTAAATGGCTTTTATGACTTAATAAAGAAAATGTTTGTATGTGGTGCTATTATTGTGGCAGCAGCTGTAGGTGTGTTAAGAATTTTAAATTAATTTTAAATTCTCTTATTTTTTTTTTTTTTTTTTGCCCATACACTTTACCAAGCGAATATAAATTTGAAGTTTAACTCGCACATATTTTTCATACCAAAACAAAAAAAACATTGTTGCAATTATTTTAATACTGCACAAATGTCATGCTAAAAGGCAGTTCATAAACTTCAAAAAACAAAAACAACAAAATAGAATATGAAACAAGAAAATATGAAATTGAAACAAGACATTTCGTATGGGTAACAGTTGTTCTTTTATTAAATTGATTTCCGTTGAAAATGCACAACAAAACAAAACGAACAAAAAAAAACTGGAACTCATGCAGTTCGTTTTTAATTTTCTTTTAATGCTTTTTTTCTTGCAGTTTGTTGTTGTCTCTTCTTCTTCTTCTCGAAAAAGAATATAAAGTTTTATTCTTTGCAAACGCAAGAAACAAGAAAAAAATAACAAAATTGCAACAAAAAATGAAACATAAACATTAAGTAAATTAAGCCATTTGCAACTTCCGGTAGACATGTTGAAATGTCATAAATTTTAAATAATAATAACAATAGTTTTATATATGTGTATGTGTTTGTGTATATTTTTGTACACATATTAAATACAAAATTTAACAAACAAAAAATATACCCTGCAGTTTCTTTAAGTGGACAATCAATTCATCGCAACCAGAGGTATCACAGGAAGATAGGAAATGCACACAGAGGTCATAAAAGAGACAATAGGTTACCTCCAAAAGAAGCAAGACCTTGCTAAAATAACTAGAAAGAGAGCTTAGTGTTTTACCTTTTCATACTCTCCAATGAATAGTTTCACACAAACTCTAAAAACTGCTGGGACCAAAAATGTATGTATGTGTGTAAGTATGCACAAAGTGTTTAAATATTTTATTAAATACAAGAAGATCCTTTTTGTTTAAATAAATAAATAAATAAATAAATATAATATGTTAAGGCAATAAACATTTATTAAATTTACTTAAAATCACTTAATTGTTTAATTAAAACCATGATGAACACATATGTGCATAATTGATGATTTTTGAGGAAATATTTGCCAAGAAATATGAAATTGAATGATTAAAATGGAAATAAACCATAATAAATAAAATTAAATAAAGAATCCAAGCGTTTGGAAGAGTCACCATTTGGATTATAAGGCAGATGAACAAAAACTACCTGGCAGCTGTACAGTATTTCTACTTAATTTTTTTTAATATTTCTATAACCTTCGAACCGATATTTAAATGAAATTTCACTTAATTAGAGTTAAGATGTTCTCAAGTTTATATAGAGGAGTACAGGCGCCCATCTGGTCAGGAGCGTAATAGTTTAACTTCCAAATTTATACATATCAAATATGAGTAATTTGGAGATGAAATGATTATCAAGGAAATAATTTTCTAACTACTGAACCGTTAGATATATTTCAACGAAACTTCACAAGTTTAAAGTTAATTTGAAGAAGTAAATACTTCTATGTGATCAGGAGTATAGTCAGACACCCATAAAGTTGACCACTTCAATTACGTTGAATTAATAAATATTATTCTAAAATTTATGAGTTGATACAGAGCTACAGTAAATAAGATAAATATTGAGGATTAAAGCATTTAAAAGAGACACGATGTAGGTTTTAAGATAAGAGAACAAAAACTTCCTAGCAGCTGTACAGTGTTTTTTCAATAATTCTATAACTCTTGAACCGTTAGATTTATGTTAATGAAATTTCACTTTATTGCAGCTGGATGTAATTGAGATCATTTGGGGGATTACAGACCCCACCTGGGCAGATAGATAACGCACATTACCTCCAAGGTACGCTTCTTTTGGTATGAACAGTGTGTCCAAATCTTCTCCTTTTTTAATAATTCTACAATTTTTGAAATGTTAAATTCTTTCACTGTTAGAACTAATTTTTTGTTCCGAATTTTATGATCTTTTAATTGTTTTATAAATAAATCTTAACGAAAATTTTTATAAACTAAGTCAGAATGAACTTGAGGCTTACCAAGCTCTATCTAAAGTTGATATATAAAAAAAGTAAGAATCATTTTTTGTTTTTCTCAATCGTCTTTAATTTACCTCAAGGTATATCTACATATGTAAGGTAAACACCAATAAAGTAATTCCTGTCGCAAGGGCATTTTAGCTCTGCGCTAAAAGGAATTTAATTCTTTGGCTCATGGACAAGTTCCATATTTATCATATCGATTTATAGTGAAGTTTAAATATGAATTTATTAATTCTCTGATAACTTGAGGGCCTGCTCTCTTCCAAATCAACTCAAAAACATTTTAACTGTAACCATGATCAATTTTGTTCAAATGTCTCCAAAAGCTCAAAAGTTACAGAAATATTTCCAAAAAATCATTTTAAGGCCACCATGTGTCCTCGAAAGACCCTTTAAAATTCTTATTAAATAATTCTGACTTAACTTCCCACGGTTTTTGTCCAAAAATAATTTTTCCTTTTAACTGGATGTGATGATTTCACTATAAGGTTTTTATATCTCTTTTTTTAGACTTTTGGTCACAAATAAATGTTTTTTTTTACTTTTCCATTCCATATTAGTTTCAGGCGATTTATGTTTGTTGAAGGTAGTTTTTCTTACTCTCTACCAAATTCTACATAAATTAAATGCAACAGGATGCCTTTACACACCTGAATGCGATTTTGTCTTTTTACCTGCTTCTTCTCTTCTGATTTACGTTACATTCTCTACACAAACGTCTCTACGTGTGTAAAAGTATCTTTAATTTACTGCCTGATTTTTTTGGTAAATTTTATATTAAACGTCATTCGTTTTATTGGATTAATTTGACAATAATTCATTGTGATTTGTGAGAATTTTCTTATTCAATGTCTTGCAGTCATAGAAAACAGCTAGAGAGGAGACTCTTTTTGTTCACAAAGTTCAAATTAAATTAGTTTTTTTACGCATTAAATTTAATAAAAAAATCAAATTTAAATGAAGAGTTTGACTTTTTTTGACAATTTAGTTGGTCTTGTTTTTGAGAGAGTTGTCTTTCTAGTTGATTTTCTTTATATTAAAGTTTTATATTTCAAATGTGTATTTTCATGTTCTATTAATTTTGTTTCACTTTAAGTATTATTTATTTTAAATTTTAATGAAAGTTTCACAGTGATCCCAAAACGGGTTTTTGCTACAAAGCAAATTTTGATCATCGAATATCTAAAAGTTTCGATAGGACCAGGAGGGAGAGGTGACCCTCATATAAAGCAAATTTTGATCATCGAATATCTAAAGAAATATAACAGCGAGAATTTTCAAATTTGATTATAATCGCTTTTCCAAGAAACTGTTTTACTGGAAAAAATGTAGGAAGGATAGGATCAGGGGGAGAGGTAACCCCCATACAAAGAATATATTAATCATCGAATATACAAAGAACCACTTTATCGAGAATTTTCAAATTTGGTCCCAATGAATTTTTTTATGGAACTATTTTACAAGATAAAATATAGGGCAAAATGTGAGACGGTTAAGATCAGGGGAGGAGGTAGCCCTCATACAGGGAAAATATTGATCATCGAATAAATTAAGCCGATTATCTAGAATTTTTGTATTTGTTCTCAAATACTTTATTAAGAAACTGTTTTACTAGACAAAATGAAGAACGGATAGGATTAGGGGGAGAGGTAGCCTCCATACAAAGAAAATGTTGATAATAGAATGTCTAAAGAACCACTACACCGACAATTTTCAAATTTGTCAAGTAACTGTTTTACTGGACAGAATTAGTTGCGGATAGGATCATGGGGAGAGGTGTCCCCATACAAAAAAAATTGTCGAATATCTAAAGAACTGTAACAGCAATAGTTGTCCAATGCGATCCCAATCACTTTTTCAAGAACTTGTTTTACTGCTCCAAAGAATACATTGAAATGACAGCTGGACGGTCGGATGGACATCGTCAAATAGACTCAGAAAATTATGAGTTTCAAAGTGGTTAAACGTGTTACAGCATTTTTTCTGTGTGTTACAAACATCTGCACAAACGCATAATGCTCCAACCAGTTATGGTGTTTGAAAATTGGTCATATTGGACCGAACATAACCAATTTCAATAGGCTTCGTTTTTGAGCAAAAAAAAAAAACTAACATATACCGGACGAACAGACGTGCGGACGGATGGACAAACATCTGCACAAACGCATAATAACCTAACAACCTATGGAGGTGTATAAATATTCATTACTTCCAAGGTTACTGAATTATTTCCAAAAAACTCGTTCTGGAACCCCTATAAATTCTTTAAAAACTTTATTAAATTTTTATTGTTGTAATTAAATTCAACAATTTGCCATAAAATTAATTATAATTTTATGGCGATAACTTTATATCAAACTTCTTTTAATTTATTAGCCCTAAAAATGCCTTTAAACTATAATTTCCATTCATAAAAAAACGACATAACCTCAAATGTAAAACACTATTAAAAATAACGTACCGAATTTCCTTTTAATAAATTTTGCATTTTTAATTTTAATTCTAAAAATATTTTACGAGATTTTTTTTTCCTGTGGTCACTTAATTTACATATAAATATCCATACACACTCACACATATATTGGCTAACTAACCAACACATTCAAGGGGTGTAAGTACAATTTACTTTACAGTTTCACTTTTAAATGTCCTTTTGAAAATTTGCAAATTGTATTTTAACACTTTCGCAGTAAAAAAAAAAACAGCAAAAAAAAATATCGTGCAATTTATATGCAAAATTAATTTAGTTCTTTTTGCCTTTTTGTGTATGTATTTAAAAATTATAAAACACACACACACATACATATTAAAATAGTTATTTATATTAAAAAAACCCTGCAGTTTTAAATGGAATGGTTAACGAAGAAATATATTAATATAAAACTTGTAAGAGTGTAATAGTTGGTCAAGTCCATCCAAACAATCCCCTACAACATAATGCAAGCATGGATCAACCCTCGTAAAATTTGATTTTATGACTTTTGCTTTATATAAATGCCAGTTTGTCCAATAGAACTGTTTCCTTGAGAAAGTTATTGGGACCAATTTGAGAACTCTCGCTGTTAATAGTTCTTTACATATTCGACATGAACCCGCCCTGGTCCTATCCATCCTTCATTTTTTCCAATATAACTGTTTCCTTGAGAAAGTGATTGGGATCAAAATTTGAGAACTCCCGCTTTTATAGTTCTTTAAATATTCAATAATTAATATATGCTTTCTACTAGGAGTACCCCGCTCCCTGGTCCTACCTATTCCAGCAAAATCGGTCCACTAGTTTAGCTATCTATAAGTCCCAAACAAACAGACAAACACAGATTCATTTATATATAAATTTATTTATTTCAAATATTTTCATGATTCTCACTTTTAGGAGAGAAATATAAAATTTAAGGTAATTTTTGGATGTGAGCTCTATAGGGAATAATGTACCGATCCTCGCAGAATTAGGTTTGGTGCTTTCTAATCGCAATACTAACATTTTTTTGAACTTATGCACTTAAAAGCTTTTTCAGAAGTGGGTCTCTAAAGAAGTACAATTATTTAGGGTCCAATCATCTTAAAATTTTCTTCTTTTTCGGGAGAACATTTATATGTGAGCTACCTGATTTTTTTTTCAATATGGTTCGTTCTTGTCTCAAAATAATATGTAGCAAATTTTTTTAAAATATCTCTAAAACAGCGACCTGTCAAAGTATTTACAACGTTTATCGTATAATCGACTCTGAGTGACTCTAAGCTTAACGGTACACTTAAAGGTGGGCGAAACAATATTTATGTTGTAAGAAATATCAGCACAAAGACATAAAACCCCAACCTTCTATGGTGTAGGGTATAAGTACAGATTTGACGGCAATTCTATAATATATTGGGATCAAATATTTAAGAATATAACAACACACTTCAATATGTTTCACCCTTAGGTCAAAACATACTCCATTTATTCAAAATTTCATTTAATCATACAAAGCAAATATTGGTTATCAAATATCTAAAGAACTTTGACATCGGGGTCCCGACAACTTTCTCAAGGAACTGTAGGACGGATAAGGCCAGCGGAAGGAATATCTCCCCACAAAGCAAATTTTGATTATCAATTATCCAATGAACTTTCTCAAGAAACTGTTTTAATAGATAAAACATACTAGAGATAAGACTAGTGGGAGTAGTATCGCTAATACAAAGCAATATTTTTTTGGCAAAGCGAAGTTTGCCGGGTCTGCAAGTCAATATATATATTATACGGAAAATTTTAATATCCCTGTACACAATAACTTGATTTTTCAAAAGCACAGCAAAAATTCGGAATTTTAAGTTCTTCCTGAATTTCAGTCATCAAAAACTTTTTTCGCATTTCTTTTTAACAAATTAACAATCTTCATTTCCTAACTTTTTATTGCATATCAAAAACTCGTGTAAAAAGTTTAAAACTTCGTCTGGAATCCCAGCGAAACTACGAATCATCCACCTGTTTTCCGAATATATTTAAAAAACCCCGTCATCCATTTCTTATAAGAAAAACTTCAGGGTTCTTAAATTATATATATAAATCTTTTTTAGTTCTACTGTGTGGGCTCAAGCTGTGCTTGTTGGTTTTACTTTATGCCTTCATTTTATTAACAACTCCTTGGAGGTTCGTTGTATTTGCAACATTTAGTATCGTGTTAAACACAAATTACTGGAATATTTTTTTTTACTCTTTCTCATTGTTGTTGTTATTGTTGTTACTGCACTTATTTTAATAAGATATGCATGTGTATGTATGTGTGTAATATTTGGAATATATACGGTCAGTTTATATGATTCTTTTAGGTTATATTTTATTAATTTCAAAAGGTCTTTATTAAAAATAAATAATTCAAGCGGATTTTTTTTACATTAAATACTCAAGTAATATTTAATTACAGAATATTTAATTGAAATTGTTCATATTTATTAAACTTTTATATGGCAAAAGATAAAATTATGGGAGTTGTTGATTTACAGTGGGTCCAAAAAATACTTTTTTTGAAAATGACTATTTAAATATTTTCAATAAAATTTTTCACAAATATTTTTGTGGTACTTTCCAAGTAGCACAAATTATTAATATGACCACTGTACGAGGGGTGATCCACTAAGTAACCTAACTACATATGTTTGCTATATAAGGAGAGAGATCGAAATATCCTTAACACACATGTTTTTTATTGAAACTTTTAACCAAAATATTATATGATTTTTTTTTGTTTTTGTCCTACAAAAAGTTGGCCAAGCATTCATAGATCTGTCTTCAAACTGTTTTCCATGTTATTTAACAGTACCGGAAGAATTTCTCCGTTAAGGTAGAAGAAATGGTCCAAATGATGATGCTAAAGCCAAAAAAATAAAAAACATTTTTTAAAAAAGCTTCCAACAAATCCGGTAGAAATGGGGTGCGGTTTGCTCAGTATTCGAGATATTTGGTACGAAAAAGTAAATCTAATAAGGGTTTTAAAACATGTCAAGCTGAAAAAGTTCCTGACATTAACGCTGCTAAAAATTTATATGCTTAAGAACAGATCACGAGAATTTTTCTAAAAAAATAAATATTCTTACCGCATAATGGATGACGAAACGTATGTTGTGACAGAATTTTCGCAACTGCCTGCTCAATAATTTTATGTTGCTGATGCTCGAGGGAATGTTGAATAAGTGCTTAAGACTCAAAATTTTCCAAAAAGCTCTTGGTATAGCAAGCGAGTTATGTTACGGGCTCTATAAAATCCGAAATGTACATCAAGAAATGTGTACAAAAGAAAGAAGGGTGCTTTCATTCATAAGACTTCCTTCATAATGTGGCATTACTTAACATCACTTGTCACTATGGTAGAAAAGCCCTTTGAGTGGTACAAGAACTATAATTTACAATTTGTACCAAGAAGGGTAGATCTTCTCGTAGTTAAGACCAGTGATGAGAGCACAGAAAGGTGACCAAAAGTGTGGTAGATTTTAAATGGACATGGACTTCCTGTTCGAGAAGAATGACAGAAAACGCTATGAAAACATTAGTTTTTTGTAAATTTTAATAATTTAAATAAAAAAAATTTTAACTATAAATTTAGTCGTTTTTTTTAACATATACAGCTGCGGTCAAACAAATAGCATCAGTCAATAAGTAGTGAAACTGTATCAGAAGACTTAGGGAATACAATTTGTAAAACCTTTTTAACAACTCCACATGTCTCAAATAGATTAAAGCTTTCTAAAACTAACTTGGTTTGGCATATTGAAAAAGCGAAGAAGTATTCTGTGGACCGATGAGTCTAAAATATTTTTTTATTTGTAAGGAGACCCCTCAGCAAGACATATAATCAAAAATTTTACAACAAAAAGTTTCAAACAAGACGGTTCTAGTGTTATGTTATGGAGGTGTTTTTTGTAGTATGGTGTTGGACCCATTTACCGTATTAAAACTATTATGGATGTTTCAGAATATGCAAAGTAATGGTACCGTATGCATTTGAAGAAATACCACTGATTTGGGCCATGCTACAAGACAATGACCCGAACCAACTGCAAATTAGCTAAAAAGAGGTTTCAAAATAATGGAGTCACTGTAGTGAAATTGTCAGTTTCCCGAGTTGTAAACAAACGTATATAAGAAGTACTATATAATTAAATCGACCAATTATTGCGATATTTGGACCACTATAAAGCAGGCATGGAACTATTGTAGCTAGAAATGCGCAAAAATGTAGTAAATTCAATGGGACGACAATCTTCGGCATAGGTCTTCACTAGTAAAATTGACTCATACAAAAATCTTTTAAATCGTTTCAGATTTAAAAAATCTGTATCGTTTTTCAATATTTTTATGACACAAGGTGTCTAATTTCTTAGCTTAAAATTTAAACGACTATACCTCTGCTATCACTGTTTGAAATCTCAAATTTATTTCCATTTAAAACGTTCTGTGACGCAAATTGAAAGTAAGAAAAGAGTCAGAATAAAATCATTATTTTCGGATTGCCAAATATTTTTTATGATCGTTTGCAAATACAAAAATATATCAATAAAATTCATTAAGGTTCGATCTTCCTAGTTTGTTTTAATCACAGATTATCTCCATATAACGGAAGTACTGCAATATAAACGTGATATTTTTTAATACTTGATTTAATCTAGTTATCTAGCTACTAAGTCTGAACGCTAAATCACCCAATCCAAATTTTATCAAAGTACGTGATAAATTCATCATAAGTGAAAATATTAAAATATAATATTCTGAAAATCATTATAATTTAAGTTAAACATCAATTAATAATTTAAGTTATCTTTAAGACAATTATGCCGTCTTGTCTGAGAAAGAAATGTAGTCGAATTTATGATTTGAAATTTAAATTTCAGCTCAGATAATTAATCTCACCTCTTTAGAATACAGGAATAACATGATATTTTTATTCCATCGGTATATATGAAAGTGATGTTAGTCCACCACTAGTGAAATTTATCCGAATAATACTACAATTCCAACGTACGATTTGTGCACTTTAAAGTGATTTTAGGAAGTGGGAATATGGAAGTATGGCGAGTGAAATAATATCTTATTTTAGCCCTTTATAGTGATATTTGGAAGGGGGTTATATAGGACCTATAAGAAATAATGAACCGATCTTTGTATAATTCGCATAAAAAAACTAAATCATAAAACTAATTTATGCCAACTATCGTTAAAAACAATTTAAATTTAGGACTTTTGTGGCCTTAAGTCCCCATGAGATGATGAAATAATGGATCCTTCAACATCAATTTTAATAGGCATCGTCCTTAGGGCAAAAAAATGAAACTTATAAAATTTCATTAAGAACGATATACTTAAAAGTGGTGGTAGCACATTTTTTCCGCCCGTGACAATCTTTGAACAAAATTATTATACTCTAACCACCTATTATGGTGTAGGGGTATCAAATTTTGAGTCAATTTAGCTAAAAACATTTGTTCGCCTGCCTGCCTATTGGAAACAGTTTTATACCTAGAAAAATTGTATGAATTCAATAAAACTTGGGACAGATTACTTGTTGTTTTCCAATGCAGTTTCCTATTTAAATTAGTTATATTGATCCGAAAAGTAATTGAATTTAGACATTCACATACATCTAAACCTGCTGCATCATTATAAAAATTATCAAAATAGGATTAATAAAAAAATTAAGAGGCTAAAATATTCAAAATGTAGATCCAATATGATCTATAAGTCGCATTTTTGAAAAAACATTTTATAAAATTTGCCACGTGCAGTAATTTTAGTATAAGAATAAATATAAATGATAGTGACCTTTGTTGGAATCATTTTTTGACCTTTAATATTTTTCAATTTTCTTATCATGTTTCTTTTTATTATTTTTTTACATTTTATGACATTTTTATTTAAATTTTTTTGTACATTTTTCTTTTAAATTTTTTAATACTTAATTAAATGAAAGAAAACTTACAAATACAATGCAAACACAGAATGAATATTTGAATGGTGATATTATGAAATGTTTTAATCCAAATCTTCATCAAAGTCGAATATAGGTTCTGTATCATCTAAAGGATCGTGTAGTTGCTGTTGATGTTCCAATTCTTCTGCTGCTTCCAATTCGGTCCAAAAACTACTACGTTTTTGTACTGCAGATGGTTCTAAATGATTTTCCCAAATTTTATGTTCTTCATTTAATGAATTTCCATCTTCAACTTTAATCTCCGCATTAGATTCCCAGAATTGTTTCTCTTTATTTATTCCATCCTGTGAATTGAGTAATAATTCTTTTTGTTCATTTAAAGTTTTTAAAGTTTCTTGAGAGTTTTCCCAATAGCTAAGAGAATCCTTTACAGTTTCTTGGCTATTTTGTGCTACATTGGAATGGGTGTTAATGTCTTCTTCAGGATTTTCTAAAAATATTTGGGATTCCGTTAAAGTTTCTTGGGAATTAGCCCAAAAATTGTGGGGTTCTTGAAGAGAAAACTTTTCAGGATTTTCTAATATAGAATGTTGCTGTTGTTGTTGTTCTCTTAATGTACTAAGAGTTTCTTGTGAATTTTCCCAGAAACTAGTTTCCTCATCTAAATTTTGTTGTTCCAGAGATGTTGAATGCTCTTCATTTGGGGTCTTAGCTGTAATTACTTCCTTGGAGTTATCCCAAAAATTAAATTCAGTTTTATAGGAATTTAATAAAGAGTCCGGTTGAGATTTCTGCTTTTCCATGATATTTTGCAAATCTTGTTGATAACTGGGTATCAAAGTTTCCAAAGGATTTATTTCTGCTGCTGCTAATTCCACATTTTTATAGGAAACATGTTTGGGCACTTCCGGTGGTGTTATACTAATTTTTGTGGTTTTATCATTACCCAAATGAGCACCCATCATTGTTTTATAAAGACCAGGATAGTTTCTCTTAAAATTAGATTTCAGCCTTAAAAGATGTGCCAACATATCGGGTGTTAAAACTTTGGGATTTGGTGAAAATTTTGCAAAAGGTGAAGATGCTGAAGGTGTTGTATCTCTTTTGTAGCGTCCTGTTTTTAGATACTCTTCAAATGTTCCACCTCCTGTGAATATGGGTTTATAGAGATCATATGCTTTGTGATGCCAGGGATCATCGGGATGATCCACTGGATGTAAACCCATAAAAGGTTGTAGAATATGTGGTTGTAATGAGAAATAAGAACCTACTTCAGGATCGCTATCGGAATCATTTAGACTTTCTGACAATGAAGGCGAAGATGAAAACGACGATGATGTTGATGATGAGTTGGTGGTGGGTGATGATGGTAATGATGTATCATTACTGGCCATATAATTTTATTTATTATGAGATGGTGATGTTTGTGGTTTAATCGAAATTAATGCATGAAATATAAATTAAGAAAAATGAAAAAAGCGATTTAGAAATAATGGTAAATGAAATTTTGGGTTTTGAAGTTTGGATTTTCTTTGGTTTTATGAGGAATTTCGAAGCATTTTCGATGAGCAGAAATAAGGATAATCCGTGACTTACTCAAAGGAAGCTAATTCATAATCGGTTTCAGTTCAACTTAAAAACAAATCCTGAACGTTTAAAAAGTCCCGGTAATGAACAAAAGTTGGAATAATTGAAATGATTCTTAATGTACAAGAAATGTAACGGTTTGGAAGGTTCAAAATAATTAGCCAGATTACAACAGAAAAAGAAATAATTCATAAAATGAAATATTATTACAGAAAAATATGTCAAAACATATTTTATGGGAATGAAAACTTTCGGTTGATAAAGTTGTCGCTGAGCTGACAATCTTTGGCCGATTACAACTAATGTCTATCCGGAACGGAGATCCAATTGTTTGGCATGGAAACGCTTAAGTATGCTAAAGAGAGACATTAGATTCAGATATTGTATTCGGGCAGTTTCATGATGACTTTATTGTAACCGAACTCATCAAAAATTTGATTTGATTGCTCCAACTTCTGAGCAACAAAGAAAGAGAAAATCCAAGTTCCTATGAAAGCGATGTTTAGCGCAATGTACTCTCTGAAGGTAAGGCTTCCGAGTAAAAATTAAGCTTTTCGAGAAATAATTCACGAAAATCTTCTAGTGTATTGTTTTCCAAGAATTGATGCTTTTTGAATAAAACAGTATCCTTACATATCCTTACTGATTAAATAAATTACCGTTTCTGTTAAATGGATGAACTGTCGTTTCGGAGCGATGATCCAATTGTTGTGGGAATGTATAAGTCTGGAAGTGGGATGCAATAACTTCTGATATTGAATTCGAGGGGTTTAATGATGACTGTGTTGTAACCGAATGTACTCCCCGGAGTTCTCGAGGGATAATCTACGAAGATCTTCTAGTGTTAAGATACCTATTAATCGTTGAATCCAAAAGATTTACATTCCTAGTAATGATTGTAAATCTTTTATAAATCTCTACTGCTGAAACAAGTGTCCGTTTCTTTTAAGTGAATGAGCTAACCGGGAAAACTTCTATATATATAACTTATCCTGGATATTCCATTTACTTAAGACTCTTTACTTTAACTCTTCCTTTCGATTGTGTTCCCACGACCCTTAGATCTACATTTCGAATCGCCCGGAGTCATACTCGTTCAAAGATTGTCAACGCTGCGAAAGCTATATAAATTGGAAGTTTTTCGCAAGAAAGAACAATGCCGAAAAAGTCTACACTATTATTGTATATCTTAAAACCTAGTCTACACTAAGACTCCTAATCCTCTTGCTATTGGAAGAAATTAAAAATTCTTAAATTCTATCGAGATTCAGAAAATTGTTGAGTCTCGTTTTTTACCAATAAAAGACCGACCCGATACAAAAACGAGTAGAATACATTCTATACATTTACATAAAACTGGATATTTGGATCATAAATGCAGTTCCAATCTATAACATTATTTAGTATAATAGAATAATGTCACTAATTCCCTAAAATATTGGCGAGTTTGACATAAAACAAATTTATACAAAGTTTCAACTCCTTCCTCATAAAATCCTCTTCTCCAAACTTGTAGCCTGTGAAAAAAGTGATATAAACTTCACCATAACATTTATCACTGACAGGTAATAAACACAAAAAATTGTAATGAACATAAAATATTTTTTTAGGGTTTCATTTGAAATAAACTCATAATAAAAGTTTACCACAAATCAAACACTTTCAAAGTGTAAATGTAAGTTCTCATTAAGCAAATATTTGATAAAATAGAAAAATAAATGTCTTGAAAAGCTTTCTGACTCTTCTTCTGAAAATACTTAACTTACAGTGTTTTCGGATTTTTTTCCGATTCGGTTTTTTCATTATGAGAAATCTTATATTTACATATATTTCATCAAATATTTGTCTAATCTGAATTAAGTTGTTAACTTGTAGTGTTTACCATCATGTGATAAATGTTATAGTGAAATTCCTTAAGTGATCATTAAATGCTTGAAATAATGAATGATTAATAAAATGTAAATAATTTAAATAAGTAACTAAAATTAAATTAAATTAAATAAATATCTTAAATTCTAATCAAAATCTCTTATAACATAAATCATGTTTCAGTTTCTAATTTTGTTTCACTTTTGGGAGATGACGATTTCTTTAAAATTTTTCGACTTTTCGAAGGAATTCTTATTCGACGACGTTTTCCTTCCCTTTTATTAGGGGTATTAACTTTTGCAACTTCCCCATTTGTCTTACCATCTTTGTTAGTTAAAGTATTTTTTAGCATTTTATCTGAATTAATTATCGGTGAAGGCGTTGTCGTGGTGGTCGTTGTGGAAATGGAGGTGGATGTACTGGAAATATCTGTTTGTATAGCTGACTTACTTTGTATTGTTAGATCATGTAAAATATCTAAAATTTCTTCTAATTTATCATCTTTCTCAATTGCGTTTTTGTTATTGTCTTGTGGTTTTGTTATTATATTATTCGAGCCCAATTTATTGATATTTTTATAATTGGAAAATTGTTTTCCTTGCTTTAAGGCAAAAGGCATAGGACTGTGATGTTTATGGGGACGAAATTGCCCCCTTAAAGCATAAACACTATGAGTAGTAGATTCCGCAGTTTCCAGTTTTTGTGTGCTATTCGTAACAGTTTGAGATTTTAGATTTTTTACTTCAAATTTAACTTTATCGGATTTCAGTTCCTTCGAAGATTTTTATTTGCTTCTTTAGATTTAATTTCATTTGCTTTTGGTTTTTCAGTTTCTGTTTCAATTTCCAATTCATCTTCTGGTTCCAATTCTTCATGTTCAATTTCTTCTTCCTCTTGTTCTGGTTCCTCCTCCTCTTCCTCCTCCCCTACATTTGCCGTTTGTTCTCTTAGGTTTTCCCTATTATTTTCTATTACTACTGGGGTAGTTAGTATGTCGCCCTGTGTCTCTATTGCCATTTCCGGCTCTGTAGTTTCCCTTTTATAGGATTGATTATTTTTATAAAAAACATTCTCTTCTCGTTCTTGACCATTATCCTCAGCATCCTCTATATGTAAATTAAGTTTACCATTTTTTAAATAATCCCTTTGATGCTGTTTGGTTAGATAATTTTGATCATAACCCTTTTCGGACATTTCCATTAACCATTGTTTATATTCAAAATCTTCTTCCCTATTGGGTTTTCGATAGGTTATAGGATGTGCTCTATCTACTATGGAACCATATGGTTTAACGTTTATTTCCAAAACTCTTGGCTTATTTCTTTCGTAATCATATTGTCTTTGCTTTAAGGTTTCATCTAGACTCTTTAAAATATTTTCTTTGCATTCATTGCAACACTGAGACAAGCGTTCTTTCAGCACGGCCATTAAATTCTCAAAAGATGCAGATTCTCGAGGTCTCGAAATTTTATGGCGTTCATTTTGTGGTTGTCTAAACCATTTAGTTTTGGCCTTTTGACTAATGCTGTGTCCACTTTTATGATCGTTTAAATAGTTTAAATAATGCGAATTTTGGGATTTATCATAATCCACTACATGATGTGCGGAAGTATACTTTTGAGGCCGATGTTTGTTAATACCATTTCCCGATTTTGTTATAGAAATTGGCATTTGGTTGTATAATAATTGAGGCTGAGCAAAGGATTTTTGATAAACTATAGATTTGGAAGTTTTTGTTGGGGTATTAACAACATTATGATTTGTTATCTGATAAGCTTGATTATTTAAACTGTAGTCATCCATATAGGGTACCGATTCCAAGGAATGGTACATTGAGAGAAAAGGATTTTGTGTTATTCCTCTATTATTGGTACTAAACACCTGAGGTTGATTAAATTTGGGTATGAAATTATTATAAACTCCCTCATGATTAATTGATGGTTCATATACCGCTGGGGAGGACATAGGTACTGGATATGTTACGTAAGGAGGTTCATTATTTATTTGATTTGGTACAGTAGCGGTTATCTGTGGCATATATCCCACATTATTATTTAATACATAACTTTGGGGCATTTGGGGCATTTGTGGCATTATGTGTTGTGTTTGGGGCTCAAATGTATTTCCCTCACTTTCTTCCTTAACCTCTTCTTCCCCTTCACCGCCAGCTGATATTTCCATAGGTTTTTGATTGGCTTTCTCTAAAGCTTCCCGTATACTTTCTGCATTATAACGTCTCAAAGCATCAGCTGGTGTTTCATCAGGATTTAAAGTAATTTCTTTCAATGAATTCTTATAAGTTTTCCTCAAAGCATTTAAAGAACTTTCATCGATGGGTTCTAATGTTGCATATTCTGTGGTTGAACGTTTCCTACGTGATCTCAACTGTTTACCTAACTTATTTGTATTTTTTCTTATAACTATTACATAAGCTGCGGGTTCTAAATTAAATTGTATTTGTTTCTGGTCTAACCTTTTCGTTGATGTATTATTTGCATCATCTGCTGCATTGTTTATGTGATTTTCCATGGTTGTTTGGTTGTTGTCGTTGTTGTTGGGAGTAGTGATGGCAGGGTTTGTGATAGCGGGTATTGGTACATCATTAATGGGTATCCTTGACATTAGTTTCTAAAAAACGTCACCTGTTATTGTGGATTTTGTTTAGCGGGAATTTTAGGGATATTTTTTTTGGTGGGGGAACAAAAAGGGGAATTCGAAAAACACACAATATGGGAATATGGAAAGAACAGAGAAAAATGCGTATGACCATGAATGAATTCGTTATAATATATACAATGAGTGGGTGCTAGCGTGAGTAAATGAGTAGTGAGTTTTTAAAAATATAATTGTAAAATAAAATTTCGAATCATATTAAGCGGTTTGTCTTTTACAGAATAATATTTATTCGGTAATGTCAAACGAGTATTTTCGGTTCTGGCACATATTTCCTCTATGTTAAAATGTTAATGATTAGTTTAGGACTAAAAATCTGAGTTGTCAAAAGAAAAAAGTCTATTCTCGAAGAAAATTGTGCATGTCATACATCGTATTTGGCTCGTTAAAATTGAACGAATTCGTGAAAACTAAGAGAAATTAGTTCACGCAAAATCGTCTGTATATTTTCATTTACATAGAAAGAACTTACATTTATCACTTTATCGACGAGTTCAAAATGTGTTAAAATCGAGTACCAATATCGAACCCAGTTACGAGCCGAATTTTATTTTCTAACACCTAAGTTCCATATGAAATAAAATGTAAGATCTTGCTAATTTATTTTCGAACTATCGTGCATTATTTGTGCATTACGAAAGTCGTTAATGTTCAATGAATAAAATGCGTTTGTGTGTTGTAAAGTGTGCTTTGTTGGATTAATAATAAATAAAGAATTTCTAACTAAAATATAAAACTTACCGGCATAGGTTGATGTTGTTGCAACATAATTGCAATTTCTTCATCACCAACTGCAGCACGATAACCACTATATGAACCATAAGCATTTGAACCATAAGAAGCACCACCATATGGTGCAGAATAAGTTGGTGTATGTGCAACAGCTGGTGCTGGTTGTGGTGGATGTGCTGCTGGTCTAGCATAGCCATAACTTGGTGGTGGAGCAACAGCTGGTGGTCTGGATGGTAAAGATTGTGGTGCTGCATAAAGTGGTTGATAACGTCCGCCACCAGCATTGTAATAATAATTAATAACTGTTGGTCGTGCAGCATCTTTTTCCTTGTGTTTGCCATGATCAAAGACATCCAATTCATTGAACATATCCTCCATACCTGAACGGGAGTTTGTTTGAAAAGAGTCTGTGTTAAAATGATTGAAATTGTGCCGAAATACACCAAAGAGGTTACCTTTGTGACGAGCTTGTCCACTATTTTCAGCCATCTGTGGTTTAGCCTCACCCACCAGAGGCATAGAATCCATACGTTCAGCTGTTGTATGTGGCATCATAGAGGCTTCATTTGTTTTAGTAGCTATTTGTTGTTCAGGTATTTTAGTGTCGGCTGCTTGTCGTTGTTCAGGCAATTGTTCAGTTTTTATGGATGACTTAGTTTCAGGTAAGGCTTGTTGCTGTATATTGGGATCCGCCCATTGCCTTTGCATCATGGGATTTGTCATGATCGGCTGTTGTTGCTGCATATTTGTGGGTTGTATCCACTGTCTTTGTTCGGGAAATTGTGGTTGCATATTAAACATTTGTTGTTGCATATTTGGATCGAACATTTGATTTTGTGTGGATACCATATGTCTTTGTAGTGGCATTTGTTGTTGCATTGTTGACTGTTGTGTCAACTGAGCATCAGCCCATTGCCTAAACTGATTCTGATTTGTATCAAGATTCTTTTTTTCTTCGGCCATTTGTCTTTGTTTTCCTGCTTCTATTGCCATTTGTCGCTGCTTATCCTCCAACCACTGTCTTTCGTCTTTAGCTTGACTTGTTGTTGTACTCTTGCTGGCATCCTTTTCCTTTAAGCCTTTTACTTTATCATCCTTAAGCCAAGGCATTTCATGACCACTTACCGCAGCCATACGATAAGCATAAGTCAACATTTTTAAAATATCATCCCTTTCCATAGATTTTAAGACATCTTCAGCTGTTTTCGTTTGACGCTTAATGGGTGTTCCGGTTAAATCGGTTAGATATTTAGTGGTAGCTTGATGATGACGGTGATGTTCCTTGTGTTGCCTCTGAACTATGGTATGCATTAACATTATAACATGTTCATCCTTAAGAGTACTCTCAATATCACCTAAAGTGATGTCGTATATTGGAATGTCGTGCAGATTGAGTTTTGTGGTCAAGGATTTGGTTGGCTGAACACCACTTTCCAATTGAGCTTCCTTCACTATGTTGGCCAATTTGGCTAACTCCTGCAAATGTTTTAATTCCCCTACAACTCGTTTTTCAAAATTTTTCAATTTTGCTTCCATTTCTAAATCTTCTGGGGTTTTTTGTACATTCTGATTGTTGGGCAAATGAAACCATAAAATGGGCAATGTCTTTTTATTCAAAGCATCCTTGAGCACAGCTTTTAATTTCATTTCAGCCATTGTTTGTTGATCTACTTTTTTAGGCGATAGTTTATAGGGTGAATATTGATCTGGCATTACTCTAACTTCTGAGATTTCTGAACCCATTGCCATTAAAGGATTCAAAGCAGTCAGAGGTCCCAATAAACCAAGAGGTAAGGCTTGTTGTAATGATGTTATGGCTTGTAAACCTGGCAATGCTTGGCCCAAACCAAGCCCGGGTTGTTGAAAAACACTACCAAGCATACTATCAAAAGGATTTTTTTGACCTTCACTTGTCGCTGCTTCAGAGGCTGCTGGTTCCGCTGCAGGCTCTGGCTCAGCTTCTGCCTCTGTTTCAGCAGCAGCACCCACAACATCAGGCAAAGATTCCGCAATATCAGCTTCTTCGGCAACAGCAGCATCTGGGGCAGCTTGTCCCACCGAGGGATTAAACACGTTCTGTGTAGCGGCCTGCATAAAAGAACGTGTCAATCCCTCACCAAAGGAGCCAAAATCGAAATTACCTACTGGAGTGGATTGTCTTATAGTCTGTGCCAATTGACTTATATCAATATTACCAGGTGAGGATTGTGCCAATGTTGCCGTCTGACGTACTAGATCATTTAAACCTTGTCCCAGTTGTCTACTTAAACCAGAACCACCTTCTGTAAGTTGTCCCATCACTTGTTGCGTCACACCTTCACCTAATCCTCTAGCTTGTGCTACCATATCATCAACCACATCTGGGGTACGGGTCAAACGTTTCAATGATTGCTCTGAGGGATTTGTCAAATCAGCTAATTTATTTTTGTCATTATTTAAAACCAATAGCACATTGTTAGTGGCAGATGATGCTTGAGCATCCAAAGGTAGACCCACAAGAGGAGCTTCAATTATTCAATGTTTAATGAAATATTACCAATTCAAAAAAAAATAATAATAAGGACACTTTCAGTATATACCTTGAATTAAACCATGGCCAAATGGAAAAGCAGTATTAGGTCCTATATTTCTACTTAGATTTGGAAATACAAAGGGTTTCAAATTCTAAGGAGAGAGATGATAAATATTTAACTTGTGAAGAGCCTAAATTTTTAACATACCTTTGCCACAGGTTTCGTCAACACCTTCTTTTTTACAGCCCCCGATATTTCACTATTATCAATAGATTGTTCGGCTGGCACAAATTCTTCTTCAACATTAGAATTGTGATTTTCTTCAGCAGACACTAAACTTGATGCAAGCAAAATCACCACAATTACACACAAATTCATATGGAACTATAACCAGGACACACAGAAAAAGGATCTTAGTAATATATTTTTAACACAAAAACCGTTTTCAAATTTTCAACATACCCAATTCATGTTTAAAACATTAATTTAAAATGTGTCTTTCAATAAAAACAATATATTCTAAGGATGTTGTTCACTTCCTCAAAATGAATCCTTTTATATCCTTAATCCTTCTTTACAAATTATAAACTTTTTTTATCCAACACTTTTATATACCGAATCCTTAACTTATACTTTTCACTTAATTATTATTATTTTTTTGTTTCCGTTATAATTGAAGTGATCTTCACTTAATCGTTATTATTTGTAAACTGATCTTTAATTACTTACTAAACTGTTTAATATAAACATACTATAGTTTAAGAATTTTTGCCAACGTAGTTGATATTGTATTTTAAAAATCATTTTAACCCAGTTTTTATTGCAAAGCAGAAAAAAATGTGTCTTTAAAGCAGTTTTTTGTCGTTTCAAAACCTAATTTTTAATTTTAATTTAAAATTTTGTTGTTTCATCGACAATTAAGTATTAAAATAATTTTTCTTTTAAATATATTTAATATCAACTTTGTTGGTGTTTAGTGTGGGGGGCGATATCTATTGAAATTAAATATTTTATCTAAGATCACGCAATAATTGTTGTAGACATGCTCAAGTGTTCATGGTCACTTCGCCAAGATGTGGTGTTTTTGAAATTTTTTATCATTCTCTAAGAATGATTCTTGCGAAGATAGCAAAATTTGAAAAAAAAACATTACTTTCGTACATGGTGAAAATAAGCAATAATATGGTATTCGATAAGTTCTTCATCAATTCTAAAATATTTCTAGTTGAATTTTAGTTCAGTTCCAATTCAGTTGCAGTTCGGTTGCAGTTCTGTTAAGTTCCAGTTCAGTTCAGTTCGAGTTTAGTTCGAGTTTAGTTCTAGTTAAGTTCCAGTTCAGTTCCAGTTTAGTTCCAATTCAGTTGCAGTTAAGTTGCAATTCAGTTCCAGCTCAGTTCGAGTTCAGTTCTAGTTAAGTTCCAGTTCTGTTGCAGTTCACTTGCAATTCAGGTGCAGTTCAGTTGCAATTCAGGTGCAGTTCAGTTCCAGTTCAGTTCTAGTTCAGTTCTATTTCAATTCTAGTTCATGTTCTAGTTCACGTTAAGGTTCTAATTCAAGTTCAGGTCCTAGCTCAGGTTCTAGTTCAAGTTAAAGTTCTAGTTTATGTTCAGATTTTAGTTTAGGTTCTAGTTTAGGTTAAAGCTTAGGTTCTATTTCAGGTTTTATTTCAGGTTATAGCTCAAGTTCTAGTTCTTGTTCTAGTAGTTCAGGTTTTAGTTCTGATTCTAGTTCAGGTTCTAGTTCAGTTCTACTTCAGGTGTTAGTTTAGATTTATTGTTTAGGTTCAGATTCTATTTCAGTACTGGTTTCATCTTAGTTCTTTGAGCTTTGCAAAGCGAAATCTAAACGATTTCTAAAGTGATTTTTATCTATATTTTGAACAATTGATCTGTAATTAAACAAAATATAATTATAAAACAATTCGTTTTTTTAACCTGAATTTTAAGAATTTCACTTACACTGACAAACCCATTTAAATATGCCACACCCTTGATTACATATGAAGGCCATGGAAAATATGTAGAAAAAATCTCCTGATATTTTATTCACTTTATAACTTTTATTTTTACAAATATTTTCATAAAGTTATTCATCCATAAGTAATTTTTTTGTAAAGTGTATATAAAAAATTTATACAACCATCAACAAAAATATATATATAAATATATGTAACTATGCAAAGTGGCTTTCGCCCATATGTATCTGGAACGCAATAAAATGCAAAAATCAGCAGTCAACCTTAATTTGGGCACCACACAAAACTATAATAAATTTAAAAAAAATATATATATAAAAAATGTAAACATTCACCAACACAAAATTATGCTGAATTGTAGTTTGTCGGATATAAAAAATTAAAATGTCAAAGAAAAAATTAATTTTTTTTAAACTTTTAATATGAGAACACAGGTCAAGTCTATAAAAATTTTACTATAATCACACTAAGCATTTAGAGCGTACTTTCTTTCTTTCTTACGTTCTTATTATATAAGACGAAACAAATAAAAACTGCAATTTTTTTAACTTAGAAAAATTATATATTTTATTCAAATGCAATAAAAATAATAATAAGAAAATTACATTTTTATTCAAAATTCACAGAAAAAGAAGAAGAATTCTTATTAAAAATTGTTAAAAACAATAAAAAAATTAATAACTAATATTTTAGATAAAAATATTGATAAAACAATAAATAAAGCGATTAACAGGAAATAAGTTATTCATTTTAAAGTGATGCACCCATGAAAGCACGTCATGAATTGAAATTAGTAATTTATTCTTTTGTATTGAAAAACAAAAATACTGATAAAGTTTATAATTATTTAATTCAAAGTTAGTTAGTTTATAAAGATTAATTAATTGTGATAAGAAATAAATAATTTATTTAATGTGGCGGCAGCAGCAGCATCTGAAATTGTATTAAAAGAACAAGTAAGAACTCTATATTAGGCAATGCCGAATCTTCAATACCCTCCACCATAAGTTCGTTTAAAAACGTAACATACACTCTTACAAACGTACACGTTATATAATATTTAATGAGTTTTAAAATTATTTATATTTTTAGCTAAAACATTTTTTCCACTGAACCAATTTAGATCACTTTCGGAATGGTAAAGAAATTCTTAATATTTTCTTAATAATAAAAATTTACGTAAGTTCTTCGTTTGAACTTAGAGAGTTGTGACAGATATCGGACTATATTTTTTAAAATATTGAACCGATTTTGCTCGTTGGACTCTATCAATTGAATTGAATTGTGTATGTAAGCGTGCCAATAACAGACAGACTCTGATTTTTATTTGATGCAAGAATATATATATACATTATGGGGTATGTGATGATTTCTCTTGTGGTGGTGGAGGGTATAAAAAGCGTTTTTTTATAATTTGCTTAAATTAGAAAATGATCCTTATCAGAGCTCACAATATTTCGAAAGATATCAGAAGAGATTATTTAAATAAATAATTATCTGCACTCTGGTCTTTTTTTTAAATAAGTACTTTTAAGGAGAGGGAACTCGCCCTACAAAAAAGAATTCATAACATCTTTGAGATTTTAATGTTCGTAGTATATCAGAGTATAAAATATTTTCAAAATTAACCAGGCATTCAAAGGACTGCCGACACACTGTTTCAAATGTTGTTAAGTAGTACCGGAAGAATGATGGAAAACCTTCAGGTAGAAGTAGAAAGCATTTTCTAAAGAGCTACCAACACATCGGGTAGGAAATTTTTTAGTTTTATACTAAAAAAACAATTTGTTACTAAAAATTCATAAAAATTCAACTTAAAAATTTTTCACCAAAAACTCAATTTTTCGCCAAAAATTCAATTTTTTGTCCAAAAATTCAATATTATGTTTTTACTGAAAAATTTAATTTTTCACTAAAATTAAATTTTCACTAAAAATTCAATTTTTACTGAAAAATTTAATTTTTTTATTAAAACTTCAATTTTGTCCTTAAAATTCAATTTTTCACCAAAAATTTAATTCTTCTCCAAAAACTCAATTTTACATCAAAAAAATCAAATTTTCACTAAAAAAATTTAAATTTTTACCTAAAAAATGTAATTTTTCATTAAAAATTAAATTCTTATTAAAAATTTTATTTTTCACTAAAAATTAAATTTTTTAACAAAAAATTTTTTTAAATTTTTCAACAAAAATTCAGATAATCAAGCTAATTCTATTTTCACTAAAAATTCAATTTGTCACTAAAAATTTACCAAAAATTCAATTTTTTTTACCAAAAATTTAATTTTTTACCAAAAAATTAAAATTTTTATTAAAAATTTCATTTTTCACAAAAAAATATTTGTTTCTAAAAATTAAAACTTAAAAAAAAACATAACATTTATCAAAAAATTAAATCAAATTTTTAGCAAAAAATTATTTTTTTTTTCACCTAAAATTTAATTTTTGTGAAAAGTTTAATGTTTTCAACAAAAATTAACTTTTTTATATTTTTTAGAAATTAAGAAAGTAAACCAAAAATTCATTTACAGACAGGAATAGAATGAATCGACCTCATTGAAAATTTTCAAAATTTAAAAAAAAAAAATCATTATTTTACAAAAAAAAAAAAAAATGCTCAAAATTTAAATACCAAAAATTTTTTTATAAAAAAAAATATTTTTTTTTTCATAAAAAATCATTATTTTTTGAATAACCAATAATTTTAAGTAATGTATTTTTTTATTTTATAGAATTTTAATTTTTCATCGTTTTTTACAAAAATTTCCTTTTTTAAATATTTTTTAACTATAAATGTTTTTTTACAGATTCGAATTTATAAATATCTTTAACTATCTATATATATAAAAATTAACCTGCTGAGAGGTAATCCCCTTACAAATAAATATTGAACATCGAGAATTTTCAAATTTGGTTCCAATAATTTGTTCAAGTCACTTTCTCTAGGAACTATTTTAGTGAACAAAATGTAGAACCGATAAGACCAAGGGGAGGTCTAACCCCCATACAAAAGAATTAATAATTATCGAATATCTAAACAACTAAAACAGCGAAAGTTCTAAAATTTGGTTCCAAACAGTTTTACTGGACAAAATGTGGGACGCTTAGGATCAAGGGAAGAGGTGGCTCACGTGCTCCGCAAATATTTAATAAAATTTTAAAAGGGACAGGGCCCGGGGCATATGGCAAAATGTCCATTGCATAAAATGTGTTTAATACACGAATCTTTCGAGATCTTGGACTGTGGAGAATGTTTTGTGCAGCAAATCTCAAGGAGTAAAAACTAGTATTTTATAAATATTTTCGCATTTCTCCAAAAACAAAATTTATATACAAAATAATTAGATTGGAAATTAAATCCTTTTTTGAAATTATCAATAATAAGATTTAAGAAATATTGCGAGCTTAAGCTAATTATTTAAAATTTATAGACTTACCTTCCAAAAACTAATTATCCGAATCCCAACACTCTTCATCGGAATCATTTTTGCTAGAAGCGATAAAAGGTTTATCTGCAGATCCTGCTGCAGCTCCTGGTGAATTGGAATTATTAGTCGGAGAAGTACGAATAGGCGAATTAATATTTCCAAATTTCTTATTGTAACGATTATCATTTGAGTCAGTATTAGCAGAAAACCAAGAAGAAGAACCTCCACCGCTGGCCTCACCATTGTTATTATATTTATCGTTATTATTGTTAAAACTATTGAAACGTCTATTGTTATTGTAACGTCCAGGACCACCACCACGTCCTCCACCTGCACCATAACTAGAACCACCCCCAAATCCTCCTCTAGGAGAATTTGGCGGAGAAGAAATTGATTTATTGGGAGAACTTAAACCGGGTTTAGAAAAACGTGGATTGTTGTTATAAGAAGAAGAAGAAGAACGTTGATTATTTGAACGATTACTGAAGTTATTATTATAATTGTTGTTATCATAAGGTTTCTTAAACTGATTACCACCAAAGCGTCTATTACTGTTGTTGTTATTATTTTGATTGCAACAACTATGATTGTTGCTGCAGCAATTACCATTGTTATTGTTATTACTATTATTGTTGTTGTTATTATTATAATTTCTATTGCAATTGTTATTATTATTGTTATTGTCATCTTGTTGTGTTTGATGTGTTGTACCACAATCGTTTGTCTGATAATGTTTTTGTTGCAATTGTGGTTCGGGTGCTTTAATATAACAACTCACAAATGGTTCATTGACATTAAGAGGACCAACAATTGTTGCACCACTAATACCACCAGCTGCATTATAGTCCATTGTAGCTGCTGTCAATGACGAACAGTGTGTGTTGGGCGTTAAGACTTGTTGGATAAAACTATATGTGGCATTAACTGGCATCGTTTTACAACAAGAACGTCCACCAAATGATGGCACATGTCGTTGTTCGTTTATGATGCCATTTGCATCCACAAATATACCCAAATTACGCATAATCTCCAATAGTTCACCGGCACAATCAATTTTAAATACATCGAATACAAGTTCTGGATTTAAAAGACGTTCACGATGAAAAATATTTAGGGCACGTACTAGTTGCGATATTGATTGATTTATTTGAATTTTCATGGTAGACATTAAACTCTGATACCATGGCGAACGTTGCAAACAACCATATAAAAACATATTTGGAGTTTGTTGTTGCTGCGGCATGATGGTTTGAGGAGAGGTGTTGTGATATTGCAATGCTAAAGGCACTGAATTTGGTATCTCCGAATGTATATAGGAGGCTGTGGTGGGGGATGTTGTAGCTGTGGTGGCATTGATGTGGTTATAAGGAGTTAATACCGATTGCTGGGCCATTGAGGGTGTAACTATGTCTACCATTGCAGCAGATGTACGATGATTTCTTGGGTCATAAGGTGAAATCATTGTTGATGTTGGTGGCATAGCGAAAGATGATGATGAACCTGAACGTGTTGTTGATAAATTTGAAGTATTGTATGTTGCCGAAGGCAACAGGGTATTGTATGCTTTTGCAACTGGTTTACACAGAGTCATTAATTGTTTCTGTAATGCATGATTGAATACATTTTTAATTATTATTGAAGTATGTTATTCAATATATAACAAATAACATGTTGTTGAAATTTACCTTAATGTGAGATCTAAATATACGCGGATCTAATTGTATGGTTTTCTTTAGTTTGTCTATAGAATGTGGTTTATTAATTTCAATTCTTCCCAAATCAATTTCATGTAGCTACAAAAAATAAAAGATGTTTTCATTGTGTAATATTTAGACAAACAAATGGTTTTAATTTAAAAAAGTAACGTTATTGACTAACTAATGATTCCTTCTTAGCGTTAAGATAATATACCCTTTTCACCACTTGCGATGATGGAACAGGTAGCCAATCTCCATTTAAAATCCTAAATTTCTTTGTTTTCTTCAATCCTCTTGTAACAAGAACCCAATATCTGTCTACTGGCCTAAGTTCCGTGCCGTTTGGAGGATTTGCCTCTCTTGGTACAAATGCCTCATTATTGTTCTTGTACTACTTAAACGTTTGTTTACCATAGTGAGTGACAGTATGTTAAGACAAGAATAAGTGGATACGTTATAACCCCTTATGAATGGAAGCTGCCTTTTTCATAAACATTCCTTGATGAAAATAACGGTACTTTTAGAGCTCGTTGTATCAAATGATTAGCTTTCTTTGTCACAACTGACTATTGTTTGCCATATTAAAAACTTTTTGGGAAATTTTAACTACTTTTGAGACCCAAACTTCGAGCATCGCCAAAATAAAATTTCGACCAGGAATTTGAGAAAAACTACCAGAACATACGCTTCGTCATCCAACATAAAGCAAGATTATATTTTAAGAAAACTTAGCTTTTGTCCTCTCAATTTTTAGCAGCGTTTCTGTCAGAAACTTTTTGAACCTTTAAATTTTCGTACCAAATAGTCGGATTATTAAGCATCTATTGAAAATGCTTCCTATTTTTGGCTTCAGAAATATCATGTTTAAATACATTCGATCTCAGACGGATTCCTTGACATCTCATTACTTTCAAAAATAAGCTTAAAGAAGAGAAGAAGGAAGAGTGGGGGGAAACTGATGCGGAAGTGAAGTGGAAGAAATTATTAAAAACAATGGTAAAACATACCTCGTATTACAAAAAATAAAATTTTTAATTAGAAAGCAGCGACTTTGTCCTCGTGTGAATGAGCGTCAGTAAAAACATGGATCGATTACACAAAAACTCAGTCAGCATTGGAAGCCTTTCAACATTGTTCATATTAAATGACGCTGACTTTTGTAAATGTGTGTAAATACAATTCCGAAGGAAATTAGTGTGAAGACCAGACAAAATTATAGCCCGATTACGATTACTTTCTACCTAACTAATGCTGAGATTGTCAAAAAGCTCAGCCTCCCATTACGAAAACATTTCTAGTAATCTTTGCAAAATTTTAGGGTAATTTACCAAACTGTGAGGCAATAACAAACAAGTAAAAGTTGAAGTCAATCAAGACCGGCTATTTAATACCCTACGTTTTAATTGGTGCATTTTAAAAGGCCTTTCTCTGGGGGAAGGGAGTGGTTACTTGTAGATATTGTTTATTATACGGAAACAAGAGGAAATAATAAAGCGACCCTCGTAAAATTTCGTACATCGATTAAAGGGGCTTTTTTTGGATATATCAATAATAAATAATGGACCGATCCTCTTATAATTTGGCACTTCAATTTAGAAATCATAAGACTTTTTTCTTCTAAATTTCGTTAAAATCACTTTATACTCAGGATTTTTATAACCTTAAAACACCATTCCGGAAGGAAAAATTGTATGGGAATAGGTAAAATAATTAACCCATCATTACCAATTTCAATAGGCATTGTTCTTGGGCCAAAGTAGTGATACGTGGCAAGTTTCAACAAGATATCTTTGTTCACAAAATTTGCATGGACAGAGAGTGATCCTAATTCGAACGGTTAGGTAGCAATATTTTTTCTGAACGTTACAAACTTCTATACAAACGCATAAAACCCCATTCACGTACGGTGGTGTAGGGTATAAAGACGAATTTTGTATAATTTATTTTTTATTTATATACAAAAATTATATTTAAAAATATTTGTATACTTCTACTTACAATATATGGTATGGGTGGATATGTTAAACGTCCATCTATCTCGCCACCCATACGAAAATCATAAGATTTTCTTACAGGCGATGGACTTGCAATTGTATCATCTCCATATGTTGGCGATGAAATTGGTGTAATATTAACAGAAGAATTTTCAAAATTTATTTGACGTTTTGTTGAATGTGATGATAATTTATTGTACAAAGAAGAATATGTAGAATATTCAATATTTTCCTGTTTTTCAACTAAAAAGGTTTCTAGAAAAAAAGAGACAGAGAGAATAGAAAGGAAAATGTTAAGAAACATCTTAAATCTTAAAAGAAATAATATTAATCATGTTTTATAGGCTCTTAATTATAAAAGGAAATTGTTATAAATTTTTCTATTTCCAATAGAAAATTCAAAATTGAAAAACTATAATTTACCAATAGTATATTTATCACTTGAATTTGAAGTTGACCTTTCACAATCATCAATATGTTGCTGTATGGCTGTAGAAGATTGTATTTGTCTGTCGTTGTCGTTGTTGTTGTTGTTGTTAATAACATATGGATTACTACAAGTATTTGAAATTTGTTTTTCCTCTTTTAAAATGTTCTTTTCGATGTTTTCATACTGTTGAGGTTGAGACGGCTTTTTATCATACTCTGCCGTCGGCTGGTGTACTACCAATTTATTTTGCTCTTTTTCTTGGTATTGTTTATGAGGGAAATTGTTGCTGCTGTTGATGTTATTATTTTTAGTAATGGAAATAGTGGAATCTTTTTGTTCATACTGCTGCTGCAGCTCATGCTGTTGATGTTGTATTTGTAGCTGTAAATCCGATTTATTGCTTACATTTTCAATTTGTTGACGTAAATCGGATTCATTTTCCTGTTGTTCTTTATGCACATGCTGATGATGATGTTGATGATGATGAGCAGTAACATCATGCTGGTGTTTTTCATATATTGTTGCTACGTGGGTTAAAGAAGGCTCAAAGACTTGTTTACATTCATTGTTAGTTGGTGAAATAGACGACGATGTTGATGTGGAAAATAATGATGATGATGTTGTTGTTTGTAATGCATCTGTTATAGTTAGCTTTTCATCACTTGAATCAGTATCGAAATCTAAATAATATATAAATAAAAAAGATATAAATACATAAAAATGAATGTACAGAAAGTTACAAAAGTATACATACAGTGCATAGTGTTTGTTTTAAAATAAAAGTGAAATGGAAAAAAGCGTTGAAAATGTAAGTTGGACTATTGACGATTGACCACAGGAATGACAAAAAGAAAATTGAAATAGATAAACAAAGTCGAAGGCAACAATGGGACAGACGTTGGCTGAAGATTTAATTCCTCTTCTCCTAAATCTATAGACCGACTGGATGTTCCATATGAATTAAAAGGCTTTATTTAAATGGTACAAATCATGTCTACAAATTTTTACTCAGATAGAATTATGATGCTACCCGAATAGTAATTAAAGATGATAGTTATGTAATAAATTTAATACGAATTTATATACAAATTGTTAGTTTAAAAATGTTTGAAAATTCTGTTACAAATGTACATCAAAAAAGCCAGACAAATAAAAATAAACAGAGTAAGAATGAAAAATGGTCAGCAGAAAAATTTACGTCCCGGAATGACCTGACTACTAAACAGCAAGAGATGGCCAAATATAAACCGAAGGATTTCCTCAGGAAAGAACTTCGAACAAAAATTCCTGAAAATCTTATCGGTTTTAATAAAAATTCTATTGTTTTCATTTTAATTTATAAATTAGCAGACCCGGCAAACTTTTGCTAAAGCAAATTTTTAGGGTGTTCATGTTGTATTATTATGCGATTTAAATAAATTAGAAGTAATTAAAAATTGCTCTGTATGGGGGATTCCTCTCCCCCAAATCCTATAAGTCCTATATTTTTTCCAGTGATGATGTTTCATAGTAGCATAACTACTGTGAAAATTTAAGATTTTCGCTGTTATAGCTCTTTAGATATTCGATAATTAATATTTGCTTTATATGGAGGTAATCGTCCCCCTGGTTCTACCCGCGAAACATTTTGTTCGGTAAAACAACTACTTGAATAACTTGTTAGAAACAATTTTGGGAGCGCTCACTCTTGTAGTTCTTTCGAGAATAAATTTTTGCTCCACCTGGTCCTATCTCTTCAACGATTTGTCCACTGAAACAGTTCCTTGAAAAAGTTTATAGAACCAAATTTGAGAACTCTCTCAGTTATAGTCTTAAGATATTCGATAATCAATATTTGCTTTGTATGCGTGGTACCCCTCCCACTAGTTCTATCGGAGTCTTTTATAGCCAAAGTTACTTTCGGTACATTAGAATCATTCTGTGAAAATTTCATCAACTTTGGCCTAGCCGTTTTGAAGTCTATACGTCACATACGATACATAGAAACATACATACCATACATACATACATACATACATACATACATACATACATACATACATACATACATACATACATACAATTAATATATATTAAATTAACAACTTACCTCCTTCTTTTGAAGTATTACTCTGACCCGAATAAGTTCTTTTTCTATTATCGAAATTTACTTTACACATCATTTTTGGTGTTTTCATTTTTAAATATATTTTTTCTTCTAACGATGAATCCAAATCATATTCTGGTGTTAAACTACGACGTTTTTGAGCAATTTTATCATCTGCTATTACAGTAGTAGGAGAAGAGGAGGTAACGATAGAATTAGTATTTGTAATGGTACTATCCGTTTTTGTATCCTTTTGAGTTTTTGTTAGCAAATAGGGAAGTTTAATTTTGGTAAGAACAACACGAGGATTACCTAAATTAAAGTGTTCTTTTATATTACTTGCAGATGGAGAGGCAGTAGTTGGATTTTCAAAGGAAATACGACGTTTCGTGTGTGATTTATCTGTATTCGAATTGATATCACTTTTAGTGTATGTTTGTTCTTTTGTTTCATTCGTTTCGCCAACTATTAAAGGATCTTGTGAAAGATTCAGGGAATTATTTTTATCAGATAATTGTGATAATTGATTAACAGCAATATTTTCTATTTTATTAAGATTCTCATTATTATCACCATGTAAAGCCAACATATTTTGTTCAACATTTGTTTCTTCCCCAACGTTATCGGAGGAAGTTTCAGGTGATGTTTCATTTTGAAAAGATTGTTGAAGTTTAGCTTTGGCTCTTTTCAAAAAACGTTTTGTTAATATGACATTTTGTGTTAAAGGAACTTCAACATCTCGCACTAATATTGTTTCTTTAGGAGTATTTGCATTAGTTTTTATAAGTTTATTTATAATATCAGCATTTATTTGATATTCATTCTGATTTGCCTTTTCAGTCGATTTTGGATTAGGTTTTGGTAATCTTAAACGTCTAGTTTTAATTGGTTTAATTGATGGTGAATTCTCATCGTTATTTCCACATTCTCCTGAATTTTGTGAATTATGAGATCTTAAACATAAACGACTTTTTTTCAATGGTTTAGTAGTAGCAGCGGTTATTTCTTCATAAGGTGGCGATTCTTCTTCGTATATTTCTTCATTATTTTGATGTTGTGTAATATTTTCTTCTATTACTTCCTTTTCATCTGAAGCTATAGATAATTCAAGAGTTTCATTAAATAAAGTGGTATTGGTGTTATTAAGTTCAATATTTTTTGCAAAAGTTTCATTTTCACTAATTTCATCTGTATGAATATTATTGTTGTCTCCTGGAATTTCTTGAATTTCAAATTCTTTTTCGTGTTGTTCACTTTCATTTGGTAATGACTCCTGAGTAATATTTTCAATTATTTCACTATTCATATCACAATTAATTTGTTCATTAATATTATTAATATTTTCATTGATTTCTTGCATTTCAAAATTATTATTAGCATTTTCATGATTTATTAAAGATTCTTCTTCAATATCTTTATCCATTATATTGTTAGGCGAAAGTTCTTCATTATCTTTATTTGTATTATTATCATTATCACTAATTACATCTATATCTTTATTCGTGATATTGTCCCGCAATACATTATCAGAAATTGTATTTGTATCAGAATGATTTTGTAATTTTCATTATTTGAATATTCAACACGATTTTCTTTTTCTAAAATTTCGTTACTTAAAAATTCAATATCATTTTCTTGTGGTACAGCCATTTCATCCTCAATTAAATTTACTATACTTTCTTGAGTTAGATTTTGAGATCCATTAACTGAAGTTTGTATTTCATTTAAGATTTCTGGATTTACTAATACGACATGAGGTTGTTCATTTTGTAGATTTAATTCAGTTACATTATTATATATTTTAGAAATTTGTTCAGTAGTTACAGTATTTAAATTTTCATAGATTGGTAAACGTTTTTCTTGTTCCTTTAAAAGTTCATAAATATTTTGTAATTCTTGTATTTTTTCATTAGCCGACATATTTGAAGTATTTTTAAGACTTTGAAGCTTTTGATCAATTTCATCAATTATAGTATTGGTTTCTTTGAATTTTTGATATACAATATCGAATTTATCTTTGCTGTTTGTTGCTTCAGATACATCGGTGTTTTGGGAATATTTTGCAAGATTCGAAATAGTGGTTTCTGTGTTGATCTAGGGAGTAATTAAAATAAGGTTTGGGTTAATATTATGAATTACAGTTATTTCAAAAATTGCAAATCTCAGAAGTGAGTTCCAGAAATTCGACTATGCCGAATCTTCAACACAAATGCGTGTGAAGTAAAGTCTTTGTTTCATACATACAGACTGTACATACACAAACGCATACAATATTTATATATATTGCTTTTTACTTAAGTATGACATGGAAACACTTAATGTGTCATAACACTAGTTATACTTTTGGCTATAACCTCTCATTATCTGAGCCGATTTTGTTTAATTTTAAAAATGAAGTATATATAACATAATAATATTGCAAAATTATTCTGTGGTGGAGGGTATCAAAATATTTTTATAGTTTGAATCACTAATGATGAAATGTTGAACCTCTCTCGGAAACCCTGCCATTAACGTTTTTATAATACAAATACGTAATTATTGTTCTTGGATTAGACTACCAGTCTAATCCAACCTCAATCAATCCTGAAGATCTATGGACCCAACCAATTGAGTCAGATTCCTTGGCCTGAAGTTGAACAACATCAACTAAAATAAATATATAAACTTATTCCTTCCTGCAGTTACAACAAAATAAACACTTGATAGGAAAAATCAAATAATACTTGGGTTAAAAATTTTAATGAAAAACGTATGTTAAGAATTATTCGATCACTCTACCTAATAAAATTTAATTATCTGAAGTTAGAAGGGATTGTTTTGTACAAATTAATTCATTGCGAAAAAATGATTTTATTATGAAAATTGCTTTTTTATGAAAATTAAATTAATTTTTTTTCTGAAAAATTCTACTTACATTATTGCTACTTCCATTAACATCATCACTACTCTCATCAATAATCAATACTTGATCATGATCTTCATCTGGATCATCATCCATTACTTCAATAACTTCAGAAATTTCTTGTTGATTTTTAATTTTTTGAAATGATTGTAATCTTTGTGATAAATCTTCAATATTATGTAATTGTTGTATGAAATGTATTTCTACAGTTGATGGTTTAGTTGATAATAAATCTAAGATATGACTACGTAGAGCTTCCATTAGATTTTTTTCCAAAGGACCATTGTGCATATATTGACATTTAACATCTTGGGGACAATGTAAATTTAAATAATAATATTTGCAAGGAAAATCTGAATGCATATATTCACATGTCATTTCCGAAAGACATTTTTTATTTTGTAAGGTATTAATACAGGGGCGTAATATTTTAGATGTACTCGATGTAGTCCGGTTAGAAGAAATTGAAGTTTCCTGAAAAAATGTAGTATGTAGATATTGATTTGAAATTGATACATGAACATTTATAGCATTAATTATATATCAATTAACGTTTGTCTAAATAACAACATACCTCTTGTTTTGTATATGTTTGTTCTTCATCTGTTTTAGTATCTTGATCTTTTACAGCTTTCGATTTTTTTAAAGATTTTTTGTTTGTCGTGGTTTAATAACTTTTTTGCGTTTATTTATTTTTGGTTTTTTTAATAATGATTTCAATATTAAAGTTGTATCATCTTGTGATTTTCTTATATCCATCATTTTATTTAATTCTTTACGTTGTGAGTTTTTACGACCTCTTACTGTAGAGCGGCCGGATTTAGAATCTGGAATTAATACAAAAATTGTATTCCATTTTTAGTTCTTTTTGAATTTCTGAAAGTAAGAACATTTTGTAAAATTTCATAAAAAATATTTTTATTAAAAATTAAATTTTAAATTAAAATTCAATTTCTTACTAAAATTTTAAATTTAAAATAAAAAAATACTTTTTATTAAAGTCTGGTCTGATTCAACTAATTTTTTAAGATGGGACCAAATTTCCTTCCAAGCTTGCTTTATTTTTGGTTTGGTTACTTGAATAAACTTTACATGTATCCCCACAATACCTCCATTGTGTTTAAATGCGGACTGCAAAAACGGCCAGTTATGGTGTTTCGTTAAACCATGATTTAGACTGCTTTGAAACATGTAACGCATTATTATCTTGGAATATGAAATATGCAATCTTCATAAATTATTTAATCAATAAAAAGGAAAAGCATCATCCAGCAATTCGTTTTAAATGCTAACCAAACCATAACACCACCACCGCTGAAATTATGTTTTGACATCGGAACTTGATTTGATCAAAATTGTGCCAATAACACGAGTGAGTTACCTTTTTTTGTCTGAAAAAAAATAATATTTTTCGCTCCTCTGCCCATTTCATGTGTTTTTTGAGAATTTTATTCGATTTTCTTTATGATGTTTTTGCGCATTGACTTACTTTGGTTTCTTTCATTTTATGTTTTCATATCTTCGTAAAATGTGATCAACGTGTTTAGAAGTATCAGAAAGATCTAGTTTGTTCCTCACTTCTGTAAAATTCTATTTGTTACGGATTGCTTACGATTAATCGTTCTTTAATTTTGATATTTTCTTGATCGGACAGAAAAGTTTCGGTTAAAGGTCTCACACCTTTCACATTTTAAAATTATGTCAATGCCTTCCCTTGTTGATTAGTACCATATGTAGAGATCTTCTAAAGGAATATGCAATTGGAGATTTTCTGATTTGCCATTCTTAAGTCAGAAACCTTGGTATTGTCATTGGCTGTCTGAGTAAGATATGGTTGTCTCAGAGTATTGGGGAACAACCTATTATATTCCAAATCGCCTGATTTCCATCGGTAAAATGGTTCTTGTAACGTTCGTCTCCATGTTTGAGAGAGCTAATATCTAGCTTTATGATTTTTCACCATGATTTCGAAAATTGATTGATAATCGATATTTTTGCACAATTGAAAAAATGTATATAAGGAGTGAAATCGAAAAGTTCTTAACATACGTTGTTTTTGATTAAAACTTTTAACCGAAGTGTTGTTTTTTACTTTTTTGACCAAGTTACCTTTGTAAAACATACCAGTAACTATGTTTCATGTCAAACAAATGAATATGTTGTTAATCGGCTCATTACAAACCAAACTTTACATTGGAATCGCTTTATAGAGACCGATTTATTGAAAGTATCATTTCTTAAAATTTTCGCTTTATCTGAATCAAACAACAAAAAATCTATTTCTTTCAAAAATTATTTTTTTTCGATTATTTTCATCGAATAATCGGAAAAAATATGAAAAATCGTGAATTGGTTAGCGATTTCGTTTTCCATCTACTAATGAAGCTTAAAAGACTGCTCAAACGTTACCCATTTAGTTCCCATATATAAATTATGAAACGAAAAAATCTAAATTCAGGTCACTATATTGCGACAACTATCAGAGAGTTTAAGAAATTCCACCTTTATTTTGTGCTTTATAAAACACATTGAATTCAATGAAGTTCATTGAAAATACTCGCTGGGATATACAACAAAAATGAAGAAAATAACACACTAAACAAACCGAAAAATTGCTTACCCAGCATTTTTTGTTTATTCATATCTAAATTTTTGTTGTTATAGTTGCTACGATGTGATGAATTAACACCGCACAATGCAACTTTTAATTCGACATCTACAACATCGTTCCTACTAGCAGCACTCGATGTTGAACTACTTGGAATACTTATAGTCTTTTGTATGTCGGAAATAATTTCCGATCTTTTGATAGCAGTTTTTGTTGTTGTTACCCGGTGTGCCATAAAATGTGTATAATTATCCAAATGTATAACTGTACTCTGACCAGCAGGAATTATACAAGGAGGAATATTACGTGGCATAAATTGTATAGAATCTTTACGTTCCAATGACATGGAAAGTGAAGAAACAACTGATTTTCCTTCAGGTGTTGATGTTACCGAAATTTTCGCACTGGAAGCTGAGGCTGTAGTAGTAATTGGTGTACCATTAAAATTTCCAATAGTTCGTATGCGTTTGTTTTCGATTTGATGCTGTACAACTGAGGAATTACTTGAAGCTCTGCTGCTGTTAATTTTTTGCTCTTGTACATTTTCAATTATGCGAAAAGTGGACATTTTTTATTATCGATCACTTTTCTCAATGAATTATTAACAAAACGTAATTGAAAAAATCTATAGTCCTCAATTACAAAAGCAAAAAGTTTCCCGCGACGCCAAATTCGTTCTAAAGTTAACGGAACTTTTTTGTTGTTGTTTTTCTACAGTGCTGTATTTTTTATTGCAAATGTTTTGTGTAAGGGTTACCAAGTATATTTTGTTTTCTTTGGGTGGAAAACGAGGTGGAGTTTTTATTGATGCCAAAAATGTACTGTTATATTTTTAACCTATGAAGTGAAAAACAAATTTTTGCAATTTAAGCCATTACTAGAAGTATATATCCTAAAACCAAATTGATAGAAAATATCTTCACGATAAACTCGGGTCAAATCAAGGGGATTAAATTAAAATCTTTACACTATTGAATTCAAATATTTTTTCTTGAATAGTATGGTAACCCTTTGCACAAATACTTAAACCAACTAAAAAATTTTTCAGTTTCCGAGATAGAGTATGCCATAGTTTCAAGCTACACATCAGTTTAAAATTTTTCAGTTATACAAAAAAAAAGATGAATTTTTAAAATTCTTAATCTTTCTAGTCCCATATGTTTCGTATTTAATGGTTTAAGGGTGTAAAATGAGCATCAAATAAAAGTTTGAAGTATTTTCTATAAGTTTAGTATGAATGATAATACCGTTATATCCATGCCTTTTTGAGATATTTGTACTTTTATAAAAAAGCCAAGATAAAAAATTATAAAATTTGGTTTTGTTTTTGCATCGGTTAATAAAATTATCCCTTTTATATACCATTGGAAAAGATTCTCCAAGATCTTTTACATGATACCCTTACTGTAAATATATATGTTAACGAGAAAATCGGCTAGTCGAAACTTTGGGATCCTCCATTTCTAAAAATTCCCAGAGATCGGAAAAAAATAATGTTACTTATTTTTATACCAAATTATTGTTTACAAGTGTCTACATGAATGAGAAGATTGTTATATCGATACCTTTTTGAGTTATTGATGCATTTGTATGATAGAAATTGATTTTGTCTCCTCATTACGCTTTTTGTATGCAATTGGAAAGGTTTCTCCAAGATAGTTTAATATATATTATTATATGTTAACTATCAAATAACAAAAATGGTTCTGCAAGTCGAAACTTTGGGATCCACTATCTCGAAAAAATGACCAGATTTATGTAGTACCAACCGGCACTATCTTCCGTTCACTGTTAGCTTTCCAGTATTCAAATGTATTTTTCTCAGTTCAGACCAAATCTTTAAATTCATATATTTTATAAAATTTTATAAATGCACTTTATAAAAAAAAATAAAAGAGAAATTTTCTTTCGCTCTTCCACAGCTTTCGCTTATTCGATCACAATGAATAAAAAAAGTTTATTAATTTAATTACAATCTTTTGTTCTTTTATTAAAAACCATTTCTTTTTTAATCTTTGGTTTACATTTCTGTAAAATGGACAAATTTTTAAAATATATTCTCTTAAATAAAAAAAAAATATTTTCTGGAAAGTTTGTGTAAATATTGCCATAAAGAATATAGTTTTCAAAAAATCGTTGTCCTTTAAATGCCATTTTTTTGCATAATCATATAAACTTATAGATAAAAACTTAAGTAAATCAAAAATCCATTTATTTCTCAAATATACTTATGTCTAACTAAGTTTCATTTTCTTTCTTTTCAATAGATTAAAATTACCATATTTCGTATAATTATCAGTTAAAAATGGTATATAAAATGCTCTATAAAATCTATGCGATTTATCTGTTATTAAAAATGGTAAACTTTTCATAATAGACCAATCTTTTGATCTCTTCGAATAGGCAGGCTCTAATTCTGTATATTTTCCCTCATCAAAATCTATTAGAAAATCACAATTTTCATAGGGAAAATACATGCGTTCATCGGCCTTATTCATATCATTAAAATAAGGATGTATAATTTGGGTAGCATTTTCTCCATCAGCATAGTAAGCGGGTAGCATGCCATTAAATTCTGATTTCAAAAAACGTAAACGGAAATTTTGTGCTGGGAAAAAGAAACTGCCCGGATAACGATACCAATCCTTGCCAATGCAAACATTATACGTTTGACTTGGTCTATATTGTGGCGATATTTTGAATTGTGTCAATTCCATCATAAGATCCATGGGTGCATGATAATTTCTATAGAGTGCAAATACACGTGATAAACCCATTAAAGTACTTATCATCATAATGAAAATAGCTATAAACATGGTGTGATCTAAATAATGGGCTCCAGTTGTTGAATTCTTTATTTTGACCACCAGCGTTTTTATACGGAAAAATATGCGTTGAAACACATCAACGGTAATGGCACCACAAAGTGATATTAACGGATAAACGGGAAATAGAAAACGTTCTTCCTTGTGCGGTTGAGCAAAAAATACCAATAGCCATAGGTAAAATGGTGCTAAGGTAATATAGCGGGGAAAATTTAAAGTTGAACTAGATTTTGCTGGTACCACAAAGTAGTCAATAATCAACATAATGGGTGTAATTAATGATAAAAGCTGGAAAGAAAAGAAAAATTAATGTCAGCATGGACGGACGAACTAATTATGTGTTGATTGGATTCTTAAATTGGGTATAACGCCAAATTTCTGTAAGTTACAAAAAACAGCAAACACGTATAATGCCCCAATCGCCAATGATGGTGTAAAGAAAAAAGATAATTCCCGTAATACTTACCCAAATTATATTGAAATTTAAAAATCCATTTATCAGATAATAACTTAAAGGTTCGGTGCCAAAAATATTGGGTCCATGACTAGTAAACACATTATATAAAACAATATTAAAAGGAGCAAAACTAAATTTGCCAAAGTAGCTGGAATCAATAACAATCATAGGTATGGCAATGGTTGCAGCCGAGATACCAGCCCACATAAAAAATGTACGGAACATGCGTTTACGTAGTAGCATATCTATAGCTATTGGCAAACCAATTAAACCTGCAAATGGCCAACCCAATAAAGCAGAAATGGCCACAAAAAATACAGCCAATGGATACTTTTGAGTCCACCAAGCAGCTAAAGCTGAACAACCAAAATACATGGCAAATGATGAAGGCAAAAGAGCAGTACTAGAAATGAACATGCCTACACTAAACAATTGGAATATTAACCATAAACGGCCTATATGGATACCAAACTCTTGGCAAATGGCTCTGAAAGTAGAAATTAATTATGAAAGAATTTGATAAATATTTAATGATAAACCTGTCTCTTTAACTTACTTATACATAAATCTTTCCATTACCGCACAACCAAAACCCAACATACAGCGTACCATATAAAAAATCAATATGGGACTAGGATGAAATATTTTTTGATATATCCATCCAGGAACACCTTGTAACAACAGGTAGGTATATGATCTTAAAGCAAATTGTGGACTATATTCCCAGGTCTGCAAGCCATGCCCATTTATAATATAATGCAAAGGTTCCCAATAGTTATAGGTCTCATCACAATCTGATATATAGGCCCAGATGGCACTACACAATCGAGCACTAACAAATGTTTTAAAAGCCGTATGAACACTTGGGACTACATTCGATTTTTCGGTATTAGAATTAGTTTCATGGTGATTTTTACTGTTATTGCTGGAAGGTGAATTATAAGAAATTAATGGAATCAACACAACCGGCTTTTTATACTTGTATAAGGCGGTCATTACCTTAATTTTTTGTTTTCTTTCTTCGACACTGCAGTGTGAATTTTTTTAGGTGGTTTCCGTGAACCCACATTGCTGTCCTGTTTGTTGGCATTATAACGTTGCCGGGCCGCCGGTGGTGCCATTATTATTAAAAGGCAATTATAATTAGTCTATTTTAAAAATTTTAAAAATCAAATCCGTGAATAAATAAAAAATTTATGTGACGTGAAAAATTGTTATCAATCAGCTGAGGGTTGTCTGGAATGTTGTGGCAAATGAAACACTGTTAGTGATAACATTTTCGGAAAGTAATTATAAAATGTTACCGTTAGTAATCGAATCGATTTAGGTTAGTCTTAAATCTAGATTCCTGAAATATTCAAATTCAAACATTTTCCTGAACAAATTAAGATCAGTATGCTATCGATTTTTTTTAAACATAAATACTATTTAGGGTAAAAAGAAGTAACATACACAGGGAACCAAAGTTTCGATTTGCAGATCCATTTTTCTTTTTTCATGGTTAATATGTATTAAAATATGAATATTACCTGAATGGCTTTGGATAAACATTTTCAATAACATATAAGAAGCCCCATGCTATAACTTTTAATGCAAATATCCCAAAAAGGAATTATTATAAATGTGTTCTCATTTACAATAAGACTTTGAAGCAACACTTCAAGCTTTCATTTGACACTCATTTTACACCCTTCCCATTAAATACCAAAGATATGGGACTAGAAAAATTAATCACTTTAAACACTTTTCTTTTTTAACAAACGAGAAAAATGAACCTGTAACTCGAAAATTATACCATAATATCTCGGAAACTATTAGAGAGCGAAAGACAATTCATTAGTTTATGTTTTATACGAAGGGCTTTTATAATATATAAATGAATGTTTGAATTCTGTACGTTCTTCTATTTTAAAACTATTAGAGGTACAAAAAAATTTAAATACTCCCTTATAAACAAAACAATACTATTTCAAATGTAACTCTGTATTTTAACCAAATCATGTGGCAGCACTCTGTAAAATTTATCATTGAACAACTCTGTTTGCGCGCCAAAAACAATTTGCCTATCGCGTGTGTTTTTGCAAACAAACGTTCTAAACACAATTTTTAAAAAATAAATTGCATTACTTGTGCATCGGTGGTTGCAGGCAAATACCAAGCGCTAGAAATTTTGTTAAACAATTGTTGTTTGTTAAGTTTGTTTAATTGTTTTTTTTTTGAGATTCGTTTTTCCTAACTAAAAAATGGCTGTAAGTCTTACCTTAATACAGCATGCAAAAGATAAGTGATAATTGTGTCTACTTTTCTTATATAGGATTTACCAAGTTCCCCACCACCAGCTACACCCAGCGATGGAGCTGATAGACGTGATTTACGTGCAGCCATGACTTCGCCAGTGGGAGATTTCGAACCATTCGAAAATGAAGATGAAATTTTGGGTGATCAAACGGTACGTGATGAAGAGGAGGAAGATGGAGAGGAATTGTTTGGTGATAATATGGAAAACGATTATCGTCCTATGCCAGAATTAGATCACTACGATCCTGCTATGTTGGACGATGATGAAGATTATTCAGAATTGTCTCAGGGTGATCGTTTGGCGGCTGAGCGCGAAATGAATAGACGTGATCGTGCCAAAGGTATACATCGTGATGATCGTGATTTAGGTTTCGATCAAAGTGATGATGAGGATGATGTCGGACCCAGAGCCAAACGCAGGGCTGGTGAAAAGGCTGCTGTAGGAGAAGTAGAAGATGCTGAAATGGTAGAATCCATAGAAAATCTTGAAGATACCAAGGGTCATTCTACCAAAGAATGGGTTAGTATGTTGGGTCCTCGAACAGAAATTGCGAATCGTTTTCAGTCTTTTTTGCGTACATTTGTGGATGAAAGAGGTGCCTATACCTATCGTGATCGTATAAGACGCATGTGCGAACAGAATAAATCTTCCTTTGTGGTATCTTATACTGATCTGGCTAATAAAGAGCATGTTTTGGCCTATTTCTTACCCGAAGCTCCCTTTCAAATGTTGGAAATTTTTGATAAAGTAGCCAAGGACATGGTTTTGTCCATATTTCCCACCTACGAACGTGTTACTACTGAAATTCATGTTCGTATTTCGGAATTGCCTCTTATTGAGGAATTACGTACATTCCGTAAATTACATTTAAATCAATTGGTGCGTACTCTGGGTGTGGTAACGGCTACAACAGGAGTTTTGCCTCAGTTGTCGGTTATTAAATATGATTGTGTTAAGTGTGGTTACGTTTTGGGTCCATTTGTTCAATCCCAAAATGCTGAAGTTAAGCCCGGCTCCTGTCCTGAGTGTCAAAGTGCGGGACCATTTTCGGTGAGTAAATGCTTTTGTTATAAATATTGAATTTATTGTAATATTAAATTATTGTATTATTTAGATCAATATGGAACAAACGTTGTATCGTAATTATCAAAAAATTACTTTACAAGAGTCACCAGGACGTATTCCTGCGGGTCGTATACCACGTAGTAAAGATGTTATTCTACTAGCAGATCTTTGTGATCTCTGTAAACCCGGAGATGAATTAGAGGTCACTGGTATTTATACCAATAATTATGACGGCTCATTAAATACCGATCAAGGTTTCCCAGTCTTTGCAACAGTTATCATAGCCAATCATATTGTGGTTAAGGATTGCAAACAAGTTGTACAATCTTTAACCGATGAAGATATTGCCACTATACAGAAATTAAGTAAAGATCCTCGTATTGCCGAACGCATTGTGGCTTCAATGGCTCCTTCCATTTATGGTCATGATTATATCAAACGTGCTTTGGCTTTGGCCCTGTTTGGTGGTGAATCCAAGAATCCTGGCGAGAAGCATAAAGTTCGAGGTGATATAAATTTGTTGATATGTGGCGATCCAGGAACAGCCAAATCACAATTTTTAAAATATACCGAAAAAATTGCCCCACGAGCGGTATTCACTACTGGTCAGGGTGCTAGTGCTGTAGGTTTAACCGCCTATGTAAGACGTAATCCCATATCACGTGAATGGACTCTTGAAGCTGGTGCTTTGGTATTAGCTGATCAGGGAGTTTGTTTAATCGATGAGTTTGACAAAATGAATGATCAAGATCGTACCTCTATTCATGAAGCCATGGAACAGCAATCTATATCCATATCAAAAGCTGGTATTGTTACGTCCCTGCAAGCTAGATGCACTGTAATTGCTGCTGCTAATCCCATTGGTGGTCGCTATGATCCTTCCATGACTTTTTCGGAAAATGTCAATTTATCTGAACCAATTTTATCACGTTTTGATGTTTTGTGTGTTGTTAAAGATGAATTCGATCCTATGCAAGATCAACATTTAGCCAAGTTTGTGGTAAATTCTCATATTAAACATCATCCCTCCAGTGAGGCGGACATAGAGGACAGTCAACCAACAGGTGTTAGTGAAATACCTCAAGATCTTTTGCGCCAATATATAGTATATGCTAAAGAAAATATTAGACCAAAATTAAATGTAAATTGAATTTCATTTTAAATTATTTTAATTGAAATTAATGTTTATTTAATTTTTCTCTTTCAGAACATTGATGAAGATAAAATCGCCAAAATGTACTCACAACTACGTCAAGAATCTTTTGCTACAGGTTCTCTGCCTATTACCGTACGTCATATAGAAAGTGTTATTCGTATGGCTGAAGCTCATGCTCGTATACATTTGCGTGAGAATGTCATTGAATCTGATGTCAGTATGGCTATACGTATGATGTTGGAGTCTTTCATAGAAGCTCAAAAATTCAGTGTAATGAAAAAGATGCGTACGACATTCCAAAAATATTTGGCTTTCCAAAAAGATCATTCGGAACTGTTATTCTTTATATTACGTCAATTGACTTTGGATCAATTGGCCTATATTAGATGTAAAGATGGTCCCTCCGCTACTCATGTAGAAATTATGGAAAGAGATTTAATGGAACGTGCCAAACAATTGGATATATATAATTTGAAGCCTTTCTATGAATCGGAATTGTTTAAACAAAATGGTTTTGCTTATGATCCTAAACGTCGTATCATTTTACAAATTGTTACAGAGGCAGCTGTTTAAAAATTGTTTCCAAGAAAACAAAAGAAAAAAAACTTTTGTTATGTTACAAGATTTTTTTTATATGTAAACATAGATTTTAAGTTTCATCCCCGAAAACATTTGTTTATTTTACAAACATTACGTTTTATATTCATAAAATTATTTTACATATTTACAAAATAAATTGGTCAGTACAAAACAAATTTCAATTGCAGATTTGTGTAACCAAAAGAAGTTATTGCACTAGAAACCCATTCAAATTCAAAATGAAAAGTAATGAGGAATAATGTCAAGACTGCTGATAGAAATCTTATTTCTGAAATATATAAATCACAGACGTTAAACTGAAATTTTAAATGACGCACGATCATCACTAAAACTTCATCTGTTAGAGAATTTAATCAAGAATCTCTGACAAAAGTTAACATTTGAAGACAGAATAAAAATAAGTTGATATATTCTCTTCATTCTAAAAAAACCTTCTGTAAGGGACCAAGATCCCAGAATTCTGACTGTTTTAATATCAAGATACCAGGTAATATATTTTTAATAAACTTTTCTAGAATTACTTGATAGAATTATGTATAATATTATTCCCTCTGATGTTTAATGTTATTTTGCTACTTGGCAGAAATGGAAGCATTATTGCGAAACATTACTGTTCGCAATTTTAGTTTTTTTTCAGTATTCATAGATTTAATATTATTCTTTAAAGATGAAAAAAGTCTCCATTTTTATTAATACACATATAGTCTGTACCGATACAAGTTCCTTTAAACGTATTTATTTTTTCTCTTTTTGTGTTTCATTTTTGTTGTTCTCATCCAAAAGTAAAGTTGTTTTTTAATGAGAGGCAGCTTAAGGATACTTTTTTTCTTAGTCCTGTTGTTTGTCTTTTTCATGCGATGTATATATATTTCGTGCTATTTTATATCGAATATTTCTATAAACACAGACGTAAAAATTAGTTTAAAAAAATTTCAAAAGTAAAACATAAATTTTGCTGCAGAATTTTACAATTTAATCGATAAATTCCATAACGTTTAAAGATATCCAAAGAACTTTCCTATCCGATCAAGAAAATATCTAAATTAAAATTTTTATGACCAAGGATGTTCCTATAGAGAAATTGGTCGTAAAGTAAAACGTTCCAAAGTGTGATACGTACTTTCTTTAAACAAGAACAGAATTATTGTGTTCGGAAAACTACTAAGGGGAACACAAAATTAATATAAAGACTCATGAATCTTAAAAAACAAGAAGCAACCAATAAAAAATGAATTCTACACAAATCAAGAATAAACTAAGTCTTTCTGTGACTTCCAAATATGTTGTTAACATTTTACGAAGAGATGAAAACATGAAATAGAAGAAGCCGAAGTGTAAGTAAAAGCTGAAAACAGCACAATGAAAAAATATACACGAAAATAAATAAATTGGGCAGAGGAGAGCCAAAAATGTAATTTTCTGTGACAAAAAAAACTTATTTTATATTTACTATTTGAGATCAAACGTTGTTCGAATGTCAAAATGTAAATTTATTTGGTCAGCATTTTTTTTGCAGTTGGTAAATCTAAAAATTTGGTTTGTTCCAAGAAAAATGAATAGCATAATTTATAACAAAGCTGAAAGATAACGTTCAACTTTTTATGGATAAGGATTATATAATTCAGCGAGATAATGCTGTGTTTCAAAGCAGTCTAAATATATGACTTAACAAACTCTTGCTTGCAGTTCGCTCTTAAATCCATTGCAGAACTTGTTGGGACACAGTGCCAGTAAAGTTTATTTAAGTTATGACCAAAAAGAAAGCATTATAACTTTAACAGAGCTAAAACTCAAAATATAGCAATCTTAATTCCTATTTAGGAATCAATCAAAACGATGACTTATTTGTTCCAAAAATTTGGATTACAACAACAATGTAAAGTTTGTAAAATAATTGTTTACACAAATACATTTATAATACTAAATTGAGATCTTTATAATAAAGAGTTATTATTTGAATTCTTTCTTTGTGTGTAAACAAATATGTGACAACCTGTAGGCACATTGAAGAGAAATGCTAAGTAGAAAAAACAAACATTTCATTTTCTTTCCAGATTTTTGGTATATTGGATTCACAATTTCTATTTTTTTAACAATAACAATTGGAACAACTGACTTTTTTTTAATTTTTGAACAATGTAAATCCACAAAGTGAAACAAATAATTTAATAGCGTTGAAGTACGCCAAGCAAAAATGTTAAAGTCCAGCGAAATAAAGTTTTATAATTTTTGATATTTTTATTTTATAAAAAATATATTTTAAATATTAATACAAAAAATATTGTATTTACAATTTCTATAAAATACACATAAATTATTTTCATTTAATCCTCCTCTATACCCATTTCTTTATTAAAATCTTCTTCGCTTATTTTATTCTTTTTTAATTTTTTAAACAAACGAATATCATTGGCTAACTCGTCGAGATCTTCTTGGGTAAATTTCTGTTTACGTTTCTTTGCTTTAGGACCATTAACTGCTTCCGCTTCCTTTTTACGTTGTTTTTTAGCTTTTCTTAATTCTTTTTTAGTTTTAACATCCATTTTAGCCTTTTTCGTTTGTTCCCATGCTTCAGTTTGTTTTTTATGTTTCTTTTTACCCGGCCATTGACCTGTTTCTTCATAAGTTTTGATTTTCTCCTGTCTAGCTTGTTCTTTTTGTACATTTTTATAGGTTAATTTATTAACATCCACCTCAAAGGAAGGGGCCAATAAAATTATCCGCATTTAAAGTTTTTAATTCTGGCATACGAGGCATTTGTAATAAACCATAACCAGTAGCCGCTTTGCCCATATCCATATCCTTTAAACGTAGTATGGCACTGCATTCATGTTTCCGATAGGCTTGTATGTGTGAGACAAAAGCTCGCACACCTTTATCATATAAACCCCTATCGGAGGCCTGTAGTTTGTGTAGTTTATCTAATGTGCTTTGCAATTGACTCCTATCAAAATCCAATTCGTCTATTTCATCCAATTCTACCTTTTGATTGATTTTTAAAAAGGTCACATAAGCATCTTCGGAGGGTAATAGAAAAACTAAAGCATTTCCTTCGTTACCCTGTCGGGCTGTCCTTCCTACACGGTGTACAAAACTGGCTGCATTTGAGGGAGGATCCCATTGTATTACCCATTCTATTTCGGGCACATCTAAACCTCTAGCCAACACATCTGTACACAATAACACAGCTTTATCTTCTCTACGAAAACGTTCTACAATATTTTTACGTTTATTTTTCATTTTTCCATGTATACCCAAAATGGCACGTTCTTTTATAAAATGTGGCATTATCTCGGACCAATATTCGACACAGGCACAGGTGGGAAAGAATATCATTACTTTACTCTTATTAGCTTTAGGAGATTTAAGAAAATGTAATAAGGCTATGAATTTTTCATCGGCTTCCAAGACACGATAGAAATTTTGTAAACGAACAGGAGTGTTTATGGTAGATTTCTCTTTGACTGAAACTAGAACCGGATTACGGAGACCAGCTCTAATAAGATCGGTTACCTCAGTGGTTTGAGTGGCTGAAAATAAGCCGGTACGACGTTGGCGAGGTAAATAGGAGAGAATGTTGTTAATAGTGACTTTAAAACCTAAATCCAGTAAACGATCTGCCTCGTCCAACACCAAAAATTCCTTTAAATAAACAAACAAACAAATATTACTTAATTAATGAATAGGAAAAAAATTATATTGCTTATAGTTTTATATCAAAGCTTTGGCTATGTGCTGCTAACATCGTATTAAGTGCTTCTGTTGTTGCAAAAACTGTAAAAATAATTTAGTTAATTATTATTATACATTGCTTATTACTCTGATGACTAAAAGTGGTAGGATTGTCTTGGCAGTTAAGTAAATGTTGTGTATCATGTGGTCCTTGGTCGCGTGCTGGACAAATATTAGGAACGGTACAGTCAACCGTTAGACATTAAGCCTATATATTCTACTATTGGTAGACCCCGGTAGATTTTGTTTTATGTTTGCGATGGGATCTGATATTGTGGTATTTGCAAACATATTCGTGATCCTATCATCTTTTCTGCATGTCTCGCTGCTTCGGAGGCAATGAAAATGATGAAAACAATTGGTGTGTGTTTTTCCTGGCATAAAACTAATTTTCTTATTCGACATCTACATGCCAAACATGAAAACTGGCTTCCGAAATTCATTAAAATAATCTCATAAGAAATTTTACTATTGTGATAACAATTCATCCATTTAAAATTTATACAATCAGAAATAGAGTACCAAATATTACAATTAGTCTATAATTTTCAAAGGCCTCTGAAAATCGAATGCAGCGGTATAAATCTTGTTTGTAGTTGGAAGTACAATTTATATAATCAAATTCTACGAGAGTCGGGACATTATTTTTCTTGCCTGGATATTAGTATAAACCGACTAATACAACTTTAATTACTTACCAAACTTTTTACTCTTGCCGCTAAATTCAATTCACTTTTACGTTGAAATAAATCCTCTAATCGTCCTGGTGTACAAACTAAAATGCAGGGACCATCTTTCACCAAAGATTTTATATCCTCCTCTATGCTATTGCCACCCACTATTAGTTTTTGTCGCAAATAATTTAAATCTTCATGTTCCAAAAAACGTTCCAAAACTTCTGATATTTGCATGGCTAATTCTCTGGTAGGGGAGATAATAATAGCACCAATTTCTTTGGGTAACCAAGAAGATTCCTTGTGACGTCTCTGTAACATTTCGAGCAAAGGCACTATAAAAGCTAAAGTTTTGCCAGAGCCAGTAACTGCCTCGGCGGAAACATCTTTACGGGCCAATAACAAAGGTATTGTAGCAGTCTACAAATAAAGTGATTAATATAAGAACAGAAATAGAAAATTAATTCAGTTTACCTGCACTGGTGTCATTAGACTAAAGCCCATATCTTGGATAACTTCTAAGACCGGTTCTGATAATGGAGGTTTGTCCAAAGCTGTCCATTTCTTACGAGACATTTTTAATTTATTTAAATTATTTTTTACTTATTTATTTTAATATATTTAAATTGATAAAATGTATTTTTTTACTAAAATACTGTTTTCTATTTTGTTTTGTTTTTTTTTTTTTTTTATTTTGACATTTAAACACGTGCTTGAGAGTTGCCAATGTTGTTTTATTTACACTTATGTCATGCCCTTTATATCAACTATGGGTATTCAATAAGAAAAATAATTTTCAAATGTCACAACCGTTATTTTTGAAATAATAAATTATTTATATGAAATTTTTAATACTGGAGAAGTTTTCAACATTTAATTATTAATTAGCAGAGAAAATATTGGGTGTTGACGACACTTGGAAGCAGATTTCTGTGAGAATAGAAGTTGAACTGCAGCTTAACGATACTTTGAGACCAATTACTGGCGAATCTCTGGATTTTAATTACTGGCAATAGTCAATGTCTTAAAAATGAGAGACAATTCTGCCAGCCGTGAGGCTCTGTTCCTCTTCCAGCTTAACTGTCATCTAATAGCAGCTCCTCACCAGCAATGATTTCGCAAAATACATAGTACAACAAAACATAAACACTCGCATCTACTCAAATAGCACAAGGTTTAAACCAGCAAAGGTCATGCGATCGTACGATATTTGTGGCACTGGCCCTACTAAAAACATTTTTATACTTTCAGCCATAAAGTTCTCTTCCAGTACATCCAGCATTGCTCTTTACCGAAAAACTTGGAGAGATGGATTGTGAATTACTTGAGTCATTCGCACAGTCTTGTGAAAGAAAGTCAAACCCTCGTAGAGTAATGCAAGGAGTTACACAGGATGGTGTCTTACGTAAAACTTTTGTATTTTGTTTGGAGTTGATGTAATAACTTATGCGAACGGCTGTATAATAATGACGATGGGCCAAAGAGTTCATGATTTATACTGTTTGATAAATGGTTATTTATCCGAAATCCAAAAATTTTTCACTGCAGTTAAAAGGAATCAACTAGCCAAAATTACAACAAATCATAAAATGTTTTATCAATCGTAAGTGTAGTAAAAACCTGACCGCTGTAGAGCACTTACTAATACTAGTCCAAAGACAGAAAGGAGAACATTGCAAGAGTGTCAGTAAAGTCATCACAGGTGATTCAAATTAAGAACGTATATTACGAATATCATTCAAGTCTTCCAGTGAAAGTGAAATTAAGAAGGCAATGGGAAATGGAATTCTGCTGGATGGAAAACACGGGAAGACATCGACGCTGCAACTAAACTTCTATGACCTCTTGTCATTTCTTTCTGGACACAACTCTCCCATGCTCATTGGCCACTTCAATGCCAAAAACATTGCTGAGACCGGACACCAAAAACAAACTAACTTCATTACCATTAGTAGTCTCTTGCTTCGCCAGACAAGATGTCACTTAACTGTAAGTGCTTTTAAAGCTTAGTGTGCTGCTCTACCATCAACGAAGATTGTAACGATGGAATTTCCCTAAAAAATTACGTAATGATTGGCTCAGTTATTTTTATTACCTTTTAGATCTCCACCTGGTAAAAACAACACTTTCTTTGTAAATTAAAGGTTATTTAGGTCATACGCACCCGAAATAGTGTCTCGTTCGTTTTTTATCCGTGAAAAATCTCAAGAAAATTTTCAACATCTACCTACTATTTTCATTACGGTACCACCAATTTCGGATACAACAAAAGTGTGGCTGTATAATCATATAATCCGTTACATTGTAACCAATACATTACCGTAACTCAGCTTCAGCAGTACCTCAGTATCATACCCTTGATACGATCTTCCTTACATATCATTATATGGTATAATGACATTACATTGGTAATAAAAAGAGTATCGTATCAATAGCATTGCACTTAGGCAGAGTGTTTGATCTCTATACAACGATAGGTCAGAATAGTTCTGACCACAGTAATGTTAATCAAATTTACCATATTCGGTCTTTTCTTTGCTATTATTTTGTTTTCTTTTCTTTCTGGTTTCCTTATAACTCGTCTATGGAATTTTTCAGTTCTAACAACTATCTATAAGCATCCATATTTTTAGGTAACCCTTTCATTAGAGATTTCGTAATTGTTTCATTGCTTTTTGGAACAATTGTTCCATATATATTCCATATAAAACCTCGATATTTTAATTTATACATTCCTATTAATGATTAAGTCTCCTGAATACCCATAATATTTCAATAAATACAAATAATTAAACTAATTGTTTCCCCAATTTGCAATAAAATAACTTAACTTTTTCTAAGATGGTACACTGAAACTAATTATGTCAATTTTGTATTGCAAAAATAAATTTATGAATAAATTATTCACTTATTAAGTAAATTTGAAAGGGAAGGTCCTAGACACCGGCATTGAAATACACGCAATGCACGTTTTTATTATTTCTATGTTTGTTATTGTTTTCATACAAAAAAGTTTCTTTAAGGGTTTGTGGTAACTAAGGTAACCAACGAACTTTAAGGATATTTTTATTATATCCTTTATAATTACAACTACAATACAAAACAAGTAAAAATGTTATTTTCGGTCAAGCTGGACTATGTAATACCCTACATCATATTGTTGGTTTTAAATGCTGCTCGAATTTGACGACTTATTTTTTTTTCTGCTTATGTGTGTAATTTATTATTATGATATCAACATTTAAGTGAAATTTGTGCGTTTAAGGGGAATTTTTTCTCGAATGTTATGTTGAAATTAGAAAAAGTTATGGACCGACTTTTGTTTAGTTTTGCACAGCGATATGTGCAATCTATGAATTTGTAATATTTGGATGGTTGGTTGTGTGGGATCTATGAGAAATAAATGACCGATCCTCGTATAATTTTGCACATCGTTTTGTAGTATAATAAGACTTATTTTCGAAAAATTAACCAAATTTCATCGTTTTATATTTAGGAATTTAATGGACCAAAACCACTATTCAATAAGCATCGTCCTTGTGCAAGTACATGCTAAATTTGTTTGGACGGCGAATGAACATGCTTAAATCGTCTCTAGAAGTGATTCGGAGCCGAACGGTGCACTTAAAAGTGGTAGTAGCATCATTTATTCTGACCGTTACAAATATCTGCACAAAAGCATAATACCTCCACCACCTATGGTGGTGTAGGTTTCAAAAAATATACAACAAACACATATTGCACACTATTTCGTTGACTATTTTTATTTACCAAAACATGTCTAGGAATATAAAAATTGGTGTATAAAACATGATTACAAACCATGCAAGAAAAATATCCTTACGTTTTATATGTAAAGGGTGATTTAACACAGAGTGTTATTTCTCAAAATAAGTCTATAACTTTAGAAGTACTTGGGCTATAATGTGTTTTTACACCATTCAAATCAGAACACTTCCTCGGAGTCGATTTAACGATAACTGTTAATGTAAAATTTTGATCTAGGTACAGATAGCAGTGTAGATATTTTGTCCTTAGGATGAATTTGCTTATACTGGTCAATTATTTCCATACAAATGTCCTCCTGGAATGATGTTTTAGGGTCATACTAAAAATGTTTTGTATTTGGGGCTTTAAGTTTTTAATATTGCTTAACAAAGTGCCAAGCGAGAATCGAACCGTACGAGGGTCGACTTATAAATTCTCATAGAATTTATATAATGAGGTTTTAAGACAATAAAATTTATAGATATGAAGATATTTTAATTAGATTTGGCCAATCCATATGACAAACTTCAAAATGATCGTTTCACAAATAACCGCATCTCCCATACAGACCCACTTCTGGAAATCTCTTTAAAGCACAAAAGAATCAGTTAATTGTTTGTATTGTGATGATATTTTGTATGTTTAAGATTTATGGAACCAGACAACGCCAAACTAAATTTGTAAAATGTCGGTCTATTATTTTCTATAGCCCTCATATAACCTTGACATTCTCATATAAGTGAAAATTTTATATAAAGAAAAAAATCGTAAAATCAAATTCTGAAGGGGTGAGTTCATGCTTGCATTATTGGGGTACGCTCTTAATTATTTCATCATTGTTAACTTTTCATAGCAACAATTTATAGCCCATAATATAGAGTATATTATTATATAGTCGATCTTGATAAATTTTAACTTCTTACTTGCCCTTGTTTGATTTTGAAAAACATAATTTCTTGTTTTAGTTCTTTCTTGAACATGGAAGGTCCAAACTAATTTCTAAAATATTGTCTGGATTCTGTGCAAAATTCTAAACAAGGAGTGAGATCGAAAAATTCCTAAAATTTATATATCTTAATAAAAATGGAAACCCCTTCATTAACGTTTTTTATAGCGCTTTCTATCACTTTGCTCGAATAGGTAGTCATTCTCCATCTGGGAAGTTTTGAGGATTTACTCCTTTTTGGGGCAAATATCACATTATTGTTCTTGTATAGTGACAGAATGTCAGTAATAAGTGGACATTTTATGAAGCAGCCTTCTTTATAAACATTCCTTAATGTAAATTTCGGTATTTATAGAGCGCGTTTTAACAAACTCCAAATTTTTAAGAAAAAAATTATTCATTTCGGGTCCTAAACTTTTCTTTAACATCCTCTCGAGCATCAGCAACAGCTTTTAAAACTGCATAAGTTTTAACTTTTCTTACCAAATACTCCGAGCACAAAGTTAATCCGCCTGTTTTCCTACCGGTTGTATTGGCAGTTCTTTTGAAAATGGTTTATATTTGTTTGTCTTTAGAAACATCATGTTGACGCATTATTCCTTCTACCTGAGCTATGTTTTCTTTAAACGGACAAGTTCTTCCGGTACTGTTTACTAATATTGGCGATATATCTTAAATGCTCGGCCACCTTTTTGTAGGACGAAGTTGGGCTTTTTTGAAAATATTTAATAATTTTAGTACGCACTTTTTTTGAGAGCACACATATTAACACCATTTGTGAATACACCCGTTGAACAACGCTACATTTTGAATACTATTTTAAGGGAGTTAGTTAAGAATCTAAAAATGTTTTTATTCAATAAATAAAAAAACTTTGCAACGAAATTACAAATAAATTACACTTTTACATTTCAGTTACTTTAAGGGGTTAAACGTAAACACACCGAATCAAAGATAATTAAAATAATAATTTTTTTAAAAACAATTTTTGAAACATTCAGTTTCAAAACATTTTCAAATTGATTTAGAAAATTGAAAAAAGTGAAATAAGGAAAAAAATAATGGTCTTCCATTGTTTTAATATAATAACGATATTAACGGTTTTAATTAATTTTAATTATCTGGTATTTTGTTCCAAAGTGGATTATATAAATGAAAAGAATTTCAATCGTACCTTATTTCTATATGATGATATAAAAAATTGTGCTAAAACTGATTTTTATGATATAAATTATTTTCAATGTAAAACGTGTAAGAAAATTGATGAAAATTTACAAACAACACAAGATCGTAAGTAAATTATTGATTTAATAGGGAACTTTTTTTGTTGTAAAAGAATATAAATATAGAAATTTTTATTTGATATTGACAAATTAAAATATATAAGAATTGTTATAGTCGGTTCCTAGTGATCATATTGTACCCTTCAATCATAATATAATTATATAGTGAAGACACTCCTTAACTTAACCTCCATAAGTTTTTGTTGTAAATTTTTCATTTTTGCTAGGAGGCCCCATCACAAATAATAATATTTAAGACTCATCACTCCACAGAATATTATTCACCTTTTTCAATATGTCAAACCTGTAAGTTATAGCAAACTTTAATCTATTTGAGACCTGCGAAGCAGTTAAGAGGAGGACACTGGTTTTTTTTTCTGCTGCAACAAAGTGCTCTCAATACGATATTTTTTTGAAATAAATCTGTAACTTTTGATACGTTATAAAATTACTTTTATACTCTTCACCATGACAAGTAGTGAGGCCAAAAGGAATTCCCCTTAGACCCCAAAAAGTATTTATATATTCTTTTATCATTTCAAAATCTGAGCCATGTCCATTTGATTTTTGGAAACACAAATAGATTAATAAATCGATTAAAAAAACTTGCTATATTATTCATTATTACCCCCAAGTTTTTGAGTATTTAGAACATATACAGCTGCTGTCAAAATATTAGCACCACATACATACGTTTTCTTTAATAAGTCATAAAAGCCATTTGAATTAAAAATTTTCTTATATTATAGTTTAACAAAATTAAATATAGCTAAAAAGGCAGTGAAGAAGAAACAAAAATATTTCTATTCATCATCTTCCATCAAATTAATTTTTTCGAGATCAATTGATAAAACTTCCCAACCACTTGGTTTCAATCATAACAAAACGACAAAAATAAAAAATTGTTGTTTCATTTTGAACTGATCTTTATCGAATTGTGCTTATTTTAGTAGCGTTTCCTTTGTAAATAATAGCAGCCGAACATCACCTTTCAATTGAATTTACTAAATTTTGACATCCTTCATGAATAATAGAGCAGCATGCCTGCTCTTAAGTTGTCCGAAGCTTGTTTTTATTGGTCGGTTGAATTACCGACACCTTCCGCTTAACGTTTGCAAACAAATTATCGATTGGATTTACATTAGAAGACTGGCCGGGCCATTTAATTCCAGTGACTCCTTTATTCTAAAATGTCTTTTTAGCTATTTTGCTGGTATGCTTCGTTTCGTTGTCTTGTAACATGACCCAATTCAGTGACATTTCTTCAGATGTATATGGTAGCATCATAATCCAATATTCTAGGCCATGTCCTTAGGCAAAAATAAGTACATATCGATTATCTTCAAAAAAATTTTCTGTGTGTTTCAGACATCTGATCAGACTCACACTTTATCAGAAATTTATGAAGACCTTAAAACACTCTGTCGTAATAAGGCACGTCCGAAAGAAAATACCTCTGAGAGGTTTATCTTATTTATGCAGCTTTATATTAAGGATGATTCCAGGTTTATGATTTGAGAACTGAAGCTTGAGACAGAACTTTGCCCCTAAGAAGCTCAGACCCCATAATGCCTTAAATCATAATATAAGTTGATGTAGCTATGTCCTTCTGTCGGTCTGTCTGTTTATTGTTGACATACTCACATCCACAATAATTGACAGAGTTCAATAAAATTTAGCCTGAGTATTTTTATAGCTCTGAGAAGTTTCCTGTTTAAAAGCAGGAAAATCGGTTCAGTATAATAAAAGATATAGACCGATATCTAAGGCAACTTCTAAGTTCAAGCAAAAATAAACTTTTGTCAATTATAAATCGGCAAAAATTGCTTGCCATAATATAAAGTTGTATGTACTTCATTAGCATTCCAAAAATTATCAAAATCGTTTCAGTTGAAAAAAAAATTTTAGCCAAAAATATAAATAATTTTATGACTCATTAAGTGTTCCGTGTTATATTTATAAAAAATGTTTATATATTCTATACATCTATGAGTATATAAGCATTTGTGTTGGAGGGTATTAAAGATTCGTCATAGCCGAATATAGAATTCTTATTTGTTTTATTATTAAAAATGTATTTTGGTTAATTTTAAATACAATAATATTCAATATAATAATTCAAAACGCAATTTCTTTGTTTATTTTTAGAATTTTCATGTGGTTGCAAGACTCCATCGTCATCACACCCCACTTCCCTCATCATATACGATGCCATTAAAACACACATGACCTGCCATAATATGTGCAATGTGAACCTTAAACAAATCCAGCATAAATTAACAAACGTCACGACATCTTTAATCGATAACTATTGTTCCGACAATGAAACTCAACTTCCAAGACTTAATTGTAAATATAAATATATAAATCGTACTATAATCAATAATCCCATCTCATCCTCTGCTTCCCCTGCACAATTATTGGGAGATTTTTCTCGACGTCTAGAAATAACGTTAATAAATTGGCAATATGATGGTTTATGTGATGATTGTAATATTGAATATAATTTTCATTATCAGGACTATTGCATTGCAAATGGTCTGCTGAGATCATATTTGAGTTATAACTCTTTTTGGCAGAGTACAACATCTACACAACATTTTGGAGATTTGAAATTTGTTGCCTTCTTTTGTATGGCTCTGGGTAATCAAACGGCCTGTAATCAATTGGCCAATTTATGTGTTTTATCGCATTATGCTAATGATAAGAATTCGCCTTGTAATAAGTTTCTCCTGAGTCAAGCCTCTGATGTTATGTATCGTTATGGCGGTGTTGAAGATGAATTTTTAATGCAAAAACAATTGAAACCATTTTTATATTATCGCAAAGGTAAAGAAACATTAGAGGAATTGGGTGTGCCCATAAAAGGTTTAAAATATTCTATCGATGAAGAAAACATAAATGTAAGTAATCTTGTGTGTATTTCTGGAATGAATTATGATGATATTAAAATGTGTTTTTTCTTTTCGTTTTTGTTTTTTTTTCTTTTGTTTCTTTATTTTTTATCTTTCAGCAAAATCATTTGAAATTCTTTGTGACTTCATATGCTTTGGATGGCACCCTGCTGCGTTGGGGTTCTTTAAGATTAAATGATTTGAATTTATGCCCTCTTGCAAAAAACAGTTGGAGTTTTATTAATTTTCTAAAATTTGCTCATAAATATGATGCCATAGAGTGTTCATTGACATTGGAAGATCTTATTGAGATGGCAAAGTTATATGACAATAATCGTTTTATTAGTTTATTTCTAAATTACAGCCGTTATGATGTCAAGGAGGGACAATTTCTACAAACCATACCGATTTTAATCGAAGATTTACATGTGGAGAATAAGGTAATAAAGTTTTGCGGACGGTGTCGGTCGTATATTCTTAAATTGCATATAACTTTAATTATCTATTGAATGAAAATCTCATGCCATATGGATAATCCAAACCATAATTAGGACCGGATCAGTCTTATTTGTATATAAGAAATTTACATATAAATCAAAAGACTTTACTTCATTCTCAAAATGTGAAATTGGTTTCTTTTTCGATTTTCGCCTTTAGAGTCCACATTTATTGCAGGTGTGGAAGAAGTCATTAGTATTTGATAAGAGACACTTAAAGGTTTTGAAAACTATTTTTCCGTGTTAAGATTCAGGTTTTATTTTTTAAATTTTGTAGTTTGATGGCACGGCTTTAAGCCAAAAAGCCAGGGTATATAACGTTAATTCCGGTTACTCCGGATCACGACCTGTACTCTGCAGTCCTAAGAACTCCTGCACTCATCAGGAAGCCTGTGCAACCGTCTAATATTTCCCCCTACAAGTAAGACCCTGGAACCGGTGCCCATCTCCATCTTGGATCCGTCTGTAAAGACTTAAGAGTTAGTTAAGACGCATTCAGCGGCTCTTATTCAAAATATAAACCCCTTAAATCTTTCCGAAATTGACTTCAGTTCCTATGTAGTCAGATGATTTGCACATCCTTCCCACAAGTTCATCGAATTTCAATTCCCTTAAGATCTTAGAGTGACCAAACCATAAAAAGGAAGGAATAATTTTAATTTTATATAATCTAGAGAAAAGATAGTCAACCATTATTTCTACGATTCCACAAGAAAAATTCGTAGGATTTCGGTCAGTTCAGACTAAATTAATTATGCATATAATTTTGGGAAGCATGCTCTAGGTTTTTATCGGTTGAATACCATAATTATTAATAATATCAAGAGATAAATACTTGTGACCCGCGATAGTAATTTTGTATTTTTTCTCTGTAATCAAAAGAAGTTAATAATTGAGCTTCTGATCGAAAATTAGCTAAAACCGCCTTTATGCGATTCTACGGAAATCGGTCGTAATAGACTTGAAGTAAATTTTTAGAGAAATAATTGATCGTAAATGATTTTGGAGAATTACATTATGAAAATAATTTTGAAAACAAGTTCTTATGTTTGACATCGGGGAATCATTTCCCAACCTTATTTAGTGTCCTCTGTAAAAAAGTGAATATATTGTTAAACCCAACTTGGACCTACAAAAAGTTGGCCAAGCATTCTAAGGTTTGCGGTCAAACTGTTTCCAATATTATTACAAAGTTCAGGGAGAACTTTGATAGAAGGAATGGTCCACATAGTGTCTTTAAAGACGAAAAATATAACCCACATTAAAAAAGAGCTTCCAAAACATCCAATAGGAAAGAAGCCCGGTTAGGTTAGTGCTCGGACTATTTGGTACAAAAAGCTAAAGCTAATACAGGTTAAGAAACATACTAGACTAATACAAGTTTCTGAACTTGCATGTGTCGCTGCTACAAAATTTCGAGTCCAAAAACATAGCATGGACATTGAAGTAAAGCCGAAACATATGTTTTACCAGATTTTTTATTAGTTATTGGTATGTCAAGCAATATCCAGTTACGGCAAAATGGGCCAATCATTTATTACAACGAACTCTATATATACCGAAATTTATATCAGGAAATATGTACAAAAGAGGCTGCTTCCATTCATAAGACTTTAAAATGTGTCCACTCTTTTTTGGCCTGATTTGGCATTTTGTCACTAAGCAAACCCTTACCACCAAGGGAATCCCAACTGCCGGGAGCTAAGGCTCTTCTTAAATGAGAATACAAGAGCACAAAAGGGCTTCCAATAGTGTGGTAGATTTTATACGGAGTTGAATTCCATGTTTGACCGAAATGACAGAAAGCACTACAAAAACATTAATGGAAAGGTTTTCGAAATAGTTTCAAAATTTCATCACTAGTGATTTTGAGAAAACGTCCGTTCCTCTTTCCTTTAAATGCAAATCCTTCAAATCGTTAAATCTCTCTTCCCTTTTCAGCGTTCTCGAAAAGAAGACTGGCAGTTAGTTAAACGTTTTCAACTCATACAATTTCAACCTCGACATGGCTCGTTGGGTTCCAAAGCTGCCCCCATTTATGAAGACTCTCATAAACTCTTGCTATTTCGATCTTTACGTTATGCGGACAAAATACAACTACATTATGATATTCATGATAATAATCACATTTCAATACCAATACTGAGACTACACTATCGTCATATTGAATTCACCAGTAATAGCTCTTTGAATACTCGCTATAATTTCAAAATGATCATAACATTTACACGTATTGGTGAAAGTGCTAAAGGAGAACTATTAAATGAAATTGCTTTACCAATATCGTTATTCTTGGCCTTGGTGATAGCTCTGTTTAAAGCCAATAATAAACGTAAAAGACGTTCATCTTTCTGTGCATCAATGTCATCATCTTCAGCTACGCATCTGACAGGATCTTTACAAAATAACAATAACAACAATAATAATAACAATGATGATTTTTGTCATTTTACCTTTTTCACCGAATTCCTATTGCATTTGATATCGTATATGGCCATCGCATTTTTAATATGCTTTCTTTTGCATGTCTTTATGAATTCTTTGGTATTCTTGAGTCAAGACAATATTGAGTTGACATTGCCCATTGTTAAGGATCAACGTTCATTGGAATTGATTATATATGCAGCATTGATTTTAAAGGTACATAAATACATATCACATTATACTGTATGATATATTCTTTATATTTAGTCTCTTATGATAATTTCTGTTCAGTTCACTAATCCCAATCAATTATTCCATTGTTTTTTTCCCCTTTTTCTTTTTTGTACTTTGTTTTTGTGTGTGTGTTCATCTCCTCCATGGAATTTTGTTGGCAGTTGATTTATATTTGTGTTTATTTTTGGCGTTTATCACATTTTCACATCTTTTTTATTGATTGGGAACGTCCACGTTGTGGCGATACGAATCATTTCAATTTGAAAAATAATCTTGAAACGTCTTCCGTTTGTTCGAGTGTTCGTACGTTTATTAGTGATTCAAATGTTTCGGCCTGGCGTAGCATTCTTTTGGCCAACGAATGGATACAGTTAAGTGGTAAACAGAAAACTTCAAAGATCTTACAAGGTTTTCTTATGCTGATAATCGGAAGGGTGAGTTGAAACATTTTACATTTTTGAACTATGGGGTCACATAAAGGATATTGGTTAGTTCAGAGGATTTTGGAAAGACCATTTCGTTTATAACTTCCGAAAATTCTGTTGAAATGAACATTTCTCTCAAAATTTCACTAAAAAATCTTTTTTTCTCTTAAAATTAAAAATTTCACTAAAAATTGAAATTTTCACTAAAAATTGAAAGTTTCAATAAAAATTGAAATTTTCACGAAAATAGAAATTTCACGAAAATTGAAATTTTCACGAAAAATTGAAATTTTCACGAAAAATAGAAATTTTCACGAAAAATAGAAATTTTCACGAAAAATTGAAATTTTCACGAAAAATAGAAATTTTCACGAAAAATTGAAATTTTCACGAAAAATAGAAATTTTTACGAAAAATTGAAATTTTCACGAAAAATTGAAATTTTCACGAAAAATTGAAATTTTCACTAAAAATTGAAATTTTCACTAAAAATTGAAATTTTCACTAAAAATTGAAATTTTCACGAAAATTTAAATTTTCACGAAAAATTGAAATTTTCACGAAAAATTGAAATTTTCACGAAAAATTGAAATTTTCACGAAAAATTGAAATTTTCACGAAAAATTGAAATTTTCACGAAAAATTTAAATTTTCACGAAAAATTTAAATTTTCACTAAAAATTGAAATTTTTCACTAAAAATTGAAATTTTCACTAAAAATTGAAATTTTCACTAAAAATTGAAATTTTCACTAAAGATTGAAATTTTCACTAAAAATTGAAATTTTCACTAAAAGTTGAAATTTTCTCTAAAAATTGAAATTTTCACTAAAATTGAAATTTTCACTAAAAATTCAAATTTTCACTTAAAATTCAAATTTTCACTTAAAATTCAAATTTTCACTAAAAATTGAAATTTTTACTAAAAATTTAAATTTTCACTAAAAATTGAAATTTTTACTAAAAATTGAAATTTTCACTAAAAATTTAAATTTTACTAAAATTGAAATTTTCATTAAAATTGAAATTTTCACTAAAATTTAAATTTTTACTAAAATTGAAATTTTCACTGAAAATTTAAATTTTCACTAAAAATTGAAATTTTCACTGAAAATTGAAATTTTCACTAAAAATTGAAATTTTCACTAAAATTGAAATTTTCACTAAAAATTCAAATTTTCACAAAAATTGAAATTTTTACTAAAAATTTAAATTTTCACTAAAAATTAAAATTTTTACTAAAAATTGAAATTTTCACTTAAATTTAAAATTTTTACTAAAATTGAAATTTTCACTTTAAATTAACATTTTTGGTTCAATTTTATTTTTCAATAAAATTTTTGAATCTTAAGAAAAAATTTAATTTTTTTTAAAGAAAATTTAATTTTTTTATGAAAATGTTAGTTTTTAGTGAAAATTCGAATATTAAGAAATTTTTAGTGAATTGAGCGAAATTGAGTTTTTGTGTATATATTTAAATATTTACTAATCATTTAAATTAAAAAAAATAATATTTTTTCACTATTTATATGTTTTCTTAAATTTAATTTTCAGTAAAAACAAGTTTTGCACAAAAACATTATTTTTTTCTAAAAATTCTTTTTTATGATTTAAATATGACCTCATAGATATAACGTAATCGGAATATTTGAAACGATGCCGGATTCGAAATATTTGGCGCCCAGATTTATTTTCACTGTAAAAAACTTTTTCGTTTTTTTTCTTTATTTTCCTCTCAAAACCTTGCATATACATGCTAATTAACAAAATTATACATTCCAGCTTATAAACATCGACGCCATTAGTCACGGTGATACAACATTAAAAATCTTTTACATTTCCCTCATCTACATTGTAATCTACATCAGCCAGTATGTGGTTTTAGGCCAAATACTAACACGCTTCACAGGAAATCCAATACAAAAATACATTGAACATTGTTCGTTGGCAAATATTTCAGTCTTTACACTAGTCGAACCTTCATTTGGTTACTATATACATGGACGTTCACCGCATGGTTTTGCTGATTCGGATATGACAACAATGATCATGCAATTGCAACGTGAAACACATAGTATTTGTGGTCGTCGTGGTCTCTTAAGTGATACGGATCAGTGTTACGTGATAATGCCACCAAAAAATTTAAGTAATTATTTTGATAAACTACTGTTGCCATACCAGAGATCATTGAGTAGTGGAACAGTGGTAGGAGGTGTTGGTAGTAGTGGAGGAGGAGGAGGTGGTGTGAGTTCAACGAATATACATTTTCAAAAAGAAATTAACACAATTGAGGGAACTTTGGAAAAAACATCCATAGCGTATTGCAGTGTTAATCGTTTCTTTTGTGCCTTTATAGATCATGTAAGTTTGTTTTTGTTTTTGCATTTAATTCAATATTTTTCTAATTTAATCTTTATATTATTTATTGCAGGGTATTAAGGATATGGATTATATTATTAAAGAAAAAACCATTATAGAACGTTTGTTGGATTGTGAATTTGATAACTATTTGACTGATAGTAAGTTGAATTGTTTTTTTTTTTTCAAATAAACGTTTCATATTTTATTTATTTTTTAATGAGGAGTGAGATCGATAAATTCTTTACACTTTAAACTCAATAATTATTTATTATTATTGTTAATCTGATTAAAATAAGTGAGTTAACCGGTTTTTTTGTTTGATTATTACAAATTTATTATTGTTTAATAGAAATTTAGAGTTTAACCAATTTAAAACAAATACAGTCTAATGGACATCATATGGAAGTGTAAATATTATGCCATAAATTGGTGGGGTTTAAACATTTTTTATACGTGTTTTTGGCATCGTATTTAAAATAAAAACCGGTAAATCATTTGAAAAATACCGTCATATCGAATAATTCGGAAATATAAATTATTGCAAAACAGCCAGTTTTCTGAAATATGAAAAATCGATTAACGGGTTTCCGATTTCGGTTTGTGAATACACTAATTCTGACAGATTTTCGTAACTTCTTTGTCAGAAATTGTATGTTGCTGAATGTTGAAGAAAAGTTTAGGACCCAAATTTACATCAAGGAATGTTTACAAAAAATGTTGCTTCCTTTCATAAGATCATATAATATGTCCACTTATATGTGGCCTGACCTGGCATCCTGTCACTGTGGTAAACAAGGTCAATAATGTCGTATTTGTATTAAGAGAGGCAAATCCTCAAAATTAGGCTCTTGTTAAAAGAGAATTAAAGAGCGTAAAAATGTGTCCAAAAATGCGGTAGATTTTAAACTGAGGTGGACGACCTGTTCAAGCACTGACAGAAAGCAATATTAAAAACGTTAGTGCAAGGGATTCCGAATAAGTTCAAAATTTTATTGCTAATGATTAATAATGTGAAAATAGTCACAATTTCAAAAAAAAAAAAAAAGATAATGAATGTTATAGTCGGTCAAGCGCGCTATGTAATACCCTATACCGCAATTTTGGCTATAAATGGCATTTCAAAAAGGAATGAACAATATTGTGTATTATAATATCATAAGACTTATTTTTGCCGAATTTTGTTAAAATCGCTTCATATTTAGGACTTTTATGAGCTTGAAACCTCATTTCATATGTTCCAAATTTTATCAACATATTTCAAAAATTTTGACATGTAGAGTGTTCACAACGTTTACATTGACAGCCAGCTAACCGGACAGAAAAACAGATGGACATTTATAAATCATCTCAGAAAGTGATTCTGATTTCAATGTGATAATGCACTATACCCCTACCACCACCTTCGATGGTGTAGGGTATAGAAACTAAAAACTGTATGTTTAGTAGTGGTTTCGTTTTTCGATCTCACATTTTATGTAAATTTATTTTAGATTTGATCTTTCAGTTTTGTGTTATATTCTTCCTCTTTTTCTTTTTTTTAACATTTTATTTACAGATAAAGGAACATTTTATATCGACACATGTTTCTCATTTACCCAAATGTTTCTTTATGGCAACGAACTGCAATTGTTTGTATTGGAATTCCTGTTGCTGTTGGCAGTTTATTTAATCTCTTCAAATCTATTGGCAGCTGTTATATCAGTTTGTATATTTAATAAGGTGAGTAGTATTGTATAAGCAGCAGCTGGCAATATTTATACATATATAAATGTAAATGTCTATATAATACCAATTTATTTATCTGTAAGTGTTATATAACAAAAACAATATTAATTACTTTAATTTATTTTCATGTTTTCTTATAGATTTTCCAATCGTTTTATCGTTATGCGGTAAAAGAGAATATCTCAAATAAGACTTTAATTGATAAACGTTTTTAATGTAATAATAATTTAATTAAATATAATTATTCATCATTGTTTTATATAAAACTATATATAAAAATTTATATTTGAACTGATAAATTTATAATTGTATCTTAAAAAAAAAAAACTTCAAATAAAGTGGGCGAAGACGATAATATACAGTGGTCCCAAAACGTTGTTTCTTTTATAATTCTGTAACTTTAGAACTACACTGTTGCATATTTCTATAAATGAACATAACTTTTGTTTAAAGAGTTACAAGGAGTTAATATAATTTTTTTATATTTTAATACCCTCCTCCACCACAACAAGTGGGGAAGAGGGTATATAAACTTTGTCATTCCGTGTGTAACACTAAGAAGGAATCATCTAAGACCCCATAATGTATATATATTTTTGCATTGAGTCAAAATCTGATTATTTGTTATAGTCCTAAGAAGTTACTTATTTAAAAGCAGCAAAATCGGTTTGGTATTATAAAAATATATAGATTTGAGCCAACCTCTAAGTTCAAGCGAACTATCGTAAAATGTTCAATTATATAAATAATATAAATAGAATGATGTTTTGCTATAATGAATTATGTGTACTTCATTGCCATTTCAAAAATTATCAAAATCGGTTCCGTAAAAAAAGTTATAGCAAAATGTATAAATAATTTGAAGACTCATTAAGTGTTATTGTGTTCTATTTAAGAAAAATATTTATATATTTAATACGTTTGTGAGTGTGTATGTACATAACACAACGTAATTACTTTACTTCACATATTTGTGGTGGAGGGTATTGAATATTCAGCATAGTGAACATAATATTTATACTTCTTTAACTTAAGAGTTTTACTGCAATTTTTAATGGAATTTTATTAAAAACGCATTAAGTTTATCAGTCTCTATAGCATTATTAAGAATGAGTGGCTGATCTTTTGTTGTAGATAACCTCAAAAATACAATGTGGCAAACTTGCATCATTTTTAGTTTTAGCTCTGTTAAAGCCATTTTGGTTTTGTTTTGGGCATTATCTTTACGGGTCATGTATCACTATAAGTATGTTACGTTCGCTAAAACATGATTTAGACAGCTTTCAAACATGTTCCCCAGCATTAAATTGGTGCGAGTTTTAAACAAGATTTATACGGATTGAGTGATGCGCACAACCTGTGATCTCCCTTCTTCTAGTTGTAATGTTAGAGATGAGAGATATTTTCACAACTGTGATTTAATCACTGTTAATTACAGTGACTGAAATTACTAATAATGTCGTTCTTTCCTCTTTTGTTGCATACTTAAATGTATTTGTTTTTATTTTAAGGCAGCAACATAATTTAAAGGAAATGGGTAATGAGCTGAGCATATATACATTTCCTGCGATGCATAGTGTGAAATTTTTAGAGAATCGCATATTCAAAGAAAATGTTTTTTGTGGTCTTTTATTGAACCCTTTTAGTTTCCGTGATTTTTAATTTTTTAATAAAAATAAAAAAACATTTATGTTTTCCTTTGGAAATACTGCAATCACTGTCACTGTTTTAAAGAACAGCGATTAAAATCCTTTCCTGGAAACGACGTTATTCATAAATCACGGTATCACTGATCTCTAAGTGCTGATAGTATTAAAGTCAATTTTTAATAGGAACTTAAAGTTATATGTTAAGTCCGTTGCCAAAAAAAAAAAAAAAAATTGTTTTTATTTACGTTGTCAACAGGTAACTTTCGCTTGTTCTACGTAATTGACCCATTATACTTTCCTTTAATTTGTTTAATGTAATTAATTAAAGTTTAATGTAATTAATAACAATAATTTGTGTTTTTTTACATGTAATACGAAGTTTATTTATAAGATAATATTTATATGATTTGTTTGTTTGTTTATTTGTTTGTTTATTTATTAAACTTATTATATTAAATAATAATTAAAAAATACATTTTACATACAATTTTTGTAATCTTGTTTTTTTGTTTTTGTTTGTATTTATCATAATAAAAATATTTAAAAATTAAAATGCTTTAAAGCAATTAAAAAAAAAGAAAATTAAAACAAATTTCATTCATTATAATTAATTTCAAAAACAATTAATAGAAAAAAGAGAAAAAGATTTCATATATATATTTTATATATCAACTAAATGCTAATTAGAAAGCAATAAAACATTTTAAATAATAATAAAAAGATTTTACATTTTTTTTAAAAACAAATTATTTAATCACTAAAATTAACTTTTGTTTTAATTTAATAGAAGAGTGTATTTTTTATGTTTCATTAATGGTTTTTGTTTGTTGTTGTTGTTCTTTTTTTGTTATGTAATAATTATATAATAATTTTTTTCTTTATTAAACATACAGAGTTGTTTTTTATATATATTAAGAATATATTTCTTTTGTTTTTGTTTATATTGTTTTTTTTTACTTTAGTTTTATGTAGTTGAAGTTTTTTTTATAAATTATTTATTTCTATTATATTTATTTTTTAAAAAACCTTTTTAAAATTTTCTTTAGTATTGAATTTGTTTAGTGAAAAATAGTTGGGACATTTCAAAAACCTAAGAAATTAGCTGCGCATCTAAGCCTCTCCGATTTGCTTAAAATTTTAATAAAAAATTTGAAATTTATCTCTTTTTCGATTTTATTGCGGTTCAGGTCAAAGTTGTATTATTTGGAAAATTGTTGAAAACAACTTTATTCAATTCGATATCATTTCTTTATCAGTTACCCAATTAAAACACAACTTAGATTCAAATGAATGCTAATTAACTGAAATTTTCAATCGCTCTGTGATCCCAAAATGTTTTTTCGTAAATAATTCGGAAATTTTGGAACTACCGAGTATTATTTAATGAAAATTCACATGATATATCTTGATCATGTGAGCAAATCTTCCAAGTAGGTCCCATAAAAAAAAACTATAAAAAATCGCCATTATTTTCTTTATGATATGATTAACAAAAACAGCTCTCTTAAGTTCTTGATCCTAGTAGGTCTTGTTTGGTTTAGGGTTTTTATGCAGGAAAATGTTCCCGGGAAATTAATTTTTCTATATCCCGTGATATTTCTATCGGGAAAAAGGTGTGTAGCTCCAAAAGGAATCATATAAAAATTCAATTAAAATTGTGGCCAGATGGTTTATTCTAAGCAGTTTCCTATTTTAAACCTGCTAAATCGTTCCAATAGCAAACTAGTTATAGACTGATATCTGAGACAGAATTTAATCGTATTAAATCATCATATCAAAACTCATCTAAATCGGTTTCATCGGATTTTCCATGCGTTTATTTTACTACAAGAATTTAACCAAAAAAGTTTGGGATTGAATTAGATCCATAATAAGCTTTAGAGCATATGAAACTTTTAAGTATAAAATAGTACTATTTAATTTGGCACAACTAGTAAGAATTTACTGTCTTAAGCATATGTTTTTTATTTAACGTATATTGGCCGTCCATATTTGTTTATAGATCCCGCATTAAGACCCCTCCCGGAATTAAGCTTCAAAGAGTTTTAGGTGAGTAATTATTCCATGCAAAATCAGCATACTTTTTACTGTTTATTTTAAATCCAATAATTTCATGAATATCGGCTCTTATTATACTAAAACTCATATGTAATTTTCCATTATCCTGTAAAGAATTTCAGGTGAACTCTTAAATATTAGTATTTCAATAGAATTTGGCTTAAATAACTTTGTTTCTTGGCGTAAATTTGCGTGATAAATTATGAGGACTTTAATTAACATTCTACTCAAATTGCATATGAGACATCGATTCCAGAATCGTAGTTAGGAATATTACCTTTTCAAGTATTTAAATATAATCCGGAAGATTTGTCAGACCCGAATACTTGTTTTTACCATAATTTAAGTATTTTTGTCATTAGAAAACTATTAAAACGGTAACAATAACATTAATGACAAATATTTTTCCCAAATTACCGGGAACAAAACAATCCCTGGAAAAGAGAAACCCTAATTTGGAATGCAAAAAATGTCTGAAATATTGAATAAAAAATTAATTGTGCAAGAAATTCCAGGGGGATTAAGTAAATAGTTGTACTATTTTGAAATTTTCTAAAAAGGTGATTATTAGTGTATTCAAAACCGACAATTTCATAAAAACCGGTTTTCAAATTAGGCTTTCATAAAAACCGTTTTCGAATGAAAAATGTTATATTTTCTCAGTTATGGCGGAATATACAAAAATGAAGGTGAATATTTTAGTGAAGTGACTTAAATTAAAAACCGGTTAATCGAGTAAAAAAATCGACTGAAAAAATGAAAAATTGAAATTATTAGAAACCGTTTTTCTGTTTTCTGTAATGCAAAAAATCGGTAAATCGGTTTTTGGTTTTTGAATACACTATTAGTAACATTTTTTTTGCTTTAAATTATTAAGAAATGATGTGAATTCGAAATGACAGCGTTTTTCTTTTAACCTTTGAATTAAAATATTGAACATTGAATCCAAATAAAATCGAAATGGAGATGAATATTGAAAAAGTTGAAAAACTTAAAATTTTCTCAAATCGAAGATGCTGTCATATAGTTGGTGTGTCTTCCATTTAAAACCGGTTAACTGACTGAAGAAAAACCGGCATGTCGAATGATTGGAAAATTTAAATTATTGGACGGTTTTCTGTAATGCAAAAAATCGGTTAACCGGTTTTTTAAATACGTTAGTGGTAATATTTTTTTGCTTTTAAATCATAAAATTTTTAATGAAACATTAAGAAATTAGTTTTTTATTCTATTTTAATCGTATAAATAATTAAGAAATGATGACAATTCGAAATGAGAGCCTTTGAAAAAAATTGAACTTTGAACCCCAAAATAAAATCGAAGTGGAAATAGTTGAAAAACTTTAAACTTTTTATAGATAAAGAATTTTTTTCACAAAATCAAAAATGCTGTCAGCATCCAGCTGGTGTTGTATTCAAAAGTGTTTGTAATGTTCCATTTGCACAGTTTGTGATCATTAAGAGAGTTTTTTTTTTCTATAATTATTGAATTTTAATTTTAAAATGTTTGTTTTTATTATTAATTATTATTTTTATTTCTAAGATTATTTGATACTTTTCTTTTAAAGGTTTTGGTTTTTTTAAACAAATTTTAATATTTTTGTGTTATAATGATGATGATGAATGTTGTTGTTTTTGTTATTGGTAATATTTTAATTGAGTAAAATCTGTAATTATTTAGTTTATTTCTTAATATAATTTTTAAATATTTTTTTTTAGTTTATAGTTTATATTGTAGTTTTTTTAGCTTTAAAACTTTATAGTTTTATTTCTTTGCAATTCATTTGTTTTGTTACTATTTGTTTTCATTCTTTCAGTTATCTTATAATTCCTGTCATTTTTTTATCTTTTAGCTGTTAAATTTAGTAAATTTGATTTTTTTTAAATTTATAATAATTTTAATTATTAATATTAATTATAATATAATACATAGAATAAGAATTATGTTTGGGAATTTAAATTCTACAATATTTATTATTGGTGTATTTTATTTATTTATTTAATGTATATATATTTTTATATATACTAATGTTATTATATATATATATATTTATTTTTTTATAACTACATTTAATTGTGTGTCAGTTTGTTTCTTGTTGTTTTCATTTTAGTTTTTAGTATTTATATTCTAGTTTTAGTTTTAATCTCTCTACTTTCTAATATCTAAATTGTATTCATTAAAAATAATTCATACACAACAACAATACTTGATTTTGTTTTTCTTTTTGTTTATTTTATTTGGATTATTTATTTATTTATTTATTTTTATTCTTATTAAATATTTTTTATATATATTTTTTTCACTATTTTATGAAATGAGAGTTATGAGAGAAATTATGACTTTTCTTGTTTATCATTTTTGAAGGGATGAATTAAGAGAAAAATTCAAAAAAGTATTAAGACTGTCTATGAAATACCCTATACCATATTATTGGTTATATGTATACCCTTATTGTTGTAACAGCTGTTGTTTTTGTAACAGTTTCACTCTTGCTAGAAGTTCTTCTGAGGAAAATGCATCTTGTTTTATACAGCTCTAGCTGAGTTGCCAATATTTGGCCGATTGATAGTCAAGTTGTTCTGGAACGGAGACACAAATGTCATGGGAACATATAACAGTTGTAAAACAAGTTTGTTAATTGTTATTATTTAGATTCTGTTTTAACTGCAGGTTCAGAAATTGTGCCACTTCCATAGGATGTGAACTCATCTTCTGGACTAACGAGTGGTAGGATTGAATAGGCTTATATATTATATGCGATCTGTTTACAACATGGAGGGGTACAAGATCCTCTAGATCGAAATTCGTATAGGACAACTTTGAACGACATTCACAGAAACACAATAAATTTCGCGATTTCAAGTTAAAATATGAATGTTGAAAGAAATCTTCTGGACTTAGCAGTGTCCAGAAGATTTCTTTCTATGGAGTTAAACCAGAACATGAATAACAACAATTTAGAAACTTGTTTTTGTACAGCTGTTAAAATAACAGACATCGGACATTATTATATGAATTTAGAAATTTATTTTGCTTCGATTGGGTATTACAAACTACATATATGCTGAAATGGTGTAGGGTATATGCTTTGTTTAAACAATAATAAAATATCAGTTATTATATAATCTTGTGTCATGATGAATTCTTCTTAAATTATTTGTATTATTTTTTATAGTTTATTGTTTTATTATAAATAAAATAAGAAAAATTAATATTAAAATTAAACGAACGAAATGTGCAAAACTTAATAATTAATGTCTTCTCAAAGTTAAAACGTATACATTTTTTATATCAGGGGGGAGGGGGGTATGTGTGGTTTGGATTTGTTTTTAAATTTCTTTATTTAACAAAATTAATTTAACGCTTAAAAAACCTTAAATGTGAACAAAAAAAACATAATATGAATTATGAAAACTTCATTATGCATATATTTTTATTAATATATGTTTGATGTATATGTATATGTATTAAATGTTTATAAAATGTTTTGTAATTTCTTTGCAAAACTATCACAATAATAATAAGAACAAGAAGAAAATGTTAAAAAAATTTTAAATATAAAAAAAATGATGCAAAATATTAAAGTTCATTTAAATTTCATAATGAAGGGGGGAGAGGGGTATTTTATTAATATGTTTTATGTTTAAATTCTATATAAATACAAGTATGTTTTTTTATTTTAATTAATGAATGCAATTTTAAATATTTTATTTGTTATATAAATTAATTTTATTAATAAGATTTAGTTTGATTTGATTTTTCTTTAGTTTTATAAAAATTGAAATGAAATTTCTTTTCAATTTTCATTTATTTGGATTTTTTTATATATACAGTTTTTAAGATTTAAAGTTAAATGAATTATGTGTTTTTTTTTCTTAATTAAAAGTTTATTGTTGTGTTTGCTAAATAATTAATATATTGCACAGTGGGGCGCAGAATTGATTTCTTGTGCAAGAAAAAAATGAGTAACTTATGAGAGTGTAAATGGATTTACATGAAATTTATTGTAATGATGAGAGAGATGTGTAACATTATGGCATTTTCCAGACTTATCAACGAGACTTTAAGTTAAAAAAGATTGTTTGAGAAATGAAAATATATTCTATTCCACACATGGTCAGAGCTGTCAGATTTTCTTTAACTTTTATCGCCAAAAATTTTATTAAAAACTTTCAAAGTTCGACAGAAATAAATTTAAAAAATTTTTTTCCAAAATAAAAATTGCAAATGTCACCAAAATCATTTATTTCGGTTTAAATCTAACAAAAGTCTACAATATTAAAAAAGATTTCGGTAGGTTCAAATACCCAACACCACATTGTTCGTTGTAATGAATGGCCCTCGTATAATTTGCTTTTCTTATTTATGATTATGTATGCGAAATGTGAATTATACGTTTTAAACGAAATTTTTCCTGCAGAATTATAAGCGAGTTAGAAAAAATTATGGACCGACGCTCGTATAATTTCGCAAAGCAGTTTTTTTCTCCTTTATTTATCTTAATTTGGCTAAATATTTTTACAATTTCCACGTATATGTGCGATTAATGAGTTTCAGTAATATTTGAAAGAATGGTTGGTTGTATGGGACCTATGAGAAGTAATGGACCGATTATTGTAAAAATTAAAACTTTACATGGACTGCCAGCAGGATTGAAAGGCGGACATGCTTAAATCGACTTTGCAAGTGATTCTGAGTCAAACGATTTACTTGGAAGTGATGCCAGGACTATTTTTTTCATTAACTTAATTTGACTAGAGAAAGCCTAGTTTAGGTTGGATTTTCAACCAAGATATACAATTTTTACACAACTATTATGTATCTATGAAAACGTTAGAACGTGAAGTTTCGAATTTCTTAAACAAAAAGTAGCAAATGATATTGATTTCAAAAATGTATGAAAAACGAAAAAATGTCCACTTTAATAAAATCGAAACAAAAAACGAGATTTATTTCAGCGGTTGTAAATAATTTAAAAAAACGACTCCATGTGGAAATACCCAAAACCATAATCCGTATAAATCATATTTAAAAATTTTACTTTTTTCACTAAAATAAGTCTCGAGAGAATTTCTTTGCCACAAAGACATAAGTCAATAAACACCTCAACCTTATGCAAATTAAGATATTTCTCATGGTTCTCTGTCCATTAATTCCCTATAGAATTTCAACTCCCAAATCTATAATGCTACATAACTCTAAAATCATTATGCTTAATTTCATTCAAATCCATTTAGTTGTTCAAAAGTTTATCGATTTATTTCCTAAAAATGATTCTGCCCACTGTCTATTGTTATAGATTTCTACTTCTTTTTTTGTTTTAATTTAAAATTTACAATAACTTATACAAGTCTTATATTATGTAATTTCAATTAAAGACTTTAATTCCATAATTTTTCTTTTTTAGTTACTTCTTTAAATTATTATTATTATTTATTTTTTAATTAAAGTTAAACTTTTGTCTTTCCTGTGTATATGAGAGTTTTCTTTTGCTGTTTAAATATTATAACGAATTTTTCTTGATTAGAAATTGATATGAATGTTTTAATAAATGTTTAGAGTTGTGTAATAGTTTTACGTTTTAATTAAACGTAATTTGGCTTGTAATTTTCTCTTTATTAAATTATTTACTTTTTTGTTCATTCATTTGTTTTGTATATCATTTACATTAAACGAGATATCGTTAATAATTCTTTCTATTGTTATTAAGATATATTTATCATTAGATGGATGTATTGTTGTTTTAAGTTTTTTATCATGTATTATCTTGTTGCATTTGTTGCACATTGGCATAATGCTATATTTTCTGTAAAATTTCCATAAATATGTTGAGATTTTCTTCATCAATAATCTTACCCTATTCAGTTTGTTTACGCTGTCTCTTGGCCGGATTGCAACCATCATCGATATTATCATCAGAACGATGTGTTGATGCACTGCTACCATTACTATTTGTATTCATATTTAACATAGCTGAATTACTACTCTTACGACCACCATTCTCTAATGAAGGTGATGGTGCACCCGGTGCTGGTGAGGCGGATGTTGAAGCTGAATTACTATTATTGCCATTTGTTAAATTATTACCACCACTACCGGGTCCACTATTTAATATACTACTAGCATTATTGGCATTAATCGATTTATTAGCATAACTTGGTAACCATTTGGCCAATTGTTCTTCAAAGAAATTTTCCAAATATTTGGCATTTGTATAAGTTTTAGAATCCTCCTGAAAAAATTGAATATTTAAATATTTATTATTAATAATAATAATTATAAAATGTTTAGAAACCATCAAGATAAAATAGATAGAAAAAAAAACAAGCAAATTAATTTTGAACAATTAAAATTAATAAACATAAAGAGTTACGAATACAAATTAATATTAATTGATCGAATAAATAGATAAATAAAGATAAATTAAACAACATTTAAATAAAAACTATAGCGAGAGCTGCTGATTATAGTTCACATCATCAGTATATGCGTATTTCTTTAATTTACACACAATTTGATAAAATCTTCTTATAAGGAGTGAGATCGAAAAATTCTTAACATACGTTCTTCATTAAAACGTTTAAGTATTATTTTTTTCTGTTACCCTTTCTAAAACATGTCAGTTTTGTTTTCTGGGAGGAAAGAACTTTCTTTTAACACAGCTGTCGCTGAGTTGACAATCTTTGACTGAGTGTGACTCGGATCGTTTCGGAAAGGAGTTCGAATTGTCGTGGAAATCAAAATATGTAAGTAATTATGTGTTGTGTCAAATATATTCATTATTGTTAATCTGATTTAAATTAGTCATCCAAAAAAAGTGCCTTCTAAGATTATTAAATATTTTCAACAACATTCAACTGGTTCTTACAAAAGGTTCATTGAAATCATTCAAAGGTCTGCAATTACACTGTTTCCAATGTTACTAAAAGTACCGGGAAAACTTGTTCGTTGATATAAAACTTGGTTCAGATATAATGAATGGTCTACTTGATGTTACTAAAGTGAAAAAATAAAAAGCATTTTCATAAGGGTTCCCAAGATACTCTGTAGGAAAGCAATACGATTCTTGGACTATTTGGTACAAAAAGTTAAAGCAAAGTCTAGGCTCAAGAAGTTCCTGGCAGGAACGCTGCTAAAAATTAAGAGACCAAAAACAGAGCACGGCAATCGAAGTCAATTAAAAAATATTCTTGCTGCATATGCTCTGGCAGAATTTTGGCAAATTCCTAGTCAAAATATTAATGTTGTTGCATTCGAGGGTGGACCCAAAAGTGGTCAAATTTTCCCCAAAAAAGTTCTTGATATGGCTTCAAGAACTTTCATTTGTTACAATGTGATCTTAAATACCAAAATTTACCTTAAGTAATGTTTACAAAAAAACCGCTTCAATTCATACGACTTGTCCATTTATATTTAACCTAATTTAGCATCCTGTCAATGTGTCCCTGAATAGTCCTCCAAACTGTCCGGAGCTAAAGTCTAAGGCTAAAAATATATATGGCTCTTGTTGAAAGAGAATTGAAGAGCACAAAAAAAGTTGACCAAAAGTGTGGTAAATTTTAATAATTCAATCAAATAAAAAATAATTAAAAGTGTAAGTTAAGTGGTCACATTTTTATTAACATATATGTATGTTAGGAATTTTTCCATCTCACTTCTTATTGCAACACTCTTTATAAGTTTTATTAAGCTCTCAGTATTGTTTTTTGTCTTTGTTATCTTTATCCAATATTTGGTATTAAGTCATTTTAGTTTAAATCTTAAATGAAATAATTCTATTAAACTTTCAAAATTTGTAATCAATTTAATTTATAAGGTTTCTATTCCAAACGTACACATTCATGTGTACGTGTATTTTACATTATTAATTAGATGTCAATGGAACTGGTATTTAGACACAAAGCTGTTTTTAATTGTGTTGACAGTCTTAACCCACATTTTCTTTTCAAACATAAATTATATCCATTATTAAAGCAGACTTTAAAAAAATCTAATTACATATCACAGAGGTTCCAAAACGTTTTGTTTTATAATTCTGTAACTTTTGAAACGTTGGAAAATGATTTTTTTTACTAAATTTATATAAATTTTCTTATTTATTTACAGATACTAAATATTTGTATAAGAAGTTGTTGTTGTAACAGCTGCTAAAGAACAATTTTGTTAGTTATGTTGGTTAAGATTTTGGTTGAATTCAAAGACAAAAGATCGGACAACCTCTATTGGCTGAGTTTATAGATCTTCAGGACTGAGAGAGGTGGGATTGGACTGGCAGTCAAACAAATGTTATGTATCATATCATGTGGTCTCCAATTGTATAGTATTGAAGTTAAAATGATTCCGGAACAGCTTACTAAGCATGTCATTGTGTTCCTATATTGGAAGGATCTTTTTTTCCACATATAAATGGTTCTTAAGGCTGTATTTTGGCAAATTTGAATATTATACTGCATACTGAACGGATAATCATTTTATATATAGATAAAAGGTTTCTTTATCCATATTTCCATACTGCAGTTTAGTGATTTGAGACCAAATTCCTACTTCGCAATTTTTGCGTGGTTGTAGTGGCATGAGCTGAACCTGTCATATGTTAATCCCTATATCTTCGGCTAATATATATACCGCGCCCTGTGGAACTTTTTGTTTTACTCTACGAGGTTTTAATCTTCGGTTTCGAAATTCAACGAAATATTGACGTCCATTCAAACAATGCAAAACCCATCTCTTTATGAATGGGATCTTTTTGTGTCTGATATCAAAGGTTTTTGCTGGCACTCAGGTGTAGTTTACTAGAGGCACTCATGTAAAGTACTTCGTCCTCGTTCACATGCCCTCAGCTGGTTTAAGACATGTTCGATTTGAGCGGTTATCCATCTGGTGAAGAGCTGATGTTTTAAAAGTACTATTCAGCAGCAGGATGAGTTTTCGAGACAGGCAAATGGAGGAAAATCGGTGTTTAAGATACGTGTACGAGAAGTTTTTATCTTTGTTTAAAATCCAACCTAAACTACTATTTATTTTGCAATTTTAGCAAAAAACGCATTATTTAAATATGACTCTGGCGTGTATGAATATTTGTTGTAGAAATGTAATCCACCAAATCAACTCAGCTGTAACTAAGTTAAGTTTCAATAAGGCATTTCTAACAGTTCAAAAGTTACAGATTTATAACACAAAAATCTTTTTGGAACTACACTGATATATTTAATGAATTTAGATGGAAACCATAATTAGATTCTTTTAATAAAATTTTTAAAAGATTTCTCTTTAAAGTCTGCATTTTTGGCATTCGTTTTGTTTAATTTCGAAATGATATAGAATATAGAAGGAAAATATTAATAAATGTAGAAGAAAACATTTAACATATAAAAGAACAAATAAAAAAACAAAACATTTATTACCATATTACTCACTTGATAGAATAAATATGTATTCTTAAAAATCAAGCGAACATCAGCTATAAATGATGATATATCCTTATAATGATTCGGGCTAGAAGGATCCAAACGTGTGCGTATAACATCCAAAGACATGGGACTATAAAACAAAAATTAAGAAAATATAAATCATGAATTTTATTTTTTTTAGAGTCAGAGTTTTTTTTTTTTTTGTATAAAATATTATCCAACTTACTTGCAAACGATTTCATAGTACGCTGTATTTGATGGTGGCTCTGGTTCTCGGAAATGTAAACTTTGCTCATATTGACAGAATAATTCCAAACAAATGCGTTGTAATATTTGCAATTCCAAACGGCTTAATTCTCCTGGATTCTTTTGTAAATTATCGGGATTGCTGGCCAATTCTTTGAGATTCACACACAGTAAACATTGCCAACTTTCACTTTCGTCGGGTAGGGAAGATATAGCAGGAATATGACAATTCTGATGGAATACTTTGGGACATTTATCGCAGCACATTAATTCGCCACCATCCAAGCAAACAGCACACCAATCCTCATTTGGATCATCTTTTTCGGTAGTTTTTGTATTATGAACTTAATTAGTTACGTTATTTTTTAGGAGTTTTGTTTGGTTTATTTAAGATTATATGGTTATTTGGTATATAAGATATGAGTTGAATTTGATTTGATTGATTTTATATATATATATATTTGTTTTTGGCATTTATTTATGGATTATTAATTAAAGTTTAGTTTAATTAATCAAATTTATTTTTATACATATTTTTTTTTTGTTTTGGTTTGTTTTGAGAAAAGAAATAAACAAAGCAAAGTTACAAGTAATTATATAAAAAAACTACAGCAACTATTTTTTATTACAAGGAAAATTATTAAATTATTTTGGTTTAAAGATAAAACTTGTTATATTTAAAAATAAATTATATGCAAAGGAAAAAATTAGGACAATGAATTGTAAATATAAATTTATTTTATTTTAGCTAAACAAAAATGATTAATTCTTAAATGCTTTAAAATTATGTAAAATGATGAGAAGGGGGTTGGTTGCACAGTGTGGTAAATTACTTGAAAACCTCAAAGATTTTGGGAGTTACATTTGATCACTGCAATCAAGTATAAATTGCGAAGTAGGAATAAGGTTCGTAAAACTCTTCCTAGCAGTATGTGGGGTATGGACAAAAAAAAACCTTATTATCTATATATAAAACCGCTTTAGCAAAAATATTCAAAGTTGCCTAATTGCAGCCTTTAGAACCCTAACAGGCTGTATTCAAATATCCTTAATTCACCATTTACATGAGAAAACGAAGATTCCTCCAATTAAGGAACATAATAAAATGCTTAGTAAGAGTTTCTTACAGGAGGTCGTCGGAGGAATTTTTTATTAATTTTAATTATTTTTTATTTGTTTGAAATTATAATTAATTTAAATTTAATTTTGAACTTTTTTCGAAATTCATTCCATTAACGTTTTTATTTTTTGCTCCCTGTAACTTTGCTCCAACAGGCAGTCTATCTCTGTTTTAAACTCTTCGATATATTTTCTTTGCACTTCAATTTACTTTTAACAAGAGCTCTCTACTGCCCTTAGCTCCAGATAGTTTGCACGATTTACCTCTTTGGTACAAATATGGTTTTAAAAGTTTTAACGAAAGACGTATGTTAAGAATTTTTCGAGTATATGCGAACTGAGACAGTGATCCCTCCTAAATCGGAGTAGAGCCATAGGCTCAATGCCTACTGATCATATTATTCATACCGTCCCGTCTACATTTATTCATTATATAATGCAGAATATAGTTAATTTTCAAACTGCACATAAAATTTTCAAATAAATTAAAATCTGTTTTGCAATTTTGTTCAGAGTTTCACGTAATTTACTACACTGTGTATTGGTTGGATGGGGATTTTCAAGGGATAAATAATATCAATATAAAATAATAATCGAATGATCAACATACCTTCTTGTGTATTTGATAAATCTGTGGAACTGTGAACCTGTGGAGATGTTGTTTTTGTACGTCCTTCTGGCAGTACCTGCACACCATTGGAATCTAGTTTAGCTATAGTGGCCATTAAATCATTAATGGAATCATCACGTACTTTATCAATTGGTTCAGTAAAATCTTTAGAGGTCTGTAATTTAAAATAGACAATTTAATATGATTATTTTTATTATAAAGAAATTCGCCTTTATTACCTCATGTGTACTAGGACTCGGTGTTTTAGGATTTGTTGATGTTACATTTGGCAGGATAGAAACAGCAGGACTTAAACCCAATGAGACAGCATTTAATACTGAATTACTGCCATGAGCGGAAACATTATTGCCACCTCCACCACCACCAGGCATACCATGACCAGCTGAACTGCCTGTTGTGGGAGGTGTGGTATTCTTAAGAGTATTTGGTGATTTTAATGAGATTTTAAAATTTTCAGTTTGATGCCCATTGGCAAATCTCATTAAATTGGGACCTTGCTGAGAGCAACCTACGACGATGCATTAGAGAAAGTAAAAAGTAAAATAAGAAAAATTTTGAAATTAATAACTGTGTGAATGGCACAAAACACTCACAATTACTTTGAGCTGATTGAGGTATATGCCATTTGGCCATATGCATACCACTGCTACTACCGCCACCGCCTCCAGCACTACCACCACCTAATTGAGGTGACGTTTGCGGATGACCGGCATTAAAACCAGGTTGGCTTCCGTGAAACCCCATATTCTAGATTAGAAATGAAACGTTTTTATTTATTTTTCAAATTAAAACAAAATCAAAAAGTCAAAAGAAGGCTCACATTTTGCATGGGATTATGATGAATTTGTGGTCTTTGCATGGCATTAGGAGATGGTATTTGACCCTGACCCGATGAGGCCATGGCTGCAACTGCCGCTTGTTGTTGGGCATGACTTGACATACGTTGGTATGATTGGAAACGGGCGGCGGCTGCTGCTGCGGCGCTATTATTCATAAAGTTTGGATTATTTGGTCCACCAGGCGGCGTGGGTGGGTAGTTCTGATGCTGCTGACCCGGTGGACCGCCCATAAAATGCTGACGCATTTGAGGACCCATTTGTTGAGGAGATGGAGCTCCCTGTGGTCCACCCGGATAGCTAGGCGGTCCATTAAAGGGTGGCATATGTGGCGGTTGATTAGGACTTTGAGCTGCTTGATTATTTAATAAACCTCTAAGGCTTATGTCTATAAAACAAAAGGAAAAAATATTAATAATTTAAATCTTTAAATTCTAATTAAACTTACCCATATTTTGTGGATGTGTAGAGGAACTAACATGAGGCTGTCCTTGTCGTTGCATAGCTAATGAGGGTGGTAAACCACCATAACGTACTAATAAATATTTAAAAGGAAATAAATATACATATTAATATTAATTATATTTCAAATTTAATTTAATAAATACTAAAAGTGTCTATGGAAATGAACGATTGTGTTGCCTACCCTTACCTGGCCCCTCACCAGCAAAACTACGATTCATTTGCATATTGTGCACATGTTGTTGCGGCGAATTGCTGTTATATAGGCCAGGACCATTTTGTGGACCAAATCCCCCTGGTGGTGGCGGTACTCCCGGTGACATACCCGCTTGCATTCCCGGCGGCATACCTGGTCGTAAAGGCGGTGCCATATTGGGGCTTGGCTGTTGACGTTGCTGCTGTTGGGGAGGTGGTGGTGAAGGTTGTGGTGGATATGGTTTACCATCAACCAATATATTACCCAAACGAGAAATTTCTGTGAAAATAAAAAAATATATTTTAGTATCTCAGAGAAATGCAAATGGATTAATCTTTATTCCACCTTTTTGCAATTGTTGTATTTGACACATTTGTAAATCAATACGTAACGGAATATCCGGATTAGGTATATCTGCTCTTTGACATTTAAGCTTTTGTAAATGTCTTACCAATGATTTTTTACTTGATAGTATAGCGTAATCGCTACCCTTGTCCAATACATTGGCAATAAAATCAATACAATAATCGGTATTATCAGAAAGTGATATAAGTGAATCCCTTTTATCCACTAACAATTTTAGTTTGCCATCACAAACTTCATTTAAACGCATGACCAACTGTTTGCCACGCATATTAACGGTATTTGTAATTGTCACAACCATGGCGGTTATTTCTTTGATCAATTCTCTTTTTTTGTCCGATATGACTTTTTGCCTTTCGGCTATGACTTGCATGGCCGAGGTGAGTAAGAAGCGTTTATAATTGATTTCCGCTACCATTGAGGTAATGGCATGTCTTGTTTCGGTGGCAATTTCATGAGCAAATTTATATTTATGATCACGATGATCGCTTAGTTGACAATCTCGACATGTGAGTTTTTCGCAGGTTTCACAATACAGCGATAACTTCTCTTGAGGATGCAAAACACACATATGCAATTTGTCGACAGCCGAACTGGGCAACTGTTCATTGTTAGCCTCCTCTTTGGGTTTGATTGTATGATCCTTGGTTATTTTCAAACGTTGATGAGCCTGCACACAACTATCACATATATATTCAGAACAATCAACACACCACGAGGTGGCTATGTTATTGTCTGAACAACTGCTGCACGGTATATTTGTGGAGGACTTTGAACCTGTGGAATCATTAGGATCCGATGACATCTCACCAGCACCAGTACAATGTTCTATTAAAAATTGATTATCAATAATGAATTCATTCTGTGAGGCCATATTACAAATGGGACAATGTATCAATGGTGGCATAGTACGATCCAATTCGGCAAATTTCGTACTCATGCATTGTGAACATGTGACATGTAAACATTCCAATAACTTGGGTCGATCATTAATACCCAATGTTTGGGCGCAAAAAACACATTTTGTTGCAATCGGTTTGGATATATTCGATGATATCGAAGTCGATGTAGATTCAGACTGTAAAGAATGAAAGAAAAAAAGAGATAAAAAGGAATCAATTATGATTTATTGACTGAGGTATATAAATCTATTATTAGATTAAAAGATTTTATTAGATTTAAAGGTATTAAATGGTGTTTACGTGATATGGAAAAACTAATAAAATATAAATAAATTTATTTATTATTTAAAAAAGATAAGTTATCAATTTGAAAGGGGTTTTATAACACAAACAGAGATAAATTATTATTTTTATCTTATCAGTCGTTCTCTTATTCTATTTTTCTTTAATTAGAAACTTTCATGAATGATTGATTAAATAAGTTATCTCGAAAATGTTTATATAAAATTGTTATCAAAAGGACTTTGATAATGAATCAATTAATCTTGATCGTTAATTTAGAGAAATCGTTATTCGAAATTTATTTACTCTAATTTACAATAATTAACTGTTCCATAGGAATTTTCCATTTAAAAAAATGTTAATGTTATTTTGAGGTCCTATAAGAGCTTAAACTGGGAGTATAGCATTTATAAACTGGTTCGATTTGATCTGCTAAAAGAAAACGTACAGGAACAGGAACAAAACGACATCTTTCTATTTAGTTCTGCAATTTTTTAACCGTTTGAGATACTTAATGAAATTTAACATGAATATAGCTTAGTTGAATAGGGAGACTACATTTCTACGACGAATGACCAGAGTAAGACTAGTTTAGGTTGGAGTTTAAGCGAACATACAAACTCCTCAATCACTTGAGTGCTTTCTCTTCGTTTAGCTAAAAATACATTTTAAACCACTCAAATCACACATGGCTGTAGCAAGCAGAGGCCATGTGAACCTACGAATTCTTGTTTTACATGACCTATCAAGACTTTGATTACTGTCAGCCGTAAAGTTCTCATCCAGGACATCCTGCATGCAGAGATGGATTGTGATTTATTTTTCATGTGGATGTCAGTAGTTCGTTGAATATCGAGACCGAAGATTAAAACCTTGTTGATTAAAATAAGGAGTTCCACAGTCGTCCGTAGGTCTTTCTTACTTCTTGGTGAGTGTCATATCCTATAGGATGAAATTGCTGCAATTCATAGAGCGACCAACTGGCTGAGGCATTATAAGATATACGGTCGATATATCATAATTTTTACCGACAGCAAGGACGCAACTACCGATGTCGAATGCTCCCGAAAAGGCCGCTAATCATAATTAGGATGGCAGAGTATTCCAACATTGTACTGATCTGTGTGCTGGAACATATAGCAAGGGATAGCCTGGTGGCTGATGCCCTGGCGAGAATAGGAAACAACCTGCGACCTCTGACAGATTACTTCACAGTTTTATGATGCCAATGTCAGGACGAGCTAGACAGTAACTATCTCCTTCTCCTATCCTTCACATACTTGATTTTGATTTAACCTAATTTCAAACTCTCTACTTAAATTATTCAAACTTTATTTCTACGCGAACTTTCATTCCAATTTTCCTATATTTAATGAACCACACCTGCTTCTTCAGTCTTTCATGGCATCTTAAACATGGCAGCTTAACCTAACCTAACCAAAGCGGTTTGTTAAATGGTAATTTTAGAGAAATTCACAATTTCCGCTATGTATGAATCTCTTGCTTGGAGGCAGCCTACCACCCATTGCATACAATGAATAGAATGTGCCGGACTTTACAAGAGTATAGATCTAGCACGACTGAATTCAGAATGGAACAATAGGCTCAACACCTACTATGTCCTACATGTAGCCAAGGTATCAAATCATAAATGACATTTGCTTAACTGCCAGTTTAAAACTCAGTCCTGAACACAAGGTCCAAAAACATAAAAATCTTATATTTAACTCAAATTATACATAATTCTTTATTGCAGAAACTCATAAAACTTTTCTTAATGATAAACTTTTATGACCTTTAAAATGCAATAAAATGCTATAAATTTTATAATGAAGTGAAATAAAATATAAAAAAACAACAAAAACAATAACAAACTTTAATCTATTACGAAATCTTATGTTTCCGTTAGAAAAATTAAAATAATAAAATAAAATTGCTTTTCACATTAATGGCGATAATAAATTTTAAATAAAATTAAATTAAAAAAAAAAAAAACAAGCTTTAGACAAGTTTCTTAACCTCTGACCTTTCTTATCTTAAACAATTTCAAACAAAAATGTGTATGTATAACATGAAACCAAAAAAAGATAAAGTAAATTAATTTTTCTTTTACGAAAAAAAAAAAAAAAAAAAAATGTTTAATTAATAAAGAATAAAATATTACACTTGCAACATTTTGTGTGTATAAGTGTGTGCAACAGAAATATTTTTTTAAATATATCTGTGGCATGAAGTGTAGTAGTGTTGCTTGGCTGCTAGTTGTTGTTATTATTGCTATTGCTATTATTGTTGTTGTTGTTGTTTTGTAAGTTATTCACCATTTTGTGTTTTGTGACAGCTTAAGATTGATTAGTATTATCTTGTGAGTTTATAGCGCACATAAATCTTATTGATTGATTATGTTCCTTTTTAAATGTAGACAATCAAAATGTACAGTAGTACATACATGTGTACTCTATATACACATACATACATATTTAAAGAGATTATATAGAGAGGGGAATGTTTTTTTTTTTAAATTTTTGCCTTAAGGCCTTTTTCAAAAATGTATTCAAAGTTCCACAGGAAGTTTTAAAACTGCCTATAATTGAATATTTTACTCAACTATTAGGTATTTATGGAAACGCCAGAACTTGATGATTCACAATTTGTAAAAAATAAATTAGTAGAATTTTATTTGAGTTAAAAATTTACCAAAAACTTTAAAGTTTGAATTTTGACTGTTTTAGGAAAACTGAATTTAATATTTAAACTTTAATAAAATTTAAATAAATAACGATATTTATTTGAAATTTCAATATTACGAATATGAACTTAATCAAAAATAAAAAAAAAATCCCACATTTCCCTGGAAAATACCCAAAATCCCCATTCATATAAAATGTGTTTAAAAATTTCTCTTTTTCCGTTTAAAGTATCATCCTGTCTTTATAAAGAGTGTTGGGCAGAAATTATTTCTGGACTATTTCCCTTACTTATGTAGCTATGGACAGAGATCGAAAAATTATCAACAAATGTTTTTCATTTTTTTAACCCAAGTATTATTTGATTTATTTTATGATCAAGTTACCATTGTTAAACATGTCAGTATAGTTAATCTAATTAAAATGAGTGACCAGAAAAAAGTACGTACTAAAATTTTGAAATATCTTTAACAAAACCCAACTTGGTCCCACAAAAAAAGTGGACCAAACATTGAAAGATCTGCCGTCAAACTGTTTTCAATGTTATAAAACAATAGCAGAAGAACTTTTCCATTGATAGAAAATCTGACTCAAGTAGAAGGAATGGTCCATATGGTGTTTCTAAATCCCAAAAAATAGAAAACATTTAATTCAAAAAGAGCCTTTCCCCGTTAAAGAAAAAAAACATTCTTGTTGCATGTCCTGGCAGATATTTCACAAGTTCCTAGTCAAAAATATTATGTTGCTGATGCTTTATAGAATGTTGAAGTTTAGGACCCAAAAGAAGTCAAAATTTTCCATAAAGTTTTTTGGTATGTCAAACAATATGCAGTTGCGACAAAAGAAGCCAATCATCTGTTATAAACGACTCTATTAATACCGTATTCTTGCATTCATTAGACTCTATTAATATCGTGGTATCCTGTCACTATGATAAACAAACCCTTGAGGGGAACAAGAACAATAATGGGGTATTTTAGCAAGAGAAGCAAACCCTTCAAACTATATGTGTAGAGTAATAGAAAGTCATATGAAAACGTTAATGGAATTTCCGCGAAAAACAAATTTTGATTTTAGTGGTTATATATGTATGTTAAGAATTCTACGATCTCACTCCTTATTTTTTTGTTTCACATAAAACATAATAACTGACATTTTTTCCAAAGGTAATAAAGGTAAAAGAAATCAAATAATATTTGAATTAAAAGTTTTAATGAAAAACGTGTGTTAAGCATTTTTTGATATGACTCCTTAATATAACTCTTTAATAGAATCATATATTTATATGGTTATTGCATCAATATTTTTTGGAATTGAAGAAGAATATGGTTTTTTAAAAAGCTCACTAACTTGAAAAAAAACTAAGAAAAAGAAGGTCTATAGTGGGTTAAAAATTCAGTTCGTCTTAAATATCTCTTAGAGATAATCTGCACATGTAAACATATTTTTTATTGGGATTTAAAAGGGCTAACTATATAAAAAGTACCATTTTCCCATCACAAATATATTTTTGACGAATATAAAAAAGCGTATCCGAGATGATCGCCCCTTGAAAGCCCATCTGAAGTTCTACGGTCACTCGAAAAGCATTTTTAATCAATTCAAAAGCATTCAACTATAATCATGTTATATTTTATTAATCTATCTCTAATCGTCTTGCAGTGTGGACCTAGATATAATCTTTAAATAGGCCTTTTTAAATTCTCCCTCTCGACCTGATATATCCCTCTGTATATCGTTGTATTATTTATAAATAAACCTGTGTGTGTATGAGTATATGAGTTTGTATAGTTTTATATCATAAATATTTAAAAGTACTTTATTCTAGATCAAGTACAAATTTACATTTTTCATTTATTTCTACATTATTTTGATAGTTTTAGGGGGGGGAGTTGCTTCTCCTTCAAGTTATTCCATGCAATTTAAATTACTAAAAATAAAACTTGTTTCGACTTCGAAATTTTAATTTTAAGGTTTTATTTTTTTATAATTCAATTTATTTTTTATTGATTTTAATCTTTAGATAAAAATATTTTTCGAAAAAAAAAACTCATAATTTTTTCCAGATAAAATCAATATTTAATTATTTGTTGTTTTTGCTATTTTTATGTCACTTTACATTTTTGAATAACAACAGCTGCCTGTCACATACATATTGACATGTTGTTAAGACTATAATGGATGTGTCCATTTCAGATGACTTATGGCTAAAACAGCAGAAATATTTTGTATAATTGGACATTTGCTATTGGAAATTTAGTTACCAAGGAAAAGGACCAGGAACTTGTAGTAAACAACTTGAAATGAAATTTAAATTTTTGGAGAGAAAATTTTACGGAATTAATAAAATTTAAAAATGACGTGATCTTAGGAATTTATATATAGAAAACTGAATAAAATTTCCAGCATATATAAAAACCGGTTTTTATAATGTGAATTCTTAAAGCTTTAATAAGTTCGAAAAACTACGATTCAGAATCCGAAACAAGAAATCGATTGAATTCATTTATGAATGGTTTCGAAAGGTTGCATTTTAACAACTTTTAATCAATATAATTAATGTCAATAAAATTCCTTTTGAATAATTCATACGGATCCCATATATCGTACTTCTCTAAAGGTTTCCAAACTATCATTAAAAAGAAGTTCAAAGCCTCCATGCAGGTATTGTTCCTGACATTAAAAATTTTTTTAATGGCTGACAATCTTGAGCAATTTTATATTGGAACCCAGAAAACTGAGTGAGATCGAAAAATTCTCAAGTATAATTTGATTTTTTTGATCAAGTTACCTTCCGAAACCATGTCAATTATTATGTTTAATGTGCGTGCTAAAATGATTAACTTGGTTCTACAAAAAGTTGTCTAAGCACTCAAAAGTCTGCCTTCAAATTGTTTATAATGTTATTAAATTGTACCAAAAGATCGTCCGTTGATAGAAAATCTGGTTCAGATGTTGTTGCCAAAGCCAAAAAGCTCCCAACACATTCGATAGTAAAGCAACCCGATTAGCTCAGTGATCAGACTATTTGGAACGATGATTTAAGGTTAATAATGGTTTAAAAACACACAAAGCAAGAAAGGAATGATGCTAAACATTAAGAGGCCAAAAACAGAGCACAGAAATTAAAGTCAAATTTTCTGAAAAAAATATTCTTGCAGTATAATGGATAACGAAAAGTATGTTGTGGCAGATCTGGTCACAAATATTAATTTATATGAAAGTTGTGAATCCAAAAGCAGTCCTGACATGGCAAGCAATATGCAGTTGCAGCAAAAGAATCAATAATTTGTCCACTTTGTTTTTGGCCTCATTTGGAATCCTGTCACTATGGTATAAAAGTCCACATTATTGTCTTGTACCACAAGAACAATAATGTGGTATTTTTGTGCAAATCCTCTAAACTGACCGAAGCTAAGTCCAGTGGAGAGATAATGGGCTCTTGTTAAATAAAAATTCGAGAGCACAAAAAAGGTCTCCAAAAGTGTGGTAGTTTTTAAACAGAGATGGACTAACTGTTCGAGAAAAGTGACAGAAAACACTATAAAACGTCAAGGGAAGGGATTTCCAAAAAAGTTTCAAAATCTCATCACTTTATTAAATTTCATTTATATTAAATTTCCTTTTATATTCAAATACTTTTACGATTTCAAAATTTAATAATTTTCTTTAAAAATTCCATGTTTCAGTGAAGAAATAACTTTTTTTGTGAAACCTTATTTGAAATGCACAACATGTACAAAATATGAATTATAATTTTAGATTGTATTGTTATATTATTTTCTGTTCATTTATTCATTCATTCAGTCATACATTCATTCATTCAATCTTATCAATCATTAGTCACACTGAGATGCCAAAGACTTCTATGGTTAGAGAATGAGAGAGTGAGAGAGCGAGAGATTTATTATGCATCCTTTCAAAAATATTTCATAATTGAAAATTTAACAATAACAAATGAAATGCATTAAAGGAAGAAAGAAACATGATATTTTGATGACTTTTTTTTACAAAAATAACACACACACACAAAAAAATCTCGGGAAAATGAAATTTTGTTTGAAAAGTTGCTACAACAACAATAAGAAACCATATAAAACAAATAACTAGACTTAAATACATAAAATGAATATTAATTAAAATATATAGAAAAGAACTATAATTATTGCATTTTTTCAGACTTAAAAAAATATAAAATTAAGAATAAAAATAAAGAAAAAATTTGTTTTGCTAAATAAGATGTTGCTTTGTATTAGCGATACCCCGTTCTACGTTTTATCCAGTAAAACAGTTCCTCGAGAAAGTTGTCAAGAACAAATTTGAGATCTATCACTGTTATAGTTCTTTAGATATTCGATAATCAATATTTGCTTTGTATTAGCGATAACCCTCCTCCTGGTCTTAATAAGAAATATTATTTGATTATCAAATAAAATGATTAGAAATACCATAACCTATAAATTAAAGTTGGGAGTCGTTGAAGAAAAACTGGCGACGCCTTTAAAGATGGCGTCATTTATATCAACTGCGGAGCTTTAAAAAGAATTATATCTGTCAACAAGTTCTAAAACTGTATCAGAAGACTTAAAGAATATGATTTGAAGACCCATGCACCACGAAAAGTTCCGCTCTAAACTGCTTCGCATGTCTTAAACATATTAAATTTTGTTTTAATTGGCATATTAAAAAATGATGAGTCTAAAATATTTTTATTTGGTGTAGAGGGTTCTCGATTCAATGTAAGAAAGCTTCCTAGCAATTAATATAATCCGAAATTTATAAGAAAAACTGTCAAACATGGCGAAGGTGCTTTTCGTATTATGGCGTAAGATCCATTTAGCGTATTAAAACTGAAAATTTTAGACGAAGTAATGTTACCGTTTGCTTCTGAACAAATGCCACTGATTTGGGTCATGCAACAAGACAACGACCTGAAACAAAATAGCAAAATTGCTGGTATGTGGTTTTAGAATAATGGAGTCAGTGTAATGAAATGGCCTGGCCAGTCTTCCGGTGTAAATCCAATCGATAAATTTTAGACAGATGTAAACAGGAAAGTGTCGGTAATTAAACCCTTCAATAATAAGGATCATTGAACTACTTTTGAGCAGAGACTACTCTATTATTCTGGATGGACTACTCTATTATTCTGGATGGATGCCAAAATTTTAAAAATTCAATTGGAAGAAGATGTTCGGCTTGGAAAGGAAATGCTATTTATAACTAAGAATGAATATTAAGCTTTTTTCGATAAAAGATCAGTTCAAAATTCAACAACAATAATTAATTGTTCGCTTTTTGTTATAGTTGAAACTGGGGTGGTGCTATTATTTTGACACCATGTTTTGTAATTTCTTCTGGAAAAAATTAATTTGATGAGGAACAGAAATGTTTTTATATTTCGGCATTATTTTTTTCCCTTATTTTTAAGTTTTTGAACCATAATGTAACAATAATTTCTTATTTAAATGAAACGAAGAAGACATTTGTATGAGATGCTATTATTTTGATAGCAGCTGTATATAGATATATAATACCGATACCATATATAATCATATTTTTATTAAAGGGTATTGACTGTACTATGGATTCCATATTAAAAAACTCATTCACCACTCACTACTACTGAGCACCGTTCGGCATCAGTAAAATCAGCAACAACAGCAGCAATAAGAGCAGCAGCATTTATTGAAAGTGCCAACATTGTACCCAGTTGTGGTGTTGTTTTTTTGGATGATATTGGAACGATGTTGTTGTATGATGATGAATGGTTTTTATGTCGTGAGATGTTGCCATTGGCAATAATTTAGAAAAGCTGGTTAATGGCGTTTTTCGTTTAATACTCAAGGCGTTTTTTCATCTTCTTCTTATATTTTTCTTTTTGAATTATTGTTATTTTTTCAAGTAGATATATTATTTCGCTTTTAAACAGCTGGTTATAAATGAGTTTTTTTCGAGAGAAACTATATATCAATTTTAGTTATTAAAAATTTGTTTTTAATAATTTCTTTCCGAAAGAAAAAAAAATATTCTTAATTTTTTTTTTAAATTGGGCACATTTTTCCTTTAAAATTGTTTTTTAAATAACTGAAAAATCAGGTTTAAAAAAACTTGTTATTTATGTATAAAATTATTAATGAACAAATTAAACTTTCTCTTTTACTAATTATAATTTTTTTGAATGTTTGGAATTAATAACACATTTTTGCGAAATAACAACAACAACATGATAAAAATGTTTAACAATTTAACTAGTATTTCCTAATTAAATTAATTAATTTTCATTTGTCGTGAGCAAGAAAATGTAACAAATATTTCATATTTCAGGTTAAAATAGGAAGAATTAAAGAAATAATATTAAAAAATTTCAAAAAATTAAATAATTAAAAAATAAATATGTAACTAAAAACGAAAAACAAATAAATAATTAAAAAATAAATAAATAACTAGAATAATAAATTAAATAAATAAATAAATAAATAAATAAATAAATAAATAAATAAACAAACAAATAAAAGAACAATTAAATAAATAAATAAAATAATAAATAAATAAATAAATAAATAAATAAATAAATAAATAAACGAGTAATTAAATAAATAAAAATAATAAATAATTAAATAAATAAGTAAATAATAAATAAACAAATAAATAAAAAATAAATAAGTAAATAAATAAGTAAAATAATAAATAACTAGAATAATAAATAAAAATTAAATAAAAATAAATAAATAAATAAATAAATAAATAAATAAATAAATTAAATAAATAAATAAATTAATAATAAATAAACAAATAAATGAGGAATTAAATAAATAAGTATATAAATAAGTAAAATAATAAATAAATTAATGAGCAATTAAATAAATAATAAATTTAATAAATAAATAAATAAATAAACAAATAAATAAATGAGTAATTATATGAATAAATAAATAAATAAATAAATAAATAAATAAATTATTAAGTAAATAAATTAAGTAAATAATTATGTAAATAAATTATAAATAAATAAATAAATAAATTATAAATGAATAATAAATAAATAAATAAAAAATAATGTAATGAACTAAATAAATAATTAAAAAATAAATAACTTAGTCAATAAGTAAATAACTAACTTAATAAATAGTTAAATAAATAACAAACTTAATAAATGAATAACAAAATAAATAATCATATCTTCTGAAAGAGTTATCCACATAAATTATTTAAATGAACTTTTCCGTCAGATCAAAACTTCAGACGATTTTTTAAATTTTGTATATATAAAACATATAGAAAGCATTATCCCAGAGGATAATACGAATCATTACAACCAACCATTTCAAACAAATGGTGTTTATTACATTAACTAATCGTCATTGCACTGAAGATTTAATGAGCAAAGTCTGATCAGAGAGAGAGAAGAAATCACAAAAAGTCGAAATTATATCAACAATAAAATAATTGAGATGGAAAAATTCTTAACATGCGTATGTGGTAATTAAAACGAAATCACTAAAATTACATTTTGAATGAAATGATGTAATTTTGAAACTTTTTGAAAAACCCTTCAATTAACGTTCTAGTGCTCTTTGCCACTTTTCTCGAACAGGTAGTCCATCAACCTTAAAAATTTAACACACTTCTGGATACATTTTTTATGTTTTTCAATTCTCTTTCAGCAAAAGACCAATATCTCTCCATTGGCCTTAGCTTCAGACAGTTTGTAGTATCAATCATATTAAGTCAGGCCAAAAATAAGTGGACACATTATGAAGTCTTATGAATGAAAGCAGCCTTTTATTTTAACATTCCTTGATAAAAATTTCGGTAATTATAGAGCCCATTGTAACTAATGATTGACTTTTCTTTGTCGCAACTGCATATTGCTTGCTTTTAGGCCCTAAACTTTTCTTCAATATTTTTTCGAGCATCAGTAAAATAACATTTTTGACCAGGAAGTTGCGAAAAAATCTGCCAGAATTCTTGATGCAGCAAGAATATTTTTTTTAGTAAACTTGATTTAAATTTCCGGAAAAAAGTTCTATGACCAATGTGCGTCTTTTTCGTAAATATCGGTTTATATGGGACAATAATTAGATAAAAAGGTATATTAAGAATTTTTTACGTTTTCACTCCATTTATGTACCAAAAAATGTAATATAAATCAAGTATATTTATGCTGAACAAGTCCAACGATCTAAAAACCTTGACAACCGTAATTTATTTGTTTCCACTTCTGCTCTTTCTATTTTTCTCTATTTCTTATCGCTTTTGTTTTAAATGTTATAGTTCGATAACCACTTCAACGTCTCTCACTTAAGATCTTGTTTGTAAATAACTGACAATTTAAGTTATTTTCCGCTCTATAAACTTTAAATTAATGTTTTTTTATTAATAACGGCTTGAAAATTTGTTTCAAAAGTTTAGAATTACGATCGTGATATTCTTAAGTAAAATGTAGAACTATACTGACATGAATATTTAAGATTATGTATATAAGATCACCCAAAAGGGGGGGGGTGGTGCGTGTGTCAAATGATATGAATTAAAGATTAATTTTTATAAATGGATTTGTCACAAGTAGTATTTTTTACTGATCCTCGTTGTAATGCTGAGAGTGTCAAAATAAATTTAACTGGATCAGAGTTCTATAATTTTTTTTACTTTAAATTTAATCTTGATTTGCGAATAAAACTTTTCATGCAAAACATTTGTCATGCGAAAATCGTATTTTTTCCTTTAACACACGATTTTGAATATTTAATTTAATTCTTAGAAAAAACAACAATAATTTACCATAATTTTAGGAATTTTTTCAGTTTTAGATATATTTTTTATATTAAAAAGAAAAGTACCCTTCACCAATACAATAGTTTTACAAATATATATATGTATAAAATAGAAATATATAGTATTATGACAGTGCATCACGTATAAAGTAATATTTTTTATATATTTATATATATACGGGTATGAAATCGTGATTGTAATGGATTAAAAAAAGTCACGTTTGAAAATATCTCTTTTTTGTTTCGCATGGCAAAAAAATATATCTATATATAACTACATGCATATATCTTTTCACCTGTATTGGTTAAAATACAACAACAACAACAAAACTAAAAGTTTTCTAAATTAATTTATCTTTTCGTTCACATTTTTTTTTATAAATCGATTAAAGTTTTCAAACGAAAACATCAACTAAAGTTAATTTTCATGAAATGCTGGAGAACTCAATACAGAAAAAATAAAAACTGAAAACAGAAAACCTTTTAGCATTATTTCTCTTTTATACCCTCCACTGTCGCGAGTGGTGAATTGAGTTTAACATGTCAGACAACAACTTTTTTTAAAATATTTTTTTCTTAATAGAATTATCAATGACCGTTTGTAGCTCACCTTAGATTGGTATTCATAATTATTCAGGGTCAGTTTTGTAGATCTCACCGATATTAAAAGAAAATCTGAACACACATTTTGCACCTTAACTGTAACATCACTTTTTTAGTGATTCAGTAAACTTTAATATTTCCAAATCACCAAAATGATTGATGGAAAAAGAAATTCATAATAAAATTAATAGAAGTTTTGGTAAAAATCCAAATTGATCCTACAAATAATTGGACAAAGAAACTGAACATCTTTGAAACAGTTTCCAATATTATTGAATAGAATCAGAAGAATTTTACCATTAATAGAGGACTCTATTCGGTAAAAAGGTTCATATCATATTTGGAAAGTCAAGAATTGGAAAGCTTTATGCAAATAGTTGAAACACATGTGGTAGTTAATTAGCCCGGTAAGATCCCAGTCTTAAGAGCAAACTGATAAAGCCACGAGGCCCTAAAATTAAAGTCAGATTAAAAAAAATTGACTGGTTCTATATAATATAGTTCTCCACAATATTTTCAGAACTTAAATCAGAGTCAAATTCTTAGCATAACAAGATTAATGCTAAGTGCGATTATATGTCAAGCTCTTGAAAGTTTAAGGCGAAAGTAGACGATAATTTGTAGTACAGGAACATGTATATTGGTTAGTATTTCCCTCTCCATAAGAGAGTACAATGTGTTCACATATTATTGCATTAATTAAATTTATGTTATTTTAATTGGAAAATTATCCCAAAAAATCGTGTGGATAGAGAATTAAACTACATTAAAGGGGAGTAGTGCCAGAATAATATAGTAGTTGAACAGAGAAAGATCAATTTCATATCGAATACCAGGTGCTAAGTCCAGTGAAGAGATTTTAAAATTTAAGGAGAGATAACTGAAGATAAGAAGAGAGACCATTTCGCAACAAAGTGAAGAGCTCAAAAAGGAATTGAGAAAATTAACATATAAATATTCTCTTAGGAAACAAAAGGAGGAAAGATCGATTCTCAAGTTCATATCAGCTAAAACCTGACAACAGTTAAAAAGACTTTCGAATTTTGTGCTTCAGTAAAAAATCGGAATAATGTTTTGTGAAATTCCAATGTGGGAATTTCAGTCTTTTCCACCATCGTATTGGTGGTGACAAGTGAACACAACATTAGGTTTTCAAGCCACAAAAAAGTCGGATGTAAAGTTCGACCAAACATCCAAACTAACGTCGAAGCAAAATATTCATGAAGCCAAGTCATTGATGACTCAACGGATCTTTTATACAGTGAGTTGTTTAAATCAGGTCTGACGGCCATAAGGGAGCTCTACCGAATACAAACGATTCGTTTGAAGAGATCAATCAACAAAAACCGACCAAAATATTGATTCGATCATAAGGTCACAATTTTCCATCATGAAAATTATTGATTTTTTTAAGCTTTAACACTTAAGCCTTTCGTGCATCACTAATCTTAGTGTTGCACTTGCCGAGAAAATTCTTTAAGATCAGTCCGACCGCATGATCCATCTTGAGCTGTTTTGATTCGATAGCACTCCCTTCTGTTGCAACAGGATTTATGAAGACTTCTGATTGATGGATTGTATGTTGTAACCATAGAAGCCGTGAGAGGTCCTGAAGTTGGCGAACCACTTGCCTTAGTGAGAGAATGAATTCTCTTTGCGATCTTTTTTTAGCGGCTTTCGCTGTGGTTGATAGAGCATCAATTTTCCTCCTTTTTCGTTTATTTTTCTGTTGATCAAAAGCCATAATAAGGAATTGTAGATCTTTTGTCTTGGAATTCGAGGGCAATGGAAGTATTCTTCTGTGCATCCACACTACCTGATAGAACAATGTCTCTTGAAAAAAGGGTTTTGGATGTGGATCCAATGTCATTTATGGTTTTGCTTTTTTTTGCTTTTGTTAAATTGATTATATATTTTGATTCCACGATGTGATTTTTGTGAATCTAACGGAGGCCGCTACCAAATTTGGACACCTCTGGTATATAAAATAATTTAAAACGATACAGATTCCTTATATCTAAACTTATTTTAAAGAATATTATATGATTGAATTCTGTTATTGAAGTGTAAGAGATACTTAAGCTTCGATATTCCGCCGATTTTTTAAGTTATTTTTTTCTATATTTATATTTACAATATTCTTCAGAAAGATTACTTTATAGGTTTTTCTATTAAATTTTCGCAGAACCAGAGTTTCCCAAATTTTTGCACTCCAAAGACATCGGTTGTTACGATATGATAAAGGAAATGTAAAAACCAATTTTCCAATAAAATTAAATAGAACAAGTAAAACTGCTATATTGCGCTATCATCCACCACAAATATGTGTGAAGTAAATACATTATGTTTCGTACATACACACTCAATCATGCACTCACAAATACAAGATATAAAAGTTTTTTTTTTCTTGAATATGATAAAGAAACACTTAACGACTTATAAAATGAGTTATATTTTTTGATATAACTTTTTTCCACTAAACCGATTTTGATAATTTTTGGAATGGTAGTGAAGTACATATAAGTCTATTATTATGACAAAGTTTTATTTTAATATGTTAATATATGATTGAAAATTTTAGAAAGTTCTTTGCTTGAACTTAAAGGTTGCCGTTATGTTTTAATGTATTGAACTGATTTGCTGATTTAAATATCTCAGGACTTTAACAGGTACCCCCAGCCAAATTTCATTGAGCTCTGTCAATTATTGTGGATGTTAGCGCACCAACATTAGTCAAACGAACATGGTTAAATCGACTTGGATTTTGATTTGATGCAAGAATATATAAACATTATTGGATCTGAGATTATTCCTTCTGAGCGTTACATATGGAATGACAAAGTTAATATAAGCTCTTCATCACTTGAGGTGGTGGAGGGTATAAAAATTTAAAAAATTTTCTTTAAATACTTTTTTAAATAGATTTTCGATTTAATAAGAAGATATATATTTAAAGATATTTTTTTCATGCACTTAATTGTATAATTTTACTAAATTATCCACATTTTAAATAAAATAAAATACATCTAATTTTGTTATTAAAGATTTATGACTTTAATTGATTAAGAGTGAAATGACAGAAGGTCGTTTATTAAACTCTATTTTTATTTTCAGAATTTTTCCATTCATAAAAAAAAGATATTTAAATTTAAATGAAATCGGAGGGAAAAATAAAATCCCCGTATTTTTTTAATTCAGAAAATAAAATTATAAAAGAAATATCGTGTTTTTTTTGTAACAATTTAATAAAATATTTATTGGAATTTAATTGATTGATTGTATTTTATAATAAATTTATTTGAAGTCTTTTTGTTGAGAAACTCAACGAAAATTGATTTTTAATTATAACGCGTATTTGTTTCGCCATTTTTATATTTATTTGTAAATTAAAGTGAGTATATGTATGTATGTATGTATGTATGTATGTATGTATGTATGTATGTATGTATGTTGTGTGTGTGTCTTATATATACAAACCTAAAAACATATATAAATGTATATAATTTCGGTATAGAATCCAGGCTGTTGGTATAACACAAAAACAAACAAAAAAAAAATCGCACAAAAAAAAAAAAAAAAAAGAAATATGACCAAGTTAATTAGCAGACTTGGTTCATTAATAAAAACTGCTAACGCATTCTATTTGTGAGAGTACAGCAAATGTTTAAAATGAGCAAAAAAAAAAAAAAAAAAAAAAAAAAAACAACAAAAACAAAATGAAATACAATTTTATATAATTGGAATTATTTTGAGAAAAGCAAGTAATTTTAAAAAGAAGGATAATTACTAAAAGGTTTTTATGTGATCATTATATTTTAAATATTGTATAATTTTTGTTGTTGTAGCCTTCATTAAAATAAATGGTAAAGGAGGCTCTTATGCCACATGTAATTATAGGGGAAATCATTTAAAATGCCATAAAATATTTAAACTCTCTTTAGTTATAATAGTCTGTTCAGTTTACTGAAAGTTCTCGACCGATATGAGATATTTTATAGATCAACAGTTTTAACTATAAGATCAACTTTTCGAGATTGATATATAATCGTATTCGAAGTGGCTCACTTTAAACATTTAAATAGCTTTGGAGTTAACAGAAGTTATTTGTCCACTATTTTTAAACTGGAAGAACTTTTATCAAGAAATTTTCCATTACTGATTTCATTTCACTCAGAATTCATTTATTTCTTTTTAAAATCATCGATATTTTCAAACGCTTTCTTTCAACTCTTCATTTATCTTGCAATAAGAGCAAAATATCTCATCACCAGACTAATGGTAGATGTTTGGATCACGAAGAAGGTTCATTGGCGCTGTTACGGTGGCTCAAAATGGAGTATATCGGACACTGATAAAAAACTGAACTAGAATCTAAACTAGAACCTGAACTACAATTTTAACTAGAACTTATCTAACACCAGAACTAGATTTAGAACTAGAATCTTAACTGGATACTGAACTAGAAAATGATCAAGAATATGAACTAGAACCTGAACTGGAACTTAAACTAGAAGATGAACTATAATAAGTTATTTTCGTTCTATGCTATTTTAGATTCTACTACATGAACAAGAAATTGTATCTGAACTGAAATTTGAACCAGAACTGGAATAAAACTGGACTAGAAAGGAAGTAAAACTGAACTTGAACTGTAACTGAACTATAATTTAACTAGAACTGAAGTAGAACTGAACTAGAACTCAACTAGAACTGAACTATAACATAATTAGAACTGAAACTAATTTAGAACTGAATCAAAACTGAACTAGAACTGAACTGGAACTGAACTAGAACTGATCTAGAACTGAACTCGAACTGAACTGGAACTGAACTAAACTAGAACTGAACTAGAACTGAAGAAGAAGTGAACTAGAACTAAACTAGAACTGAAATAAAACTGAACTGGAACTAAAATAAAACTGAACTGGAACTGAATCAGAATTGAACTAGAACTGAACTGGAACTGAAGTAGAACTGAACTGGAACTGAACTAAACTAGAACTGAACTGGGACTGGAATAGAATTGAACTAGAACTGAACTGGAACTAATCTAGAACTGAACTAAAACTGAAATAGAACTTAACAAAAGCTGAACTAGATCTTGAACAATAATCTGAACTATCTCCTGAACTAGAATCTTAACTAAAATTAGAAACTGAACTAACTAGAAGTGATCCAAAATGTGAACTAAAATCTGAACTTAAATCTAAAATAGAAATTGAAATACAACTTAAATTTGAGTCTAAAATAGAACATGTGCTTCGACCAGAACTAAACTAAAATCTGAACTATAACGACTTCAGTAACAAAAACAGGGGAATAGAAGCTCGGAATTTGATATGATCCAAAAAACTTAAATGTCCCATTATTTCATTATTTCGTTTATAATTTCGCCCAAAACATTTATTTAATCCCACCATAACATTATACTTTCATATTGCTGTACAACATATGAAGTTTGTGTATTATCATGTGACTAGTGAAATTTTCATTATTTCATTATTATTATTATTTTTTTTGTAATTAATTACAAGCCAACTCATGTAATATTAATGTAAAATATTGTAATAATTTTTTTTGGTGTAAATTAATTTGCATAGAAATTGAATTTTTGCTGAGTTATACGGAAATTGTTATTTAATATTATTTTTTTCAGTTAATAAGCAAAATATTCAGCTCAAAAATTTAAATGTTATATTCTGAATTTCAGTTTTTTTAATTATAAAATAATTACATGAAATAATAATAATTTTTGAAAAAAAATTATAATTTTTCAAGGAAAAATAGTTACTCAGCGTTGAGTAAATATAAATAATTTTCTGGAAATAAAAATTATGGTCAGTCGTTATGATTGCGGCCTCAAAAAATAATATTGAAATAAACAAACACAATATGGTTGTATCACCATAAAATATGGTTGTACCACAACCATATACCGGAGATGGAAAAATAAGGAAGATTACCAATTACAGCCTTGACCAAATTGGTTCCTGTAATCCATCAAATCAACTTGAAAATACCTTAAAAATAACCATGTTAAATTTCATTTAAACATCTCAAACGGTTCATAAATTATAAAATAATTAAAAAAAGAAGTTTTGGAATCACTGCATTCACACCTTAAGTCTCTAAATTTGAAAGGACTCTCCCTCTCTGTTTAGCTGGGGACCTGAAATACCCCAAATCAAAGCGAAAATGTCATAGCTTTAATCACGTCCTATTTATTTCTCTAAAAACCAGCAATAATGCTATATTCGGCTATGTCGAATTTTCTATACCCATAAATGCGTGTGAAGTAAATACACCATGTATAATGCACATATACACTCACAAACACATACAATATATACAATTTTTGGCTATAAGATTTTTTAAACTGAACCGATTTTGATAATTATTGGAATGGTAATGAGGTACATGCAGCTGAATTTTTCGACAAAAAAGTTTTACGAAAAGTCTCCTTAACAACTTAGTTGTCTTATATATCGTTCTATAGCATTTAATATAATAAATCGATTTAGCTGGATTTAAATAGGAGACTTTTCAGTACAATAGCAACAACACAGACCATATTTCATTGAGCGCTGTTAATTATTGTGGATGTGAGTGTGACAACAATAGATTGGCAGCTGGACAGACGGTAAATCGACCGAGATTTTATTAAGAATGCTAGAATATATATAATATAGACTCTTCTGGTTGAGGGTTATCCTCACGACCATTAATAAAAAAAGTGAACGTACTAAAATCAGAAAGTCAGAAGGACATAGATAAAGGGACTTAGATTATGACATAATGCAGGAATGGATCTAAGATGATTATTTATTGGCATTACACACGGAATGATAAAACTATTCTGTTGGTGAATGGTACAAAATTATTTTTGGAGCAAACAGAACTGCTTCGATTTTAAGACATGCAGAATATAGTTCAAATGTATATATAAAAATGTATTTGTGTCCGAGATTTTGGACCGATTTTGATGAAATGTTCAAAGAATAATTTCAATATATCTGAAAGTAATGTCGTCTTTAAAAAATCTTGATAGGATCAGGAAAAAAAGTATTCTTATAGCGAGAATTTTCAAATTTTTTTTTCAATCAATGTTTTAGTGGACAAAATTTAAGGGGGAGAGGAAACTCCTTCACAAAGCAAAAATTAATTACGAATATCGAAGAACTAATGAAGTGAGAGTTTTAAGATTTCATTCCCCAAACTTCCTCAAAGAACATTTGTACAAGACAAAAAGTAGAGTGGAAAGGTATGACCAGGGGGAAGAGGTAGCCCCATAGCAGCATTATTACAAATAATTATTACGGTGAAAATCTTCCAATTTGGAAAAATCTCCATTGCAAAGATTTTGTAATACTCGCCCGATTTGTTAAATTTTTTTCGAAATCTAGAAGTGAGTAGAATTTTTGTGCAGCAAATCGCATCGGTCAAAAGCGAAATTTCATTTGTTAAAATTTATTATTTTTAATAATATTTTTTTTTTTTTTCACAAAAATAACTTCAATTTTTTAGTTCCATATAAATTTATGGCTTAAAAAATAATAATATAAATTTTAAAATTCCCTGAATATCATACCGCTTGAAATACCAAGAAATTGTTATTTTTATACCAAGAAATAATAATTATTAATATATTTATATTTTATATTCTCATTAAAGTTTATTTTCTAGGAACAGAATTAAAAAATAACATTTGATTTTGTATCATTTTTTTTTTTTTGTTGGTTTTTAATTGATTTCTAAGAATTTTTCTAAAGAGTTGTGTATTTTCTCCTCTTGAATATAATGTTCATAAGGACTTTCATATCATGGAAAATATTTGAAATCATGCATACGAAGAATTGAGTTCAAGACCAACAAGAAAGAGAGAGAAAGAGGGAAACCATTCAAATAAAAAATCCAAAAAGTACTTTAAATACTTTCAAATTGAGACAACTGAATGTATGTGTATATAACTCTATGTATGTTTGTATGTGTGTCTGTGTATCTGTGCGTGTTTTGTAATATGAGATTATTTTGAAAATATAATTTTTCTATTATTATTTTTTTGTAATTTCATACATCCAGACCTGTTATAATGAGAGAAATTTATATATAAAAAAATATATTTTTTTTCCATTTTCGTTCAAAATTAGCATGTCTGTAATGTGAATATCTATATAATTTTATCTATAATTATATATCATTTTGTTGTACAAATTATGGGTTATTTGTTTGGAATATTCCACATAGTTTTTGTTTTAATCATAAATGAAAATTAGAATAATTAATGGGTGTCAATTTAAAGTGAATTCCATTGTTTGTATAAATTATATATAGAGATTTATTAGCAGATATTGTAAAATTAATTTGTTTCGAGATTAAATAACATATATTTCCCGTTAAGGAGCTTATGGTCTCAACAAAGTGTTTATTGTTCAATTCTGTTTCACTTCATTTTATTATTTTAATTCGTATAGTTGTAAATAAGAAGAACGCCCTCTATGTGTAATTTAGTGGTGGAGAACTTTACTTATTTCTCATTCCTTATCTTTGCTCTAGGAACTGGGGTGAATGGAGCTCATTTGTTTATATTCTCTGTATTCATTCAAAATCGGGTTGGCCAAAAGTCTTGTTTGATTTTTTTTATTATTCTTTTAAAAGATGGTCAAAAACAACGCCCTCTATGTGATATTGTGGTGAAGAACTTTGCTAATTCTTAGTTTCCTTTCCTCAAGAGATGGAATGGCTACACAAAATGAACATTCTCAGGTGTTTTCAAAGTTGGGTTGGCCAGCGATTTTTTTTATTTTGAGAGCGATATTAAGAAGCCACATTTTTTCAAAATCGTGGAAATGTTTGCCTGAGCTCGGAATTTAATTTGGATATCTTAAAATACTTGTTACTTATATACATCTTTTGAAATCCGTTGGTTAAGGCAGTAGAAATTAAAAACCGCTATAGTTCGTTCACATATATTTCGTACAGGGCAGACTAACAGGAAGCTGATAATTTGAGCAGAAAAATAATACAGTTAAAAAAGGATTATCTGAACTGATTGTTTAATTAGAAAAGGGTTATTAAACAACTTTAATGTCTTGCATTCTCCCAAACACTTTCATCGGTAAATAAAAGATCTGGAGTTGCATTCTAAAATTGAAAGGAGCCACAAACAAGGTTGTAAGGCGAAAAAACACTTTACTTATATAATTAAAATGTTTTGAACCAGTTTCATAATATATTTTCATGCGTTGTTATATTGAGAGATTATGCTCTCATATCCGATCAAGTTTATTGATAAGTTTGAAGGTGAAATTGAATATAAACCCATAAAAAAATTTTGAATCCCACCAAATGAGTAATCGACATCGCATTTGTAAATTTCGCTTCCAACGTCTTTTGGCTTCAGTTCATATGGAATCCGTTTGAATATATCCCAGTGCTTTTAGACATATAAAAATGACTTGATGTATGACATCCTATGATAATGAATATTTCTCTTCGATTAACCCATAATTTATGTTGGGGACAGACTTTAAATGATCATATGTTTGTCTTTAACTTTTTTGCTATTTATCCGATTTCGACCATTTTTACAATTGTAATGAAGTACATAAAGATGTATAGAACGATAAAAATTATGATTAAAAAAATAAAAAGTTCTTTATTAGAATTTTGAAGTTCTATCAGATATCGGCCTATAACATTTTTGTATTTAAATAGGAATCTGACTGAGGAAATTATAAATATTTATGCCAAACAGGCAAACAAAATAATGGACAGATTGACATGGATAAATCGTTTCAGATCTTGATCTGTTACAAGTATATACAAACATGCTTTATGGAGTTTTGAATGATGCCTTCTTGGTGTTCCACACGGAATGACAACAATTCTGGTGATGAAGGATATTAAACCATTGGTCCACAAATGATTGCAACTCTCATAAAGACCAAAAATCACTTTAAAGCAGAGGCGGAGTCCATTCGATTACATGTAATGAATGCTTAAATTATTCAAATTGATGATGAGAGAGCAGCAGTAATTTATAGTATAAATTTGTAGTGTGAAGCAAAATTTGTAATCTAAGCTGTCGAGTCAGAAAATCTGTATTATCGCCATTATTGCTTTCAAAAGGAAGTCTCCAAAAATTAAGTAATGTGATATCGTATTTAGGCAATCCGAATGTTTTATATCAAGTAATGAAAAGTAGTCTTGATGGGCATTTTCCATTGCAATTAAAGTCGTTTTTGTGATTATATATCAAAAAATATTGTAGTCTATAAGCTTTCCCCAATTTTTTATTTTAAATACTGAAAACTTCTATGTATTAAAACTAATAGTTTGAACTTGGAAATGCTAAATTTAGTCACCCTAAGCATTCTGTATTATTGCTGATCACGGAATGATAATCAATCATATATCATCATTCAATTTGCACTTCTATGTTTTCATATTCTGAAAAAAACTAAATTTTCTTAATGTAAAAATAATAATTTACTTTTATTTTTCTGTAAAGTCATGCAAAAAAAAGGAGAAAATGTTATAAAATTCTGATTGTCATGGTTTTGCATTTAAAGTTGAATGACAAATAAATGTTTATTTAACATATTTTTCTCATATTCTTCTCATTTGTATTTATATTCCTAACAAAAAAATTTATAAAGACAATCTCTAACAGAATCTATGTAATAATATTCAGACATAATACATCTCTCAAAGTTTAAAAATCATATTCATGAATACATATTACACTTTCTCCATTCTGTCATTCATTACATTTCATCTTAAATATGCATTAAAACAAAATACATAATAAATATTTTTTCTAAAATATTAAAACAAAGAAAAATATATAAATTTTTTTTGTTAAATTTCCATTCTATTTTTATCTTCTTCTTGGAAAATGTTCAAAAAATGAAAATCCCTCCTTTTTGTGTAACAAATAACTTGGCCATAAGCTTTTTTGGCCATCAACTTGTAAGAAGAAAAAAAAAGGTTGCAACTTCAAGATTATTTTGGAATTAAAAGGAGATTAAATTGCAAAAGAAGTGATTAAAAAAATATTAAAAATGTAAGCAAAATTATAATTAAAGTTAAAAATAAAATATTCGATATAAAATTTATATAAAATAATTTATATTTACTAAAATTTTTAGGTTATGAATTAAAGAAAAATAGAATAAAGGAGAAAAACATTTGTATCTTCATTACATTCCATTTTTTGGGGGGAAAATTCTGTAACTTTTGAATATCAGAAGTTTCGGAATGAAATTTCATACTTTTATAATTGTGTTATTATTATCCCGATCTGCTCAGGGCTCAATCGGTATCGCTCTAAAGTTAACCACCTAGAATATGCAGATTTTTTCTTAAATCCTCATCCTTTGTGATTTGTGAAAAAGAAATGTAAATCTATATAAAACAAGTATGTTTACATGTGCAGATTACATCTTATAGTTTTAGAGATATTCAAGTCCAAAAAAGTTTGTAACCAGTTTAACTCATGTTTTTCTAATCTTTTTAAATTAGCGAAATTCATTTTTTATATGTGTTGGAATCTCTATTATATTATAGAGAATATTGATGCAATAGTTAAATAGATATATGAGTCCATTAAAAAGTTATATTAAACATCTGGAAAATATTGAAAAAAATTTGTAACCTGTTTAACTCATGTTTTTCTAATCTTTTTTAAATTAGCGAAATTCATTTTTTATATGTGTTGGAATCTCTATTATATTATAGAGAATATTGATGCAATAGTTAAAGAGATATATGAGTCCATTAAAAAGTTATATTAAACAAAAATTGGAAGTTTGAAAATATGAGATTTGTATTTTTGAGATTTTTTTCCAAAAAAGTTATTCACCGGTAAAATTTTTTCTTATCAGAACTTCAAATTATTTGATTCGTGTAAACTAAACTTGAATGAACTTGAGACAAAGATATGACCAAAAAACCTATTCAAAGTTGGTCAGTTTAAAAAAGTGCTTTCTCAACAAAATATATCTTTGGTCCTACAAAAAATTGACAAATTATTCAGAGATCTGTCGTCGAGAACTGCATCTAATGTTATTATACATTACAGTGAGAACTTATTCGTTCACTGAAAATCATGAGGTTCTTAAAGGAAATCAGGCTGCTCAGCTCAGTTTTCGGACTATTTTGTACGAAATGTTAAAGCTGTAGGATTAAACGCTACCTTTATGTAAACGATAAAAACAGAGCAGCGAAATTAAAGAAAAGTTTTCTAAAAATATATTCATGCTGCATAATGTATGACGAAACGTATACTCTGACAGATTTTTGCAACTTCCTGATCAAAAATTTTAAAATGGTTTTGCTTGCCCTTGCAAACTGCAATTGTGGCAAAAGAAGTCAATTATAAAATACCGATATTTTCCTAAAGAAATGTTTACAAAAAGTCTGGTTCCATTCATAAGGCTTCATAATATGTCCATTTTATTTTGTTCTGACTTGGTATCCTGTAACTATGGTAATTAAGCCCCAAATGGAACAAGAATAATAATGTGGTATTTGTAATTGTATGGGGAGGGTACCTCTCTCCCTGATTCTATAAATCCTATATTTTTTCCAGTGATGATGTTTCACATTAGCATAATTGATGCAAAAATTTTTAGTCTTTTGCTGTTTTAGTTCTTTAGTTATTCGATAATCAATATTTGCTTTGTAAAGAGGGGATCTCTCCCCCTGGTCCTATCCGTACAAAGTTTTGTCCAGTAAAACAGTTCCTTGAAAAAGTTGTTGGAACCAAATTTAAGAACTAAGTTAGAGTTCTTTAGATATTCAATCACCAATATTTGCTTTGTCTGCGGGGTACCCTTCTCCCTGATCCTATCGGAATTTTATTTTAGTCTATGTTAATTCCGGGGGATTATTAGGATCATTCGGTTAAAATTTCGTTACAATTGGTGCAGCCGTTTTGGAGTTTATACGTTTCACAACACATAAATAAATAAATACATACATACATACATACATACATACATACATACACTTCCTATTTTTAACATATATAGATATATATTAACGTAATCTTTCCGTATGTAACACCAAAAAGGAATCATAATTTTAACTTAAAAAATATTTTTCTATAAAATAACAATTTAAATCTGTATCCAACTCTTCTGGCAATTAACTTTTTTAACCCACTGTATTCCAAACTTTTTTGTGTGTGTGTGGGCGAATTTATTATCTCGCAGCACTTTATTCACCCACCTTAAATTAATAAATTTTTAAAACAATTTTTTTTTTTACAAAATAGTACAACAATATATTTTATTTAAGTATCTGATATATAATTCTCTCCATAAATTACAACTTTTTCTTCTTTTAACCATAAAAGAAAAATCATTTTTTTACATAAAATTGTAATTAAAAAAAGAGAGGACGAAGTTTGACAAAATGTAATATTTTATTTTTATTTTTTATTTGAATATTAAACATCGATTTTATTAAAAATAATAATAAAAAAATAAAAAATAAAATAAAACAAATTAAAAATAATAAAAAAATAAAATAATAAATATTAAAAAAATAATAAAAAACTTCAAACTGAAATTCAGTTACACTTTTTTCTTTAAAATATGTGAAATTCAAAATTTTATATTTCCATTTTTAATTAAAATTTTCAATAAATTTATTTTTATTTTTTTAAGTTTCGATTTCAATTGATTTCAAGTGGTTTTAATAGAACAGAAATATTTAGAAATAAATATTTGTAATATTGAATAAATTTTATTGAACTTTGATCGAAATGTTAAATTGACACTAATGAATTATTTAATATTTAATTTAAGTTATAAAGAGTTTTATTTAGAAATTAATTAAGGAAATTTTGAAAAATAAATTGTCATAGAATTATATGGAAGAGAGTGAGATAGAAAAAATCTTAACAATATATTTATATATATAAAATAGAATGTATGTATGCATGTATGTATTTATGTATGTTTGTATGTATGTATGTATGTATGTATGTATGTATGTATGTATGTATGTATGTATGTATGTAATGTATGTATGTATATATGTATGAATATATGTATGTATTTATGTATGTATGTATGTATGTATGTATGTATGTATGTATGTATGTATGTATGTATGTATGTATGTATGTATGTATGCATGTATATATGAATGTATATATGAATGTATATATTTATATATGTATATATGTATGTATGTATGTATGTATGTATGTATGTATGTATGTATGTATGTATGTATGTGTAACGTCTAGACTCTAAACCTGCTGGGCCAATTTTGATGAAATTTTCACAGAATGATCCCAACATACCCGAAAATAGCATAGACTATAAAAAATTCCGCAAGAACAAGTGGAGGGACACCCCCATACAAAGTAAATATTAATTATCGATTATCCAAAAAATTTTACCGACAAAAGTCTTAAAATTTTGCAGTAATTATGCTCCTGTGTGAGACCAATCACAAGAAAAAATATAGGACTAATAAAATTAGGGGGAGAGGTACCCTCCATACTTAATTATTAATAATCTATTTAAATCGTATATATAATACAACACTAATGTTTGCTTAGGGCCAGCAACGCATTTAAAAATTTGTTTTTGGCAAAACAAAGTTTGCCGGGTCTACTAAAAACGAAACCACTCAACTTACAGTCTCAATGTTTTTATTTGGTTGAAATTATTATTTTAATTTACAAAAATTTATTTTTACTCTTCCATTAACGTTTCATTAGTTGTGTTACTTTGCTCGAACAGGTAGTCCATTTCCGTTTTTTTTTGTGTTCATCAAATCTCTACGCTGGTCTTAGCTCCGGGCAGTTTGGAGGATTTGTCACTCTTTATGCAAATATAAATTATATATTATAGTTCTTATACCACTCACTTGTTTACCATAGCGACACATGAAACTAAGTCATGTCAAAATTAAGTGGACATATCATGAATTCTCATGAATGGAAGCAGCCTCTTTTATAAACACTACTTTGATGTAATTTTCGGTATTTACAGACTCCGTTGCAAAAAATTATTGCCGCAACTGTATATTGCCTGCCATACCAAGAACCCTTTGGGAAATTTTGACGGCGTTGCGTCTTAAAATTTTCTTCGAAAAAATTTCCTCAGCCATTAGCAACATAAAATTTTTGACTAGGAAAACTAGAAAACAGCGAAAAATCCGCCAGAACATACGTTTCGTCATCCATTATGCACCAAGAATATATTTTTTTCAAACATGACGAAACTTTTCGTGCTCTGCTTTTGGCCACAAAATTTTAAGCAGCGTTCCTCCCGGCACCATTTTGAGCCTTGTATGTTTTTAAGCTTGTCGTAAATAGCCCGAGCCCTGAGCTAACCGGGCTGTTGTCATACTGGATGTGTTGGGAGTATTCTTTGAAAATGTTTTCTATTTCGTTGGTTTTTGAAATGCCATATGGATCGTTCCTTTTGCCTGAGAATCAGGGTTTCTATCAACGGACAAAGTCCCCCGGTATCGTTAAATAACATTCGAATCATTTGTTAAAATTTTAATTTGTTAACAATTTTTATTTAAAATGCTCAATAACTAAAAATAAAAAAGGAAGTGTAAAATGTAGACAATTTATTTCGACTTGAATATCTCTAAAACTACAAATTTTAAACTAAATATTTATTTTTGCGCTTTGTAGAGATTTATATGGTCTTTCTATATCCAAAATTATTTTTCTTATTTTAAATTATTTTCTGGCGACATTTCACAAAATCACAATATCCGAGAGGATCAAATTAGTTAGGTCATACACACCACCCCTGAGATCAGCTAAGGTTATAAAATCCTTCAAATACTCCTCAGCTAAAAGTGTTCAAAAGTCGTTGAATTATTTTCAAAAAATCATTTTGGAATCACAGTACGCATTATTAAACCATAAAATAATTTAAAATTGATAATTAAATTTTAATTACGAATTTTAATAATTTCCAGATTATACAGGTATTGAGTACGCCATATTTGTTGACAAAAACAAATTAAATCAAAACAAATACGTTTGACATACCTAAAATGGGTCTTAAAATTATTTATTGAAATTTTATGCAACAACCGTACAATTGAATGCAAATTAAAACGAAATAAAAAATTATATATACTGAATATCTTGAAAACCTCATTCAGATTTTCAACGAATTCGAAATTTCAATATATTTTTTTGTTAATTTGAATTTTCGTATTTCTTTCTTTAGCACAGTGAAGCCAAAATACTTTTCCTAAAGTATCTCTGTGAATTTGGAACTACTAAATATATAGACATTCTTGAGGTGTTTCGCAATTAATATGGAAAAAGCTCTTCGTTTTAATGGGTCCAGAGAATGGGGAGTAGACCTCCAAATTTGGTCCCCTCGGTTTTTGGGTATTTAAGCGATAAATCTATATGAATAAATCTACATACATATAGACAGCTATATAACTACCTATTTTGCTGAAATTTTTACAAAATGATACTCATATCCCTAAAGTAACATAGGCTATATATAATTTCGATAGGACCAGGGGGAGAGGTACCCCTTTTTAAAGCAAATATTGATAATCGAATATCTAACGAACTATTTCATCGAGAATTTTCAAATTTTGGTCCCAATAATTTTTTCAAGGAACTTTTTTACAAGACAAAATGTGGAGCGGATAGAATCAGGGGGATAGATAACCCCCATACAAAGCAAATATTTTTCATTAAATATCTTTCAAATTTGATCCCAATAAATTTTTCAAGTAACTGTTTTACTGGACTAGTGAAGAGCGGATAGGATCATCGGAAGAGGTGTCCCACATACAACGAAAATATTAATTATCGAATATCTAAAGAACTATAATAGCAAAAGATCTCAAACTCGAACCCAAACACTTTCTAAAGAATTTGAATGATGGGTATAATCAAAGCAAGTACTTTTTTTAATATCGATTAAATTCAAATAATTATTTTCTTCAACTTGTTAGCATTGATTTGGGTCCAGAAAATGTGAAAATATTCTTAAACATTGCAAGAAACGATATAACAATGTGGATCTGATAAAAAGTTATTTTGAATTATAAATATATTGTGATATATTTGTAATTATATATACAATCCACCGCTGCAACGCTAATAAGAATTTTCTAAGATCCCATAATGTATATATTCTTGTATTCAAATCAAAATCTGATTAGATTTGGCTCAATGAATTTTGGCCCGAATATTTTTTATTGTTCTGAAAAGATTCCTAATTAAAACCATTAAATTGTGTTAAAAGTTATAGACCGATATCAAAGTTCAAAGGTAAAACTGGTTTTAAAAATGAACAGTTTTGACTGTCCATCACTTTTTTGTGATCAAATATCCTTTGTAAAATATGTCAGTTATTATGTTTAATGTCAATGGTCGTAAAAAGGTTGGCAAATCATTCAAAAGTCTGCCAATAAACTGTTTCCCATGTTGTGAAACAGTATCGGGAGAACTTTTCCGTTGATAGAAAACCTGGCTCAGGTAGAAGGAATGATCCATTCACATGATGTTTTTAAAGCCAAAAAAGGTTAAAAATAGTGGCTACAAGAAATTAATGAACGACCCTCGTATAGTTTGATTTTCTGATTTATTCTTAAGTGTACAGTACATTATTGTGACACAAATTATGTTTAATTTATGCGCTTAAAAATAAATTTTTCTAGAGGGGAGAGGATTTATATGGGGGCTCTAAGAAATTATGAACCGACCCTCGTATAATTTTGAAGGAATAATCCATTCACATGGTGTTTTTAAAGTCAAAAAATAAAAAGATTAAAAATAGTGGCTACAAGAAATTATGAACCGACCCTCGTATATTATATATATATATTTAACTAAATAATAATTTATATAATTTGATTATTACAATTCTAACGTATATGTGAGATTTGTGCCCTTAAATATAGTATTTGGAATGGGGGTTTGTATAGGACCTATGAGAAAATGGACCGACTCTCATCGTACATCATTTTAAAATATTTTAAGACTTACTTGTGTCAAATTTCGTTTAAATCGCTTTCAATTTAGGACTTTTATGATCCTAAAACCCCATTGCTGGAAGTATATTTGCATGGGTGTAACAGTATTTTTTCAGCATGTTACAAACATCAGAACAAACGCATTCTACTCCAAACCACCTTCGTTGATGTAGGGTAGAAAAAAAAATTCAACAAATATAACAATTTGGGGTTTTTGAAAATAAAAAATTAAAAAAAAAAATTAAAAAAAATTTAAAAAAAAAAAAAAAAAAATTTAAAAAAAATTAAAAAAATTTAAAAAAATAAAATTAAGAATTAAAAATTATTCAACACTATACCATTTTTTAAGTAATTACCTTTCCAATGATAACCAATACTTATAAAAATACTTTTCGGAATATATTAAAAAGTTAACTGAAACTTGGTCGCCTCCAAAAAAATCTTTTTTTGAAAAAGGTTATTTTGGTACCACTGTACTTAACCAAAAGAATCTTATTATTTATTATAGTTTATTATGTTTTTTGTATTAAATTATTTTTTCTTATGCTTTTTTTTCGGTGTAACAAATTGATTTTATTTACAAATTCGTTTCACATATTTCGAATATTTTTTTTGTTTTCTTTTGTAAAAAAAAGAGCTGAATGCATAAAATTTTACCAGACATTTTAACATAAAATTGAATAAAAAATAATAATAACAACAATATATTTATTTGCATTTTTCAACATGGAATAAATACGAATTAAATTTGCATGCGATTTTTTTCTTCTATAAAAGAGAAAAAGAGATGGCATGACATAAATGTCATAACAATAGTAAAGAAAAGAAAGAGAGAGAGAGAAAAAGCAAGAAAAGTAGAGCTGCTCTTTCATAAGAATTTTAATATTCGAAAAAGGTTAGGGACGGTATTTTAAAATTTACATTTATTTTTGGAATTTTATGAGTTTTTTTTTTCTTTTTTTATGAGTTTTTTGAATTTTTCCCTCCAGAAATTTTGCATAAAATTTTCAAAAGAAATTTGTTTTTTCTTTTATTTAACATAAAACTAAAATTAAAAGAGATTTGAAATAAAAAAGCATTTTAAACAAAAAACTTTTAAGTGTATTTAATTAGTAAAACTAATTAAATTAGTTTTGCTAGATAATTTTTTCGTTTTATAGAAAACTTTGAACGAAAAAACTTGAAAGCGAAAATACGCAATAAATTTATTATAAAATAAATTAACTTTTTTTCAAAGTTATAATTTACTAAATTAGTTTTAATAAATAGTTTAAAATTTAATAAGATTTTTTTAACAGTTAAATTCCTTTTATAATGATTTTATTTTAGGAACACGAGAAAATACGTCGAATACTCTCTGCCAGAAATCTGTTAAATTCCTTAAGAACTGATATCGATAAAGCCTAAACTATACGTCTTTAAAATCATCACTATACGAGGTGATTGAGAATATATATTAAGTTTGACGTTGGGTGGACAACATCAAGGTGCGATCACATTAGGTTCCATAAAGCTTATGGAGTTCTTCCATTGTTCTTTAAAAAAGTTCGCTTATAGTGGTTATTTTTCCGTTTTGTTCCAGTTTCCCTTAGTTGAAATTTTAGAAAGTTCGATCCCAAAAAAAAAAAAAAAAAAAAAAAAAGTGAAGCTTCCATACAGACTCACTTTCGAAAATCTCTTTAGAGTGCATACATCTCAAAATTCCATAAGAACTGATACCGACAAACTTTAAACTATAAGATCATCACAACACAAGGTGAATGAGAATATATATTAAATTTGCTAGTGGGTGCATAACATCAAGGAGCGATCAAGAGAGTCATCATAAAGTATATGGGGTTTTTCCATTGTTCCTTAAAAAAGCTCGCTAATAGTGTTTATACTTCCATTTTGTTTCTGTTTCTTTTAGTTGTAATCTACTCCATACAGACTTGCTTTCGAAAATCTCTTTAAAGCGCATCATACATCTCAAAATCTATTTTATAAATATTTTCTCGATATTCCTGCAAGATGCAAAGGGTCTCAACAAACTTTACTTGGGTTAAATGTTCAATTTTGTTTCAGTATCTAGTACTCCGCCCTCTATGTGTGGTGTAGTGGTGAGGAACTATGCTAAATTTTTAATTCTCTCTTTATTTCCATTAGGTGGGGCCGGCAACATTAACTGACCATCCTCTGAAATCTCTTGGTTGATGTTCTCTGTATTCATCCAAAGTCGGTTTGACCATGATGCTTCTTTGTTTGTTTTTAAGTCATTTTTTATATTCGAAGAATCAAGTTAAAAAATGGGTTTTCAGCGTTCAATTTTCAACTTCGGTTGCTTGAAATATTAGTTTTGTAAACAAGCACTTTTACAAAAACACCACGCCGTTCCACATAGAATATATATCAAAACAAAATCGGAACCCATATATTTTATAACTCTTTTGCACGATGTTTCAGATCTATTGGAACGATTAAATAATTTTTAATGCATTCATCAGGATTATAGAAATTTAGGAAAAACGGGGAAATTTTACTGCACAGGACCAAGTTTCACAGCACTATTAATTGATAATTTTAAGTATTTTTATAAGTATTTGGTATCGCTGGAAACGTAAGTTATATAAAGAACATATTATAAGGAATTCATGTTTAGAATTTATTTAGGATGGTAAAAAAATGTTGTTATGACCAAAAATGGCCAAAAATCTTTAAAATCATTTCTTTAAATTTCTACTTTAAAATTATTTATCGGATCCACATAGATATACGATTCTTGCACTAAAATTTTGTGGACATTTGTATGGAATATAAACATTATTTTAAAAAACTTTTTAGATCTAAATTGAGCCAAGTCCAAAAAAATAAAAAAAAATCATATCGGAAAATAGGTCAAATTATAGTCCCATTCATAAAAGCATATCATTTGTATAGTAATTATAAGAACTATCCAGATATATATTTTTAATCGAAACATAAATGAAATTTTGACGATTTTTTTTATACAAATTTCAAAATATGAAGTAACCAACTTTGGAGGTTTATCATTTGTGCCCCGGACCAACTAAGAACTTGAACTCTTTCAAATCCAGTGTTAAACATGTGATGAATTTCCATGTAAGAAATAGTTAGTAACTCCTAAACTGCGGAATAAGTAAAAAAAGGAATTTTCTTGGAATAACTTTTTATTGGAAATCAGTCGATATCATTTTTTCTGAAAAGACTTTTTAAAATTTTTCTTCTGATTTTTCTTTTCAATTTTAGTCAGAAATGAAGATGACCCAGGAATATACTTTTTAGGTTCTTTAATTATTTTTTCTATCAAATATTAATGAAATTTTTGGAATAAAAAAACTCAAAATGGAGCAACCATTTTTGGAGGCCTATCCTATCTTTCGTTCTCAGGACCCAGTCAAATTATTCTTTTCCAAATCAATAGGTTAACATCTTAAGAAGTTTTTATCAAAATATTATTAAAAATATTTCAGTATTTCGAAATATTAATATTAAATATTTAGAAAGTTATTGAATCATTTCCAAAAAAAAAATCTCTTCAAAATTACTTTATCGAATTTTCTGGAGATTTGAACAGATTTTTATTCCAATAAATTTTCAGTCAAAAATTGATAGGATTTAGAAATATAATTTATGGGCTGCTTAAATGACTTTTTCTTAATTAAACTCAGGGAGTGACAACCAACCTGATAGTGGTGGTGTAACCCATACAATCAAAATGTTTGTCATTTCAAAAATCCTATAAAAAAAGAAATTTCCTTAATTTTTTCTTACGAATCCTTATTTTGTTTATGAAATTTTGTATGTTTTTATTTTTATGAGGTTTCTTTTATTATTATTTCGAATTTTTATTATAATTTTTAATGCAATTTTTTCCAGAAACATGAAAAAAAGTGAAATGTCGTATCATAAAATTTTATGTTAAGTTTCGGGTTTATAGCTCAATAACTATTAAAAATAAGGAATATATGCATACATACATATAAACACATACACATAAATATACAATAAGACATGAAATACGAAATTACCAAAGTTTATTGATGTGGTTTACTTAGAGTAAATTAATGGGTTTCGTTTTCCTCAGACGATAAAATTATTTTTACAGTTTCGAAGAAACAACAAATTGAATCTTTAATTATGAGTTCAGGTGGATTTGGTTTTTAATTGTTTTAATAAAGATTTTTAAGTAAAGATTATAATTAAAAATATAATTGATTAGATCATTAAATAGAAAAAATTACGATATATAAAAGTGATTAAATGAAAGGAAAATCGTTATTAGCATAACACACAACCCGAAATCGATCGAATAACCTTTAATCTCACCCAATATCTGGTTCTTATAATGAGTCAAGACTTGGTTATAATATACATTCATTACCAAATCCATTTTTGAAAATTCGAATAAATTATTATTACAGAAATAAGCAAAATAAGCTTTTAAAGCATGGAAAAATATATAAAATTTATAAAAATATATAATTATTGGTAAAATATATTTACAAATGATCTCTACCAATATCATCTCAAAGAACTCCATGTTGTTAGGAGAATTAAAAATTCGTATTACTCAGCAAAATCATTTATGATTAGAAACTTACCTGAAAATAGAAAAAGAAAGAAATAAATTAATAAGAAATATACATATTAACGATTTGAAAATATATAAAATATATAGCAACCAATATCGGAGCTATTATGAAATAAATTCTAAAAATTCATAAAAAATTGTAAGGAAAGAAAATTAAGATTTTATTCCTTTTAATATCTTAACAAAAATATATATTTTTTATTTTCTTTCTACAGAAAATTTTCCAAAAACTTCTTTATAAAAATTTTTTCTAAAAATTTTTTATAGAAAATTTCAAAAAAAAAAATCTATTGAAATTTTTCTAAAAAAAAAAAAAAAAAAAACTTTCTATAATTTATATTTTTTAATATTTTCTCAATTTTTCTTTTGAAAATTTTGCAAATTTTTTTTTTTTAACTCTTAAATATGAACGATTTTTTTTCGAAATCTGGCAGAATTATATTTCAAACTGTCCTTAATATTCATAATATAAAATAAAAGCAGAATATAAAATATTTAGATTTTTCCAATTTATAGTAAGGATTTGAATTTTTAGTAAAAATTTAAATTTTAGTAAAAATTTAAATTTTAGTAAAAATTTGAATTTTTAGTAAAATTTGAATTTTTAGTAAAAATTTGAATTTTTAGTAAAAATTTGAATTTTTAGTAAAAATTTGAATTTTTAGTAAAAATTTGAATTTTTAGTAAAAATTTGAATTTTTAGTAAAAATTTGAATTTTTAGTAAAAATTTGAATTTTTAGTAAAAATTTGAATTTTAGTAAAATTTGAATTTTTAGTAAAAATTTGAATTTTTGGTAAAAATTTGAATTTTTGGTAAAAATTTGAATTTTTGGTAAAAATTTGAATTTTTGGTAAAAATTTGAATTTTTGGTAAAATTTGAATTTTTGGTAAAAATTTGAATTTTGGTAAAAATTTGAATTTTGGTAAAAATTGAATTTTTGTAAAAATTTGAATTTTTGGTAAAATTTGAATTTTTGGTAAAAATTGAATTTTTGGTAAAATTTGAATTTTTGGTAAAATTTGAATTTTGGTAAAAATTTGAATTTTTTGGTAAAAATTTGAATTTTTGGTAAAATTTGAATTTTTGGTAAAATTTGAATTTTTGGTAAAATTTGAATTTTTGGTAAAAATTGAATTTTTGGTAAAAATTTGAATTTTTGGTAAAAATTTGAATTTTTGGTAAAAATTTGAATTTTTTGGTAAATTTGAAATTTTTGTAAATTTGAATTTTTGGTAAAATTTGAATTTTTGGGTAAAAATTTGAATTTTTGGTAAAAATTTGAATTTTGGTAAAAATTTGAATTTTTGGTAAAAATTTGAATTTTTGGTAAAATTTGAATTTTTTGGTACAAATTTGAATTTTTGGTAAAAATTTGAATTTTTGGTAAAAATTTGAATTTTTGGTAAAAATTTGAATTTTTGGTAAAAATTTGAATTTTTGGTAAAAATTTGAATTTTTGGTAAAAATTTGAATTTTTGGTAAAATTGAATTTTGGTAAAATTTGAATTTTTGGTAAAAATTTGAATTTTTGGTAAAAATTTAAATTTTTGGTAAATTTCTTTTTTAATTTTTGAAAAAAATTTGAATTTTTAGTAAAAATTTGAATTATTAGTAAAAATTTGAATTTTAAGTAAAAAATTTAATTTTTAGTAAAAAAATTGATTTTTTAGTGAATTTTTTTAGGTGAATTTCTGGTGAAAAAAATAATAACAATGAGCTTTTAAATCCATTAAAAGGGGATGAGACTCAGAGCCGAATGACATAAAAAATATGACAATTTCTTTAATTGTCACTTGGAATTTACTATGATATATTTAGATCAAAAGTGTCCTTGCACACTACTTTAGATTTCCCTTTGTGTGAGTGAAACATCAAAACTTACTTTGAATTAAAGCTCTTTCGCTCTCCTCAAATTGATGTAAAAGCATCAGTCGTTTACAGTGTAAGTGCGAAGTAAGTCAGATCCAGATTAATGGTAAACAAGATTATATTGAATGTTAAAAACCTTTATGAAGCGATTCATAAAAATACTGTACCGATTAAAATTTACATTCAATGAAGTCTACGGATTATATACACACAGTTTTTCAGTTATAATTTTGCTTCATAGACAAAAAATTTTTTCACAGTAAGTTTTTCTTCTTGAGACTTTCAATTGAATTATGGAATTGCACGGAACGTAAAGAGCATTCGAAAAACCCTGGTCTTATCCGTTCACCGTTCCTTGAAAATTATTGGATATTCGATCATCAATACTTGCTTTGCATGAGCGGTAACCCTACCTCTCGTCCTATCGGAATTGTTTATAGTCTATGTTACTTTCGGGTATATTGGAATCATTCTGTGAAAATTTTATCAAAATTGGCTCAGTCGTTTTAGAGTCTATATGTTACATACATACATACATACATACATACATACATACATACATACATACATACATTCTTACAAACATACACACATCCTATTATATATATAGTTTATATGTCTTGGAATTCAGATTACGTAATACAATTGATAATTGATTGTTTTTCTTAAATGTCAAAATATTTCCTTAAAATTGCACAAACAAACCAAAAAAGAAGACAATTTAATACAATAACAACATTACTCTCCCTCCAATCCAATCTAATGAAGGATATATTGTCATGCTAAAATTTCCATGTCTGGAGAACACGAGTTCAAAGTTTAAATTTCAATTATACTTGAAAAAAATTTTCCAATTTTATATACTTTTTTTATTAAAGAAAACATACAACCGAAAAACAGAAAGAGAGAGAGAGAGAGAGAGAGAGAGAGAGAGAGAAAATCATAAAAAATAAGTTTAAAGGAAATTTATGAGAGTAAAATAAATTTCAAAATTTATGTTAAACAATAAACTTTTATTCGCAACAAATAAATGCAAAATACGACAAAAAAGAAGGTAAAAGCTGCTGCTGTAGCAGCAACAACTAAAAATTTATACAGATCTATTTATGTTCTTATATATATAAATTATATATATACAACAATAATAAATAAATATTAATGTATATGTAACTTAAAGTTGCATGCAACAACAACATCATTCATGAATTGATGATACACTGAAATGATACATTAAAATAGTAAAAGGAAAACTAAAAATTATATTGCTCGAATATGAGAATAAGGAAATATTAAGTCCTGACTGCTAAACAAACAGCCACCACCAGAGAGTTTAAGTCATTCAATGATCCTTAAATTTAAAGCGGGAAAAGTTGGCAAATAAAAACAGTTGGAATTTGCAAGAAATTTTCATTTCTACCAAATTTAAAGTATATGGGCTAAAAAGTAATGGTTTAACAAAATTTTGAATTGATTTTAATTTAAATACACGCAGAAAAAAAACTTGAAGCAAAATCAACCTTAAACAAAGTTGATTTGAAATTGAATAAATTTAAATTAAACGTGATGAATTAATATTGTACAAATTATAATCTTTCGATATTTATATACTAAGAGATCAATTGCTGGTCCTAAGCAAACATTAGTGTTGTATTATCATGCGATTTCAATTTGTAATTAATGTAATTTAAAATTTGCTTTGTATGGGGGGCACGTCTGCCCCGGATTCTATCAGTCTTATATATTTTCCAATGATGGTGGCTCTCAGTAGCATAATTGTCGCAAAATTTTAGGATTCTCGCTGCTATAGTTTTTTAGATATTCGATAATTAATATTTGCTTTGTATGGGGGATGATACCACTCCTCATAGTCTTATCCAACCTACATTTTGTCAGGTAAAACAGTTAATTGAGAAATTAGTTGTGACAAAACTTAAGAACTCTCGCTATTAGAGTTCTCTTTATATTCAAAAATTAATATTTGTTTTATATATGCGATACTCCTTCCCCTGGTCTTATCCGTCCCACGAACCAAATATGAGAACTCTCGCCGTTAAAATTCTTTAGATAATCGATAATCAATATTTTTAAGTACCATTATTTTGGTACCATTCTGCAACAGTTTTTATTAACCATAGAGAAAGCATAATAATTAGTTCTTCATTATCGGGACCAATATTTGTTTAAATCGAATATCAAGTGTTAAAAATACAGAGAACGTTAACAAGGAAACACCAGAGGATTGTCAGCTAGAGCTGTTTGCCCACCTTCTAAGAGAAACAAAGGGAATCAAAAATTAGCAAAGTTCCCCAACGCTACATCACACTTAGAGGGCGTTGTTGTAACAGCATGACTGTTTCCGATAATTCTTTCTTAGGGAAAGAACTTTCGTCTGATACAACTATCGCTGGGGTGACAATCTTTGGCCGAGTGTGACTCGAGTCGTTCCGGATCCAATTGTCGTGGGAACGCTTAGAGGGCGTTGTTCTAGGTAGCGAGATACCAATCATATCCTTAGCAACTAAAACTGTACAATAAACCATAGCAGCGAGCCCTGGTAAATACAAAAAAATAGTAATTTAGAGGGTAAACATCTGTGGACGTCAATAACAAATTTTCAATCGCTATTATACTGCCAAATTTCTTGCCTTAAGAACCATCTTTAATATTCTGCCAAAAATCACCGATTGCTGGTAGAAACTAAAGAACTTCATCCATACACCCACAAACTGACTTTGAAACTGTATGTAAGAAAATTGGCGTTACTGGTGATGAAAAATGGAAATAAGATTAAAGAGAAAATCAAAGAAAAACGATCACTACAATCGTTTAGAGTCGAGGTCATAATCATCGATTTTGAAAACGCTAACTAAGATGTTCCAAAATCATCCATTTTGAAAACGTTAATTAAGATGTTCCAAAATAGGTCAAAAATTTTTAACAAAACAGTGGATGGAAAGTATTGTCTCACCATTATTAAAACCAAGATCGATGCAGAATACTCTTACTGGAATATGCTTCATTTTAGAAAAGATTTAACTTTATTAAGATATGCAAAAAGGCTGATAAAAATATCGGCCAATCAGCCAATTTTTTTTACCAATTAGAATGATGTCAAGGCAATGTTGAAATCGGGTGTAACTATCATTGTGAATCTCTACCGACATACTTCACCAACGAGTACGCGTTCAAAATAAGCTCGACCATACTTCACAACAAGAACTATTTGGAAAACAATCTATGGAAAGTTTTGGCTTTACATCCCAGATTTATAACTTACTACCTTCAATGCGCTTCAATTTAGAACTATTTGGAAAACAGAGGATTGGAGGCATTAGATCACTCGCCTTATATCTAGAAGCCTTTAAATCTTTTTCAAAGATTTTGCATCATTTCAAAACTGGTTATCGGGAAATAGCTTAATCCATTCATTATTTCACTCAAAAAATGGGAAAAATGGGAATTTTAAGCGTACATATGTACCGTGGACAATTTATTTGTTAAAAAGAGGAACTGTACTTGATGTTAAGTACCATCACTGGCTTCATTCATTATTTACCTAAGATCTTGGTTTCAACAAAATATCGGATAAAAAAATCAAGCAAAACTTAAAGCTTTAACCAATAAGCAATCGGTGGTGTGTATGTATTGGCCAAGAGTATGTATTGGCAGATTTATGTTTTCGGATCCAAATTAATAAACTGCTTGAGGAATTTTCAAGATAAACAAGTAGCACTGCGGAAAACTTGAGAGTAATTTTTATTATATCAAGATATCAATTCTTCAAATTATGCGAAACTAAAAAACCTCTGAGATACGAACTCAGTCTTTATTGGACGCGTATATGTCGTCACTTGTCCAAATTATGCGAAACTAAAAAACCTCTGAGATACGAACTCAGACTTTATTGGACAAGTGTATGTGGTGATAGATTTTTTTCACATCTTCCGAGTCAAAATTCTGCAATAAAACTTATTCGAATGTCTTTATACAAGATATATTCCTCGAATTAATAATAGAGAAGACCTACTGAGATATAGAGAAAAGAGAACTGTAGAATCCAGGGGTGAAATTCCTTCCTTTATTCCCTCTCATTATTCATGTTGTTTTCCCAATACATCAAAAGTAAAATTTATGAAATTCATTTTAGAACTTCTTTCTTGTGAATTTTCGGGACATGAAAAAATAATTCATGATTTTTAGAAATAAAATCTAAATTAAAATTAAGTCAATATAACGGAATAAAATATGGAAAACAATATTTTGATTTATATTTTTCGACATTTTTGTATTTTAATGTTTTATTTTTATAGCATTTTTGTTATCGAGTTCAAATAATAAAAACATAAATAAATAAAAAAAATATGTAAAAAAATAATAAAAAAGGAATTCAAAATGTCTGTTATTAAGTGGATTTCAAGTGAAACTGGTTTTTTTAGTTTTTGATGCATGAGAATTGTAATAAATTTTATGACAGGGAACTTTTGTTTTATAACAAAAACAAAAAAAAAACAAAACTTCAAAAACCCAGTCATGTACAGATGGATGTACAAAAGTTGTATTATACGATAAAACTATAACGAAATATTTTCGAGTCTAAATACAGTTAATGGCAAAAAGTTTTTCCTGCTGCAAATAAATAAAAACACACAAATTTATCATTCGGTTGACAGGAGATTAAATTCATAAATTTTAATACTTAAAGATCTAAAGTTACTGATATTGTTCAGACAATTCAAAGTACCATCGTGTGTAATTGTCTTGGTACTACTTCAAAGCTTTCCCAGCATAGTGAGGTGATATGAAAACACGGTTCAGAAATACAGTAGGTAACTTTTGAAAGCTCAATAGTCAAAACTCCTTCTCTTTTAGCTTTTTAAAACACGATCTCTAAAATCTCCTACTCCTGATAAACTTCTTTTCCAGACCTCGTCAATGGTCAAATACTGTTTAATAACGGTGAAGGTCCAATCCAGATTCCGTAGCAGAATCAGTTAACATGGCTTTGGTTAATATATCTCCAGTAAACGGAAAAATGCACAATAAATAAAATCAATAAAGTTTCAGATTTTTGATAATGGAATATATATATTCAGACATAAATAAATGACACACGATATATGAAATAATGATTGAACATTATGGCGTAGCGTCTTGTGAAATATTCTGTTCTTTTTATGCTTTTGAAAGTATACGAATTTCAGGAGCGTATTCCAGTATAGACGTTTTGTAACGAACTAAACAAATAGTAGTCAGTAGAGGCATAATCTGGTTTATAAAGCGGATGATGTAAACCTTCCCGTCCACAGTTTTCCAAAGAGTTTTCTTACGGTCATATGATTTTTATGATAAAAAATTATGATCTCATATCTGTTCGATTATTATGATAATATTTCTTTGGTCGTGCAAATCTCTTCACAGAGTCCCCGGATTTCGATAGATTATAATAAGCAACATGTTTCAAATCCAATTAAATACAAAACATTATGTTCACTTCATTGTTAGTTGGCTTTGGTGTTCATTTGGCTGTTTAGAAAAGATTTATATCTGACTTGGTAAAGAAGTTTTGCATCAATCGAAAAAAAATCTTAGTCAGAAAGGGTCATCATTTGGTCTTTATGGCGGATGATGTTTACCTTTCTATCCAGAGTTTTCTAAATTGTTCTTTACCATTATTACAACTTCTGATCAAGCATTTTCGTGTTCGAAGATCTTGTGTGGTGGCTATTTTTGTCGTTTTCCCTTTAATCGATCCATAGTTTTTGATCAGATTTCTCATAACCGATTTTAACTGCTCATAATACAAAATATCATTCTGATCTCATATCAAACAAAAAACATTACGTAACAAAGTATTGCAAAATAAGTCCTTTAGTCGTACCGATCATTTTCATCATGCAATATTACCTTTTAACATCTCTTGTCTTCATTTATTATGGTATCAAAATTTTTTTGCTTTTGAATGTTGATTATTCAAGTCCATCTTACGTTTAACAATAAACTCTGTAAAAAAAACACTTTAAATTCCCCATCTCCAGTCCTCATTATATGGGCCAATATCAGAACTATCGAATCGAGCCAAACATCTTTTAAAAGTTGACGGTTCTGGTCAATGAAACATTTTTGATCAACAGTAACTCGATGCAAAATAAGTTTTTTGCTTTTAAATAAAGAAAACGACTTGAGCAACTTCTAATGATAATTCAAATCCATATTTCCATTGACAATCGATCTTTGTCGAGTATTGTTCTTAAGATCTTCATTTTTCAACATTTTTGGAAATCAAGCAAACCGTCGTTTATAAGGTTTTTGAGTTCGTGTCTGTGAAGTTCATCTTGTTTTTAAAAATCTGTCTTCTGTTTTAAGTTCCTTCAGAGCTTTCTAAGGTCTTTCAACTTTTTCGATAAAACAGATCTCTGTATTTCTATTTTGTCTTGAAATCAAAACATTTGAACCTGGCAATGTATCGCTCTCAAGTTTTTTTAAGTTCGCACAACTTTCAACAGCTATTTCCATCAAATGAAAGAAGATTATCTCCGACAATTTATGGCGATATAAAAAATGTTTGGCATGTACTGAATTATGTCAAATCTTTACCTTCCAACATACCACATATTTGTTATTATTGGTAGAAACCAACCATATGTTATCGAAATCGATATTATTAATATGTATTTCCAATAAATCATTCCAAAATCCGCCATTTTGCTGAATTCCGCATACGAGGCCATTAATCATATCGAGTGTTAAACCTATAAATTTCTTTAAATAAAGAAAACATTTATTTATTTTTATGCCAGTAACTGTACACACCCAAAATGTTAACATTGGATTATTGGCATTTTCAAAATGGCGAAAGTTTGTTGCACCATCAATTCACCAAAAATTTATACAGGCCAGGAGAAAGAGAGAGAGAGAGAGAGAGAGAGAGGGAGACGTATTGAATTTATGTTTTATTTTATCATCATTAATAATATAAATTATAAATAATTTATAACATACCAATAATAGGATGTTCATGGAAACTAAACGTTCGAATGAACGACACACGGTTAATATATTCAACGATTCCAAGAAATAGCAGCTACAAACTACAACAATAATAACAACAACAACAACAACATGAAGAAAAATAAAAACTTAATGTAATGCTAATTTATAAGACACGTCAGCAGTTCTTTTTTATGTATTTTTCACTTTAATTTGTTTTTTTATTTATTTTTTCAAAAATTTTGATCTACAAAATGAACATTTGTGCTTTAACGTCTTCGTCCGTTCATCCGTCCGTCCGTTTACATTTTACGTTCATGAAAAAGTCATCAAATTTCGGTTTAGTTTAACGAGAGCCCAACCATCCGGCCAGAGAACTTATGAACGAGCAAAACTGAATGACTCAAACGTTAATTACTGTCATTTTTTTCCTTCATTTCTTAACGTTTTGCTTATAATTTTTCGAAAAAGTTCTCTATACGGAAAAATAATATGGAGGAAATAGTTAACGACAACCTCAAATGCCATCATTATATAATTATTAATAATGCCAGAGGTAATTAATATTTAAAAGAGAATTTATAAAATGATTTCTTCAATGATTTATTATAGTGTTTTTTCATTATATTTTGGAAATACCCTCAATGGAAACCGGCCATCTATAATTTATCATAGCAAGTGTGAGAGTTGAAAATAATTTTTGTTCAGTTCGTAACAAATTTGAATTTTTGAAATTTTTTAGGTAAAATTTCGAATCACAAATCACGGATATTGAAATCCTATTTGATACAATGAGTATATTAGAATGTCTCTTTTAAATTTCCTGGTCAATAATTTTCTATTGAGAAATAATTAAAAAATTAATCACTTCACGAACCAAATCGATTTTCGGGGAATTAATATTAGCGAAATTCTATTCTTGCGATGAAATTGTTAAATTGTTTCCAACGCATTTGAAAAAAAAAACTTCTACAGTTTCGAGGTAAAGAATGATTTGATTCAGTTTCTGATATCATGTTCTGAAGTTAGGAGTATTTCAAATATGGTTTTCTGCATCGTTCAAAACAACAGGTTGTCGAAAGTTCTCACACTGCTCTGCAACGTTTCGAGTTCCAAATCGGCTAAACGAAAATAAACTTCAAGTCATCTTCTGATATCTGAAGTGAAGCGTATTTCAATAAGGGTCTGCATTGAACGAAGCAACTGATAAAAAAATTGTGTAATTGCTGTAACAATTAAGTCAGAAAGGCTATAAGGCGAGTAAAAGTTTTCAAAATGATTTAGACCAGAAGCTTTATAAAGATTATGGCGTTAAGTCTGGTGAAATATTTTGATTACTTTTCATTGATTTCTTTCTTCAATTGAATCAGTTGAGTTCGGTAAAGATCGCCCGTAATTGTCTAACTCGATTTGAACAACTCAGAGTACTAAATACCCTATGATCTCTCTATATAGAGAGCATTTATTCTTAGATTTTTAAATTCGGAATTGATTTGTTTGATTGGCTGGGATTTGCATTTGACTTTTGTGCTTTGGGTTATCACAATAGCATTTAAATATCATTTTGAACAAGCTTCTTCCAATAAGAGGAAATAGCCATTTATAATGGAGATTATTTTTTAGTTTGACAATCGATCTTCGTTCTGACTAGCGCTTTTGACAGCACTTAGGAAGCTTAAAAACTGGACTGGAAAATGGGTGAGCAAAAAGTTAAATTTTAATGTTTCAAAAAACTGTTACTAATCGATCTTGCAACATGCGAGACCATGCGTTATGACTTAAATTTTGGCCCTTATATTAGACCGAATATTCTGGTAGTTTCTATCAAAACGAATCAATTTTGTCAAGATCGTCTTTAACCATCAAGCCAATAGCTCGTAATATAAAAGAACCTTCCGATTAGAGCGCATTTCATTTGATGTCATGCATATCTGGCTTCGAAGTTGTTATGGGTGTATATTTGGCTTTTTAACCAAAATAAATGAAGCTTCAACACTACAAAAGTTGATACTTCATTTACGACAATTAAAATCCATTTATTTTAACTAACTTCGCTTTCGATCCATATGGTGAGCAATTTCCTTGCTTCGCAATGTATTCAAATAATTTAAAAAGTTAAGAAATGGTTTCTTCTAGAAGACTTAATGATTATATCGAATGTAATTCCTTCCTAATGTAAATCCCTAAGTTGTTGCAGTCGAATTCGCTGCTGAATGTTTCACTGAAAAAAATTGTGGATTTTGATGATCTCTACGTCAAAGCTTAATATTATAGATCGTTGCTTTATATTTGCATCTGATCGCTTTTATTTTTCAATATTGGAAGGGTTTTTACTTTGGGTATTTCACAAGCCATCGTTCACATGTTTTCTTTTCTGAATTGAGTGAGTTTAGAATGAGGTAAATCTCTCCTTCCTGTTTAACACATAAATTCTGAGCGACCCTACAACATGGCCCAACTTGGTCAGTAATTATTGCCTCGTTTCTTTCAAATATTCCGATCGCTTTCGCTTACTTTTTTTTTTGGAACTGGTACATGTTGAACTTAAACTTTTTCCATCAATCGAGCTGTTTTCTTTAAATGAGAGCCAGTCATCAGAGATTTTTATTCCAAGAGATTTATTTTTTTTGATTTCATGTAATTTCTCCCTTTTTCAAATACCTTTCCTTTAATCCAAGTTATTAAATTTTTAATAAAAAATAATTTATTCTATTCAAAAATTCAGATATTTTCCTTAAACTTTTAAGAATTTTATGCAAATAATAATATTGTATTAATGTCCTTTTCGAATAAGAAGAAAAATCATTATATAAAATGTTTAAATGTAATTAATATTTAATGGAATGACTGTCAGAATAGACACGTCCAATTCTATTCTATAGATACACATACATACACATACATTCACATCTACATACATTCAGAGAAAGATAAAGAGAGAGAGAGAGATATTTACATGTGTATAGAGAAAGAGTGTAATAATGACTTCTCATAAAATTTTATTTAATATAATTTTAAGCTTCAATTAAATTTATTATAGATTTATTGTATATATGTATGTGTATATAATGTATATTACAGTATGTATGTATAGAATATTATATAAATATTGCCAACGTAATGACCTCGTAATAATAGTAATTCATTGAACGACCTACCAACTATATAAACTTTTTTTCTCCATTGACCATTAAAAACAACAGACGTTATAATCACACAACAGACATTTGGCTTCTTAATGCCCTTAAGGTTATAGACCAAAAAGAAGAGAAAGATAGTGAGAGAGAGAGAGGGGGGGAAATGGAAATGGTCTTTGATATCTTCTATAAGCAATCAACTGAAACTATAATAATGTTAAATGACTTGTACAAAGAAAATTCTTTTCTTTTTATATGATTTCACTAATTTTTTCAAGAAAATTATTTTGTAAGATCTTTAGGTTGATCCCAGATATTTTTTGAAAATTTCATTAAAATTTTTAAAAAATTTCAATTAATTTTTCTTAATTATTTATATTTTTTTGGTTTCCACTTTTTAATGGTTTTGTGGTTTTTTGATTAAAACTAAAAATTGTCGATATTTTTAAATGTAAAAAGAAAAATTACTACAATAACAACAACAACAAAATTATCGCTAGATCTTCAAACCGCAAAAAAATAACTTTATGTTATCAAAAGACCGCAAAATGTAAGAACGACGACATTTAAAAATGGAAAAATGTGGCAAATTAAAATCCAAAACCCCAATGACAAAAATACTAACCTCAAAAAATGTATTGTCTACAATACATATACTGATGGGGATGGATATAACACACCAATACATTTACAGAGGTGAACTAACTTTGTAATCAAATTTTTTAGATTTCATTTCCTGCGAGGAAATTATATTCAATCAGAAATAATATCCGGTTGGGAAGAATTGAAAAATAAAACATGGAATTGATTTATCAATAAATTATAATGATTATTATGAGGAGAGAGAGATCGAAAAAAATATTTCATAAGTAATTCTTAGTCTTTTTAAATAAAAAAATATGGTAATTTGGAGGGTCAACATCTGATATTATAATTCAATATTCGATAGTCATTGAAATGTGTAAAGCCCATTTGAATGGGCCTTATAAATAAGGCTGCTGACGGTTCAAACGGGCACCATCTAAAAAGTGTATGAGATTCAAAAGTTATTGATTTCGGTTCTGAAGACAAGGAAAGACAGACCTGAATCTTCAATTAAAAGTTTGAAATGAACCACACGAAAGCATTACTCGACTACATGACACAAGTCTTTTTTCACCCTTTTTAAGTTTCGGGTGAGCTTAAAAGCATAGAGAAGTGCTACAAATATAAATCATTTGCTTCGAGTCAGACGATCGATATTTTACATTAAATTCTGTCAAAAGAGCAAATTAGCCAAAAAAAGATCCTTATGAGAGAGAATCAAGAGAAATCAAAAAAGAATATTCAATTGGAACTAGAAGCAATTATCAACTATTATGACAACGCTTGATCACATATTACTAAACCGATATACAATTTTGTGAAAAACTGTAGAAGAAAGTTTTGGTTCACCCTTCTAAAGTCCAATTCTTGCGCCTTTTGATTATCATTTGTTTCGATGAGTAAAGTAGAGACCTTGTTAGCGAACAGATTTTGAAGATGAAAAGCTAAAACCATTATGATGAACATTCTCAAAGTAATATTTATCAGTGAGAATTACACGGAAAAGGAAATTAAAAAAGGCGATTTTGCACAACGAAACTTTAATAAGAATGATGACGTACAATGTCATATCTAAACACCGGCCCACTATTATAATGAACATCGAAACCAAATATCCAGAATGCTTGTTAATGATCTATATATCATTGGATCAGCAGGGTTTTTTGTATTGTAAGCTATGGAAATCAGATCAAATAATCACAAGATAATTAAATCTTTTGAATTGAGTATCAAGAAATGGCCAGAATATTTGAACAGATACGTGAGAATAATCTTATATTATGAGAAAGTCTGGTCACCTGTTACAAGATCAATCAAAAACTATTTAGGAAACATTTGAAAAAAAAACTTTTCACTTTTTTTGATTATCACTTGTTTCCATCTGGGGAAAATATAAGCAGAGCTCTGGTCATCCGAAAGTGTTTCTAGTTTGAAAATTTTGAGGCATTAATTGACAATGATCTCATTGAAATACACTCAAATAAAAATACGATTTTCCATAATGAAAATGGTACTTGAAGGTCAAACCTTTTTGCATAATGTCTTAATAGAGGCCAAAGTCGAATCTCAAGGACGCCAACGTAATTCTCTCTTTATGGTGAAAAGGATGTTTTCTGTTATGAACTGTTAAAATGAAATCAGTTGATTTCATACTTAATTTCAGGAATGTCGGTCTATAAAAGATCTTTGCTCCTTTACTTTTGAAATGAAAATGAAAAAGTATGTATACGAGGGTCGTAAGAGTATTATAAAGTCGGTCCTAATACTCCTACATATTTTGTAAAAAAATTTTGGTCATGATCTGATAATATTCCTTTAATTTCCTTACAAACCAATGAACAATTTGGTCTCCTCTGTTATATTTCATAATTGACTGAATAACCACAAACTAATGGACATAAAAAGTGATGATTCCAAGGAAAAAAAAGATTTTTAATTGGAACATAGATATTTTTTATGTTCAGGTGTTTTTTTTTTTCGTTTTAGGTGGATTAATTTTTTTGTTTTTATTGTTAATGGTCTTTGGCAGATATTTTCTGACGTAGTATCGTAAAAAGGAGCCTAATTTGGAAGCAAATTTTATCGAAACATGATAGAGAAATTTTTTATAAAATTTATATTAAAATTACTTGGGAACGACTTAATTTCTAATAATTCAAAGTTTGATAAATTATTCGACACCGTAAACGAGAATGTACAACGAGTAGAGAGGATGGCGGACCATCAAGACATTGAGATGCTGGTATCCGTTATAAATGGATCTATATGAGGCTTTCTCTGGAGTTATCGTTCGCTGAAGCAACAACCGTCACTCGTAAAGGCAACGTGATCTAGAGTCTCTATTTCTTTCGTCAACAGGCTAAGAGATCCTGCATTGTGGTCAGATAGGGATCGTCACCTAACCAGAAAGCATAGGAAGAACATTCACAGATTCAAAAGAATCTATGGTTCGACTAGTGATGTTCTTAGTTTTTACAATCCGCTTGTTCAGTTACCACTCTTAGGAATGAAGAGCCAACAACGGTAACAACACAGAGGTCCGCACAGACTCTGGTTGTTAGTAAGCCATTTTTGGAATTAGGATGGTAACTACAAATCCGAATTTATGTCAAAAAATTAGCTAGGAGGTACATCAAAGACAACTAGTTCTGGCAATGATCGACCGTGTGTTTCAAAGTTTCAAAAATGAGGAAAGTCATGGCAATTAGTTTTGGCAAGAGTCGCTCTATGTTAGTGAAGAACACTGTTGGAATTAGTTTTATCCAGTTCCTTGATTGTTGGAGGAATTATTCAAGACTTCGATTTGGATATTCAGTCACTTCCAAGTTTCCTTTACTGATTAACATCTGACGAAATTAATTTTTCCCTTAAAAATCTTTTCTAGATTTATTCAAATAATTCAAAAATATATTCCCAAATTTATTCACACATATAATTACATAACTACAAATACATCCAAAAAACAATACGTATGGGGTAAAGACATATTAATAAATATGTTTTCTATAATTCCCTTTTAAAGCCCCCTATAAAACAGGCCTTGGAATTAAATTATAATTCGATTGTTCTTAATCGGATTATAAATGTATGTATGATGTTGTCTACATAATCTCTGACTATTTACATGTATATATACATATACTTATACATAGAAAAGCAAGCACTCACACACAATGTATTTTATATTAAAAATGTGGTTTATAATAAGGAAATTAAAACTTGTGCACTCTAATCGACTCTGACTTTGGAAGTTATATATTTTCTATTTTTTATCTTTATGGATTTTTCATTGAGGTGAAAAAAAAAATAATTAAAAAAATCAGGATTTATGGTAAATATAATTCATGATAAAAGGAGAAAAATAAAGACAAATTTTAATGAGATTTTTTTTGTAATTAAAAATGAATAATTTAAATATTTTCTGATGTTTTAAAATTTCGTTGTATTAAAATGTTTAATTATTATTTTGGAGAATTGTGGAAATACAATTCTAAATAATCATTCATAATTATAAATATATGACACATGAAGATATTGATTGAAGTAATAGTACGTTAAGACCGACTATGACAATAATCAAATATTGAAAGTGCGAGGAACTGAAATAGTGGAAATTATAAAACAAACACTTTTAAACAAATTTAAAATCAAGCAAATTGGTTCCCATATGAATTAAAGATGAGATATGTTAAAGGGCGATTTGATACAACAGAAATGATGCTTGAAAATCGAAGATGATATAACCAACAGAAAACGGCAAGAATATTCGATAGGGAACTGTTCCATTATGACAACGCTCGATCACATATTTCAAGATCCATCGAAAACTATTTATAGTCCAGTCCTCTGCCCTTCTTTTTACCATTTGTTTCGATCGGTGAAGAAGAAGAGACGTGAAAAATCATAGACCGAACCTTCATGAATTTGACGTATTTTTGTAGAAAACATGATCGGGTCGGTTTTGGATGGGAGCTACGGTAATTTGTGGGAATAGAGGAACACTTAAATATTGTACGATCATCACCAATATCCATATGTTTTGCTCTTGGAACAAAAAACTGTACATACGAAACTTCAGTCATATATCTCTAAAACATCCAGTCAGTTAGACATCATAGTATATAGATAATTCGATTTTGATGAAATACTTATGGAATTTTATTCAGTTTAGTCTTCAGATATATTAAGTCACATGGACAACCAGTCCGCCAATCGTCTAGACGGTCAATAATCATAATCAGCAAATATCATACTCATAAAGTTTGTGCAAAAAGATCCATATAACCCTCTGAAAGGAAAGCTTCTAGAATATAAAAACAGTAATAATTTTTTGCAATCGTTAATGTGTTTCTCTACTAAAAACAAGAATTTAAAAATCCCCAGTACAAATCGGATAATGTAATTGTAGCGTTGTTAAAATTCAGAGTATTATGAGCTTGAAATCCCATTCCTATAACACTTTAGTATGGATCAAGAAATCTATATCTAGAATCATCACTGTGGCTCAGTACACTTAAGGAACCCATCATTTGAGTACAAGATTTTTTTTTTACTTTTATAACTTCTAAAGAAAGCCAAACTGATGTGAGTGAGTTTTTAAAAACTGTCAAAAAATCGATCGTTGAACCATAATAAAATCGGAACACAGGCGAATATGTTTAGATGTAAGCAACATACGTACGTAATGCAAACCAAAGGGGCTTATTTAAGATACGAGTTCGAAAGTTTTTGGAATGTCCCGATAAAAATTTTTTAACAACATTTTATTTATAATGTAAATTTAATCGAATTAACACCACACACACACATAGAAACAAAAGATAAATAAGCAATTGACATAAAATGACAATTTAAATTTATGAATATTGAAAGTTTGATAAAAAAATGAATAAAGTTTGCAAAACAATAAAAATATAAAAATAAAAAAAAATAATAAAGAAATAAAAAAAAGATAAAAAATAATACATCAGTAGATGATAAATTGAAAAAAAACATACAGAAGATAGAAGAGTGTAATGAATCTCGCAAATAAATGATGGATTGAAAACAATTTACGAGATGAATTGTTTGTATGTGTAAAAGGAGTATCAGTGTTGCCACCACCAAATTAAGAAACTATACCCAGGTGGCGACTCCTAACTTACGCATTTGAGGAAAAATAACATATTCATTATTTATTTTTTTATTAATTACGAAGAAATACGAAGAAGATGATGCAATTAAAAATTTCTACGATTTTTGAGGATGATTGAAAGGCTCTATAACACTTTTTTGACCTAAACTTTAAGCATTATGAAAAATATTATTTTCTGCTGAAGAAAGACTATAATATTGCTCATTTGCGGCAAGATCGTCATAACTTAAAATTCATTACTTTCGATTTAACATCAGTAGTGTTTAAAAAATAATGTATTTTAGTATCTGGCAAATTTTTATTAATGAACCATTCCTTTGTCGTATATTATACCAATTATATAGTTTATTAATTATTGCCACAAATAAAGCGTTATTCTGATTGCGCATCAGTGGTTGTTAACTTTATATTGCTGATTTTGTGTAAGTATTTGTAAAATGAACCAAATACAAAGTTTTCATTCATGAATTCCAAGAAATATATGTTTCTGTCCAAAGTTTAAAAATATGTCAAGTAAAAATAGCTTTTTTTAGGTTGCAAAAAATGCGCGATATGTGACAATAACAAATATTTCGAATTACAGATAATTTACACATCGAAAAAATGCATAAAAATGAAAATTACACACAATATGTGTAATTACATATGCAGTGGCAACACTGAAGAGTATAAAGTAAAAGAGAGCAATTTTGTTAAAAATATGAGAGAGTATTTGAAAATATGAGCAACAAAAAATATTCTTATGAATTTTTCGTATTAAATTAAAAATTGTTTTTACACAAAAAAAAGTGAAAAAATAAATAAAAATTAAATAGAAAATAATTACTTTTATTTGTTTTATTCTTATTTTATTTGTTACAGTGTTGTTTTCTTAAGTATTATTATTTTGTTGTTGTTAGTAAATACATTAGTTCTTTCTATATACGTATGAGTGTGTTTGTGTCTATATATATATAAAAATAAATCTGTCTTTACAGTTTGTTAGTTTGTTTAGGACTTATAGACAGCTTAGCTACTGGATCGACTTTCCTAAAATTTTCTTAGAATGATAGCAATATACCCTAAAGTAACATAGGCTATAAAAAATTCCTATAGGACCAAGGGAAGGGTTACTCCCATACAAACTAAATGTTGATTATGGAATATCTAAAGAACTATAAAAGCAAGAGTTATCCAATTTGGTTTCAATCACTTACTCAAGGCTTTGTTTTAATGGTTAAAATGTAGGACGGATAGCACTGGGGGAGGGTAACTTCCACTTCCTCGGGGAACTATTTTACCGGGCTTAATGTAGTACGAATATAATCAGGGGAAAATGTTGCCATCACTACTACAATAAGAATTTTTAACTTTTACCCCAAACACTTTCTCAAAAAACTGTTAAAGTAAATAAAATGTAGAGCGTATAGGATCAGGGGGGATGTAGCCCACATCGGATATCTTAAGAACTATTATAGTTCCAAACACTTCCAATTCATAAATTCAACCTGTATTTTTCTGTAGAACAGTTTTACATGAGGAAATATATGGTAGATGTGGTCATACAAAGAAAAAAGCAAAGCTGATCCTATGTACACCAATTATTAATTATCGTTTCCCTGACAGTTTCCAAATCCTATAACTTTTCCTATGAAACTTATTGAAATATTTTAGAAGGAACGTGGATTTGGCAAAATCCTCTTGCATGGAATTTTTTTAACACATCGTGATATGTATTCTTTTTCTTTCCAGCTCAAGGACTGAGTAGAATTTTTATGAAGCAAAGCGCACCGGGTAGAAGCTTGTACTACTTAAATACAACATGTGTTTTATGGCACGTTTTACAAATTTTTTATACGTCCATTTTTATTTTTATTTTATTTTATCATTGTAAACATCTTATTAAGGTGGCATTATATCGTTTTTTATTTGTTGTTATTATTGTTATTCTTAGTTTGTTTTTATTTAAGCAACATTCCGTTGATCGTGTTTTTAATTTCGTGCAATTGGATAAAAAAAATCACGAGATACGATTTGCCATTTTCTTACTTGTTTTTGTTTTGTGAAGTTTTTATTTGACAGAAACAATTGTATTATTGTTTGATTCCATGAGAATTTCAAGTGCCTCACATATGTGGCAAGGAAAAGATGATGACGATGATGATGACCATCACAATCATTCCCTACAAACATTTGTTTTGACATCTAGATCTTATCTTCTAGATGATATAACTTAATGACTTTCGAGAGGTCATATAAAAACTAAAGTTAAAAAAAAATTTAATGCTAATTCTTTCAGGTAAAATAAGGTATAAGAAGCCATATTTTAAGTCACTTCCGTGATAGGAAATGTTTGTAGGGTTATATGGATATGTATCTCCACATACATATGTAAATGTTATACAAATGTAAATATATTTTTATGTAAATAAATAATTTAAATTTCACTTTAAAAATATTCAATTTTTATTACTTCTAAGACAGTGAAGCCATAACTCAAGTATAATTAAAATTGATTTAGAATTGTAAGGAGTGAGAACAATAAAGTATTAATAACTTATAAACCATGTTTATTTTATAATTTAATTTTGCATTAAGTTAATAAGATTTCTCAATTTTGGTCCAATTCTTTGGAATAAGTTGAACATATTTAACTAACATTTTTAACATCAATAACTCTCCACTTGCCTTAGCTCCTGGCAGTTAAGAGGAATTGCCTCTCTTGTTACAAATACCTCATTATTGTTCTTTTACACCTCAAGGGTTTGTTTACCATCGCGACAAGATGTCAAGTCAGGCCAAAATATATGTGGACACATTAGGAAGTCTTATAAATGGAAAGCAGTCCTTTTTTTAAATATTCATTGGTGTGAATTTCGTTATTTATAGAGTTTGTTTTTACAAATGATTAATTTCTTTTGCCGGAAGTGCACGTTACTTGTCATATCAAAAAGTTTTTGTAAGAATTTTAACAATTTTGGGTTCTAAACTTTTCTTGAACATTACCTCGATCATTAGCAACATAAAATTTTTGTCCAGAAAGTTGCAAGAAATCAAGAATATTTTTGAAGAAATCATGATTTAAATTTTCGTCCCCTGATTTTGGCGTCTAAATGTTTTGCAACGTTTTTGTTAAGATCTTTTTTAAGCCTTGCATGTTTTTACCTCTATATTGGGTTTAACTTTTCATACCCAACAGTCTGAGGACTGAGCTAACAAACACAATCGGCAGGAAAACAGCCTAAAGATTGTGTTGGGACATCTTTTGAAAATCCTTTCTTTACTTTATTTTTTGGCTTAAGAACCATCATGTGTTCTAATCCTTTTACCTGTAACAGGTTTTCTATCAAGGGAAAAATTATCAGTACTGTTCAATAATATTGGAAACAGTTTGTCGACAGAACTTTGAATGCTTGACCAATTTTTGTAGGAACATGTTGGGTTTGTTTGAAAATATTTTTTACTTTTGTTACGCACTTTTTTCTAGTCACTCATTTTAATCAGATTAATAATATATTGATTTGTTTGATATTAAATATAAAAACTGACATATTTTGCAAAGGTTACTTGATCAAAAAATAATTTTGGTTTAAATGTTTAAATGAAAAACGTATTTAAAGAATTTTTTTGTTCTCACTCATCATAAATTAAATAAATCTATATTTATGTATTTTATGTACATAATTGAACAAACTATTTTAAAATTTTTTGTCTCTTATCAAACATTTACAAGATCATAAAATGACCATAAACATTATTTTTGTAAAACAAATTGGCACACACCAGGTGTGTTTAATAATAAATAATTTTGAAATACATTTTGCAATATAGTAATTTTATTACAATAAATTACAATTAATTTGTCTATAGATATTTTTCGTCCACAATCGTTGTATTTTAAAGTAGAAAATCGAGATTGTTATTGTAATGATAATAACTGCCTATAAATATATTGATTAAAATATAATTTCATTTTTTTAACTTTCAAATTCATGTATAATTTTTCTTTCAGTGTAACATAATTTTAATTTTTTTTGTAAGAGTTCTTTACTGTACACAAGTGTATGACGTCATTTTTTCTAAAGTTTATTAATGTATCTTCTCGTTATGTTTTGCACAAATTGATACTTAAACACTTAAAACTTAAGTGACGTAAAAATATTTAAATATTTTAAATTGTTGAAGTAAAATTGGAATATTTTAGGATAACTTTATTTCTGTTTCATTAAAATATAATGATGTTATCTCAGGGATGAATGTATTCCAAACAAAATTGTTTTAAACATAATAGATTTTTAAACGATTAACATGAATTTCTTATCAATCTAAATTACGAATTACGATTCGCTGTTATATATTTGTGTCGTTATATTAAAAATATAACGTCACAACATATTTATCGTTTAACAATTGAATGGGAAAATGTCGTTGGATTATTTCTAAAAATAAAAGTAATAAATTATTTCGAATTTTCAACATAAACATACAAATATTTCTGGAAATGTTAATAACACTGCACTTGGAAAAATAAATTACTATTCTCACAAATATATTTGTTAATTTAGGAATAATTTAGGGATAAGTTCCCATACTAGTTCGGGAAAGTGGAACAAATTTATTGCGAATTTAAAAACCTAAATCGTTATACTTCCTAAATCCAAATGAGAAGGATTTTGTTGATATTTGTTACATATTACAATATTACAATGTTTAGGCACTTGTCAATTAATTAGGGAATACTACAATTCCTAATCATTACAAAATATTTTTGAAAAATTTTTAATCGTTCAGAAAAAGTTTTTGCAGTGAATTACTTATATACAGTAACAGACATAAGTATAGTAAAAAATTGGCTTGAAATGTAAACAATATTGTGTTATTCATGTTATAGCTTAACACCTGGCCGAGAAATCTGGAAACTTTAATTAAATATAAACCCATAAATCTTCAGGACTGAGTGGTACGATTGGACTGGTAGTTGAACAAATGTTGTGTATAATGTAGACCTTGGCCACATGCAGAACATAGGTTTGGGACATCATGGTCAACACGAGAACAATATTCATACGACATCTTGGGGTCTCTCTGAATATCATTCAAAGTAGATTTTTTCGATCTAAAGACAAATCTATATATCATAATAGAGACGATATTTTTTTAAGTTTATTTTAATCCATTTTGTTCATTAACTTCTATCAGTGTTCTTGCCATGCAAAAGGAACAACTTTGTTAAGAAATCTTCTCCGTTTTTTTTCATTCTTCTAGTAATGCAACTTTCAAATCACTTTTACTTAATATTGTACGTGTTTTTGCTCTTTGTTTAAATTCTTAACATCTGAATGTTTCGTGCTAAAATGTGTAACATTTCTTCTTAACATTTCTTTCTAAATATTAACATAAATATTTTTATAGATTATTCTATCACCATCATTGAAAATAAGTTCTCCAAACCCCGTAGCGGAAATACAGCTTCACACCATTACTCCATTATTTGTATTATTGGTACTACTTGCGTAGCTTTATACTGTCTCATTTCTTTAGAATGTCTATCAGTTCGGAAAATATTAAATTTACTTTCATCTGAGAAGAGTTCATATTTTCTGTAGCTACATGGCTAATTTTCAAATTGTTTTGCATAACACATTCTTATCTTCCGATTAACACCAAATATCAATTGTTTTCTTCAAGCTTGAATTGTAACAGACAATGTCTCTGAATAGTTTTAGTGTTAACTTTCTTACGAAAACCATCCTTTATAGCTGTAGCAAGTTGTGTGAATATTAGTTTTCGTTCAACTTTTACCTCTCGTGCAACTACATGTTCTTTTCTAATTTATTTACATAGACGTGCGCTAGGCTCTGAACTTTTTACATTAATATCGTCTTTAAAATGATTTATGATCATCTTTTAATATCCTCAAAATATTTTCACATAATATAACGTAAATAAGTTTTGGAAATTGTTTCAATAGTTTTTTTTATCACACCAAGAACTGTATTGTTTTATTCCTTTTGTTAGTAAATTATTTTTGCTGCTGCATTGTAAATAATTAATTGTAAAATTGTTATATGCGAAATTTAAATTTATATTTCATTAAAATTTACAATTTATAGTAATTTTTATTTTGTGCCTATACTGATGTCCTTGACTGTATACATTTCCTTTTGTCTCTTGTCGCAACACATGAGATGGTTAAATTTGTATGGCCATCCACTATACTCTGACCAGATGTGGGTATGTAACAACTCAGCTATAACCAAGTTAATGTACGATTTTGATGCTAATATCAAACACTAATTAAAAAAGTTAACAATTTTATTTTAATCAATAAATTAACATTTAACAACTTTGACAGCTCTTTGTTATAAAAAGAGAAAAAAGAAAGCGAATTTGTTCATGAGTTCAATGATTCAATTCGTTTTGGTATCATAACCAATTTTCCAAATTTTTTTTAAGTTATAAAAATACAAATTTATCTAAATTCAGTCGTATACTGTGTGATTTTTAATTAGAAATTAAAAAATTATCCAAAATTATCGAAACAAAAAAAATCCTATCTGGCATCTCTGTTTTTGACTTGGGAAATACTCTTGATTGAGAAACAACCAAACAATCAAAACAAAAAAATCTAAACACACTAAACTTCCGTTTTATTTTACAAATTAAAAAAAAGAAACAAAAACAAATGATAAACACACACAAAAACCAAAGTAACAGAAATAAAAACAATAACAATAATAACGGAAATAATGACTGATACTGAATTAAATTTAAATGAGTAAAGAAAAACAACAACAGCAACTGCAATTATGATACATAGGAATGAAAGCAGGTTGTTGTTACTTTAAAATTATAATGTTTTTGTTTTCTTTGCTGTTATGCTTTTTTTTCCTCATAGTCGGCTAGTGAGAGTTAATTTCTTTTTTCGTATTTTTTTGTTTTTGCTTTTTTATCAAATTGTAATAAAAACAAATCAGAAAAATAATGATAGAAAAAAATTCAAAAATCAAACCAAACTTACTCTTTTCTCAGCACTATCACATGGATGATTGACTATGGAAGATGAAGACGATGATGTGGAAGCAGCTGCTGCAGATGTGGAGGCTGTTAAATGTTCTTGTGTATCCATATCAGATAAAGCGGTATCCAATTGTTCCTGCTTAATCGAAGGGATTAAGGGCAAAAAATCATTTTTGCTAAGATTTGATAATTCTTCTAACTCCATTTTGTTAGATTTGTTTTTCTGCTGTTAATCCGAAATGTTGGTTGATTGCGAAACAAAATATTTTGGGGAAAAGGAGAATACACAAAAGAAACCAATATGATCTGGGTTGTATTGGACCCAGCTGGATTTTTTTGTTATTTTCAAAATGGATTTTCTTTGATGTTTCTTTTTTGTTTAAATGTTCATTTTAATAAACATGTTGCTAATGTTTATTTTAGGATCCAAGGATTTCTAGAAAGTTCGGAGGGAGTCAGTGAGAAGGAAAGAAAAATAAAACAGTCACACCGTGATCTAGCAGCAGGTCATGCACGTTACAAATCAGCGGGTTGCCACTTTAACTCTCATGTAGTATTCAATTGTTTTAAAAATACACACACTCATCTACTCACACTCCCTTTCCAATTTAAACGCATACAATCACACAACGTTACTCTTCGATTATACACACAAACACACACGTTTTCAAATGCGAATTTGCGGTGTAAAAGGTAATCGACAATAAAACAACCGTACGTACGAACGTGGGAAGAGCGAATTGGCACGAAACAACCGTAACAAAGCAGAGGCGTAAAAATAAAAAAGTAAATGAAAATAAGAAAATCCTCGAACACGAAGGTTGGGCAAAAATATATTAATTTATTTTACGAATTTTTTATAAACAAATCCATTATTTCTTTAATATTTTAAATTTGTTAATTCTTTTTTTTTTTTTTTTTTTATTTTTTTTCGTTTTTATGCTTCAACGATTTTCTTGATAATTTGTTTCTTTCTAAAGAATCTTTAAATTTTTCTTCAATTTTATTTCACAGACTTCTTTAAATCTAAATAATCCACAAATATTTTGTTAATTACTTTTTGTTTAATCCATTAATTATTGTACACTAATTTTGTTGAGAGGTTTTCTTAACCTTTTTTATCTACTTCACTCACATTACACAAAAAGTGAAAATTTTTTCGATTTTTTTTCTTATCCACAGATTTTGCAACTTTTTTATTCTACATTTTCTTTTTTAATTATTCACTTCATTTTTTGTTAATTATAAAAAATTTTGTTTTTATTATATATAAAATTTTTATTGTGTATTTTTTTAATTTGTTAGTTGAATTTATTTATAAAAAAACATTTGAAATTAATTTTTTCTTGTCGGACGCTTCTTCTTTGCTTGTGTTTGCTGTTTTTTCTGTACAGAAATTTTTTGTACTCGTCAATTCCCTCTTGTACAAAAAAAAGAGCAAAGAGAGAGCGAGAGTGCCGTCAGCCATTTTGAAAATTCAAATAATGAAAAAATAACAGAGTTGTATTAAGATGTATCAAATTTTTCACTTTGTGATATTTCATTAAATTTTTTGATATTAGACCATAAACTGACCATACAACATATATTTTAATATTTTAAAATTACTTACATAAAATTTTTGCTAGTAGATACATTTTCCACAAAAAATAAGCATGTTTACAGTACAGGGTTGCATTTATAACACGTCACATACAACTCTGAATTAAATAAACAGAATTATTCATAATAATAAATAGTAATTAAGTTTTAGTGAAAATAATAACAAGCTAAAACAATAATTTATAATACAGTTTTTTAATTAATTAACAATCAATATAAATTATAAATTTTCATGTTAATGAAATGCCTAGAAATGTTCTAAACACTGAACATACTCCTTCAAAAACACATGTGTTGAACGACCCTACAAAAAAGTTTGACATTTCTCCTGAAAACGTTTATTATAAGTTTTGCAGAAATTGTTTTTACTTTAATAAGAGGAATATTTTTAAAGAAACAATTAAATAAATAGTTTCATATATAATCCTCTTAAAATACCATGGAAACTTTGCTCGAACAGCAAAGACGTTATCATGAAGAACGTGAGCGTCTCCTTAAACTCATGGTAGATGAGTATGCCAATAAAAAAGCAAGTGAAAAGGAAAGAATATATTCAGAACACCGGCTCAAATATCTCTTAGATTTGCATCATAATTCTACGGAAAAGTTAAAAGAGCTATACGAAGATAAAGATAATGAACGCAAAACTGAAATTCAAGCACTTTCGGGACCCAATGAATTCAATGAGTTTTACAATAGATTAAAACAAATCAAAGAATTCTACAAGAAACATCCTAGCGAAGTTAGTATTCCTTTATCGGTAGAGTTTGATGATTTGGTTAAGGCCTACAGTAATCCAGAAGAAATGTCTGCTTTGGTAGAATTTACAGATGAAGAAGGTGGGGGCCGTTATTTGGACTTGAATGAATGTTATGAAATGTATGTTAATTTAAGAGGCGTAGAGAAAGTTGACTACATTACCTACTTAATGACTTTTGACCATGTTTTTGATATACCCAAGGAAAGGAAAAATAAGGATTACAAAAAGTATGTGGAAGCTTTAAATGACTATTTGCACAATTTTATAATACGTGTCCAACCTTTGTACGATTTGGAGCAAGAATTGCTTAATGTTGAATTGGAATTTCAAAAACAATGGTTACAGGGTACTTTTCCAGGTTGGGCCACAAAAGAAACTGAATCTGCATTGGCCAATACAGGAGCCCACTTGGATTTATCTGCCTTCTCCAGCTGGGAAGAATTGGCTTCTTTAGGTTTGGATCGTTTGAAATCTGCTTTAATGGCTTTGGGTCTTAAATGCGGTGGCACTTTGGAAGAGAGAGCTCAGCGTTTATTTTCCACAAAAGGCAAAAAGACTTTGGACCCTTCATTAATGGCCAAGAAGCCAGCAAAAAGTTCTAGCACCCAATCGAGGGAAAATGAACGTCACAAAGAAATTGCCCAATTGGAGGCATATCTTTACAAATACGCTGAACTAGTTTCGGAACAAAGAAGTGCCACCAAGGAGAATGTTCAACGTAAACAAGCTCGTACAGGTGGCGAAAGAGACGATAGTGATGCTGAAGCTAGTGATTCAGATAATGATGATGATCCAGACGCTGACGAGGTACCCTATAATCCTAAAAATCTACCGTTAGGATGGGATGGTAAACCTATACCTTATTGGTTATATAAATTGCACGGTTTGAATATAAGTTACAATTGTGAAATATGTGGCAATTATACATACAAAGGACCAAAAGCATTCCAGCGTCATTTTGCCGAATGGAGACATGCTCATGGTATGCGATGTCTGGGTATACCAAATACTGCTCATTTCGCCAATGTTACACAAATTGAAGATGCCATTACACTGTGGGAAAAGCTAAAATCACAAAAACAATCAGAAAGATGGATAGCTGATCAAGAGGAAGAGTTCGAAGATTCTTTGGGTAATGTAGTTAATCGTAAGACATATGAGGATTTAAAGAGACAAGGTTTATTGTAAATAAAGAGATAAACATAACAATTTTTAATAAAAATCAAATAAAAATACTATAAAATTTCAGCATTTAAATTTAAACCTATGCAATTAAAATTCGTTAAGGGTAAGAGGGAAATCTCTTGAACACCTATTACAGGTTTTAAATCTGCCCGAAGCCAAGGGAAATCCTAAAAAATAAATGGTAGTAAAATTCAATAAAAAGAAAAATATGTTTGTATTATACCTGATAATGAGAATTATGTGTTAATCTCATGAAGGCAGATTGAGTAGTATGCACCAGAATTCTAAATTTTGCATCTGAAGGCAACTTTTCTAAACCTTTTAATCTTTCCGCCAACAAACTTAATGAAATTCTTAATTGTTCCTCAAAATCTAATAAAAATTCATCTTCATTCATAGCATTTCTCTCCTGTAAAACATTAAATTTATAACGTTCATATTCTTTATGATCATTTTTGTATAATAGAATTTCCACACATTCCAATTCACTGGTTTTTAAAAGTTCCCTGGAGGTCCTTAGAACTTTATAGAGATATGTGTTTAAAGGCGGGTATATAGATACAAACACCGGTGTATTGTATATACGTCGTTTTTTAAAAATTTGAGCTGGATATACATCACGTACATAAAGAATGTGATTAATAAACACTTCTAGAGCTTCAATAATTATGTCATTAATATCTGAAGTTAAAATAATAAATATTTTATTTTAAATTTTAAGATTAATAAATAAGCTTAATACCTCCCATGTTATAGCGAATTTATTTTCTATTTATATGTGCTTCTTTTTAAAACATATCATTCACAGTGAATGGTGTTATTGATAACAATATTTTAATATTACCAGATCAATTTATTTAACTTATTCATTACACGCTCTTTTTTAATTTTCATTTTTATATTTATTTTTCATAAAAACATAAGTTACATTAAACATTTATTAAATTATTCATTAATTTTCTCTATTCTCTTATAAGAGAAGAAAATTATTATTTTGTTTTGGAAACAAATTTACCGCTTTTAATCTTTAACGTATTGGCAACACTACTCAATGTAGAAGATTATTTTTGTTTACATTTCTCTGAAAGACGGTGCTTTTGCAAATAGTTTCAAATTTTTTTTCTAGAAATCCAATAGAAAAGTAAATGTAATGAATTTAGAACTTTTAGAATCTTTCGGTCAAAACTATCCCGAAGAATTTGATGGCTCCCTCGACTGTATTTCATTGGCTGTTACATGTGCCTTCAACAAATATGGAACTCTGCTGGCGGTGGGATGTAATGATGGTCGCATTGTTGTATGGGATTTTCTAACTCGTGGAATAGCAAAAATTATTTCAGCTCATGTTCATCCTGTGTGCAGTTTAAGTTGGACTAGAAATGGCCATAAATTACTATCCGCCTCCACCGATAACAATGTCTGCATTTGGGATGTTTTATCCGGAGAATGTGAACATAAATATCGGTTCCCTTCACCTATTCTAAAAGTTCAATTTGATCCTCGTAACGAAAAAAGATTTCTAGTATGCCCCATGCGTTATGCTGCAGTTTTAGTCAAAATTGGAGATGCCCATAAATGCCTACCGTTGGATTCTGATGGAGACCTGAACATAGTTGCCTCATTCGATAGAAGAGGTAAACATATTTATACCGGTAATGCAAAGGGTAAAATATTAGTGTTGGATGTTGAAACATTAGAAATTGTGGCTAGTTTTCGTATTATTGTGGGTACCTCGAGTGCTACGGCCGTAAAAAGCATAGAATTCGCCAGACGTGGAGATGGTTTTCTTATTAATACCTCAGATCGTGTTATACGTGTTTATGACTCAAAAGAAGTATTGGCTTTGGGCAAAGATGGTGAACCGGAACCTATACAAAAACTACAAGATTTGGTAAATAAAACAACTTGGAAGAAATGTTGTTTTTCTGGAGATGGTGAATACATATGTGCCGGTAGTGCCCGCCAACATGCGTTATATATTTGGGAAAAATCTATTGGAAATTTAGTAAAAATCCTCCATGGCACTAAGGGAGAATTATTGCTAGATGTTGTTTGGCATCCCGTACGGCCTATTATAGCAAGCATTAGTTCAGGTTTAGTTTCGATATGGGCTCAAAATCAAGTAGAAAATTGGTCTGCTTTTGCGCCAGATTTCAAAGAACTCGATGAAAATGTTGAATATGAAGAACGTGAATCAGAATTTGATATAACTGATGAAGATAAATCACTAGATTTAAATGCTGATGCCAAACAGGATGAAGAAATCGAGGTAGATGTGCAAAAAGCCGAACCAGTAGCAGCATTTTGTTCTTCAGATGAAGACGGTGAAGATGAAAATGCTTTACAATTTTTACCTATGGCTCCAGAAGTAGAAGATCCTGAAGATGGTTGGGCAGTACAGGATGGTTTAGATGGCAATACCTCTAAGGATAATGATTCATCTACAATGCATGACTATGGTGAGGTAGTATCGGCCAAAAAGCGGAAAATGAATAATTATGATATTAGTTTACCGGATGCTCCCACCGATGAAGTACATCCTTTAGTCTCCAGTAAAACGAATAAAGATAAACAATCATCAGGGGGTAAAAAGGCAGCAGGCCGACCTAAAAAGTAAAATCGAATTGCAGTATACGAATTTTGTGGATAAATAAAGAAAATAGAGAATATGCTGTTTTAAACAAATATTGTGAATTTGAGGTGAAATCTATTGAACATTTAAAAATGCAATTGAAATTTTGTTCTCAATAAAACTTAAAAAAAAATATTATACTTAAATAATTTAACAAACAATTTTTTGCAATATAAATATGATCATTTTATTTTTTATACATTATAAATACATATTAACATGAATGTGTATAATATTATTAATACCAATACTAATACTAATTCTTAATTCAGTTTCTCTATTGTTCAGATTTGTAAATCAGATAACAAAGGTAACATGGTATATTTAATGTGTACCTTTATCGGAAAACGAATCAATTGCCAAATAAATTAGCAGCCATTACTCTTTTATCGTGACATGAAAGATGCACTACATCACCATTAGGATAACGCACAAAGGCAGATTGATTAGGAAAACGTTTTTTACATTCGGGACAAACACTAAATTCTGTCATTTCAAAGTATATTTTCTGTTGTTCTAACACTGCTTCGGTCACACGTCTTAATCGAGCCTCTAGTAAACTTCTTTTAATTGTCATTTCATTGCGTTTGGCCATTTTTTGTCGTATTACCGTATCCAAATAATTTTGTATGCGATAAACGGGTATATCTTTAGGTAAATACTTAAAATATAAAATTCAAATAGTTAATCAAATAAAAAACAGTCATGCAAAGAAAACACTTACCGGCCATATCTTAGCTGGTTCTATTTTTAAAGCATATTTATTGAGTAACTCCAAAACAATATCATTATTGGGAGTTAGAAAATCTTTGTGCAGTTCAACATTTTCATATGGTGGTTGTTTTAAAGGATTTAATATTGTTTTTAATAAAGTGAAAAATATATCATTATCCTCATCATAATTCTCTTCACAGTATTTACAAGCCTTTTCGATATCGCCCAGAATTTGTATGTAAATAGCTAAAACTTTTTCATGTTTTTTAAGACGTCCTAAAATTAAAGCCCGTTCTTCTAGCAATATATTGGTGGGGAAATCTTTTAGTACTACATCTGGTGAGTAATTATTGGAATTTTGCAATATATCATATAATTTTTTGCGATACTCTTTGAGTTCCTCATTTAATTCCTTCTTCTGATTTGAACCTTCTTTTTCCAAATCTTTCATTATATTTTCCAATTTCTCGAGATATTGCTTGACAAGTATGTTATGGATAAATGTGTTGGTGTCCTGCCAAACCGTTATAACATGTTCCAGATAGGGTATAACCAAGGCTTTGTGATGGGTTAAGAGATAATCCAATACAGCAGCTCGGGGTAAATTTTCTACTTCTATAAAATCTTCGGTAAAAATCCTCAAACCTTGTTCTGGATTTGCTTTTAGAACCCAATCAGAAAATTCCATTATTAAAGGCCATTGAGATGATCCCAACTGCTGCAAATATCTAATAGTTCTTTCATAGCCATAAAGACTTGAACCTTCTTTGGTTGCCTGGGATTGTAAAAGTTCTAAAGCTTTTTGTGTTTACCATTCGTTTGATATAATATTATTAGTTCAGAGATTTTGTCATGTTTCAGTAGAGTCTTTTCCGATTCTTCCAAATGGCACTGATTCAAACGTAACAGGGGAGCAATTAAAGAGTCGTTTGTTTGTAGGTAGCATTTCAAGAGAGTAGTATCAATGATAGACAATAAAGATTTTGAAGAACTTTTGGTGTCGCGTAGTTTAACCACCTCTTTTTGGCGGGCCAAGGATAAGAAATCAATTAATGCCAAAAGAGCATTTTCCAAATCTTTATCTTCTAATTGAAGCATAGCTGTATTGGGGACAGCCGCAATATAGACGTCTGTACTAGAAGATTTAGATTGATCCTGCAATAAATTCGGAAATAGTCGTATGACATCATAGGGATTTGCTTGGGCATTTTCAAATTCAGTCATGGCAGCAGAAAATTGCTTTAAAGCAAATAATTCTTTGGCATAACGCATATGGATTTGACGTATAGTTTCAGCTTTGCACTGCTCGGGTTCCCCGGAAATATTCTAAGATTAATTGAAAACATGAAATTTTTATTTAATATTGAAAAAAATAAAGAAACAAGAAAACACATACCGTTAACTCTATGGCCAATTGAAATTTTTTTTGTTGCAATAACTGTTGCCGTTGTGTGGCTATATCCTCCAATCTAATGCACCATAATTCAGAAATTGCTGCTGCAAATATAATCCCTTTTGCGGAACGTATTAAATGTTTGGTTTTATTTAATTCCGGTATAGTTTGTACCAAAGTATCTTTGTCTATGCCATTTGATTCCAAACAACGTACTTCCAAACCATTAGCGACACGACCCACAACATATGGTTCATCCCAAACTAAACCCAACAAAGGACTACTCCACATCATGGGTTTTAAAGCATTCTTACCTTTGCCAGCTGTAGCTTCTAAAGAACCCTGTGATTTCTTGTCATCTTTAAGTTCTTTATAATTTTCAAGATTAATTGCCACTAAATATTCATCTTTGGTTATACCCAATATATCATTTTTAAGCAGACATATAGAAGGATCTAAATTATGTGAAGATGAGGTCACAATAAGATTTTCGGTTTTATTGTATTTAATCTGAAAGAAGAGTAATTTTTATAAATATTTTTTAAATATAATTTTTATTTTACTTACATTGTATATGATGTATTCATCCTTATAACCAACACAAACCAGATCATGTACCCAGCATAATGATTTGGGTACATCTTTTAGATCAACCGAACATTCAAGCGAAGCTAAGGTATTCAATTTCCAGTAAAAGAATTGCAAACGTCTTTTAATGGCACAGCAAACCCGTATAACAGTCGCAGTTTTACCAGTTGTTGTTTTAGTTGTCTAAAATTTAAAAATAGAACTTTTGTAGGGGAATTGCTACTTAATTTCGAATCTTTACTGCTGTGTGGTTTTAAAATGACTTTTTTTGAAAATAATTCTGTAATTTTTTAACTGTTAGAGATATTTTAATACCATTTCAATATAGTTGAAAGAAGGTTCACTGACTACAGGACCTGAACTCCTCCAAATCAATTAGAAAATATCTTGTTTAATCTTGTAACATTTATTAAGATATTCTAATGGTTTACTGTGGTGGCTATATAACTTTAAAATAAAGCTTCAATTTCCTCTCTCTTACCTGGACATCCAATGTAAACAAATTACAACCTTTTGTAAATTGAGAACAATGAATAAAAGTGAAATTGTTTTCGGTGCGACTAATATCACAAACGTGGATCATGCCATCAGTCAAAACAAACAAAAGATTCTCTTCGGCAATTACTTCCATTTGAACTATGGACTTCTTGCTAAAATTTTTGCTAAACATAACCATGTCCACAGCACCATTTTTATCCACCGAATACATAATCAGTTGGCCACTACGTGTACCCAAAATTACATTGTTATCTATAAACATGAAATAATTAAAAAAATAAAGAAAACCTTTTTTTGTTTCATAAAGGACTTACCAAAGGCGGCAATGGATTCAATATGGACACCTTGTTTTAATATGGAATGCACTTGATATGCTTGATGCATTTTGTTAAATTTATTATGAAACTCTATTTTTATTAATTTCCTTTTCTGTGTTTATTCTTATTGGCAAAAGAAAAACAAAACTGAAAATTCTATTCAATCATTCCATTATCTCACAGCTGAGCAAAAAACAATACTGCCAGCTGTATGAAATATAGAAAAAAAACGCTTAAAGACGAGATAATGCTTAGGGCCGTTCATGACTTTTTTGTAGCAGTCATTTACAACCAACAATGTGTTGTTGGGTATTATAAAATTGGGCTTGACCAACTAAAACATTTTTACTTGTTTTCTTATACGATTTTTTAAGACGATCTGGCAACATTTTTCTTAAATAAATAAATGTAAACAAATAAACGGTACAACAACACTTTACAAATAATAACAAAACCAGCTGACATCTTTACAAAAACAACAACTGCAACTACTTGCTGCAGCAGTCATGTTTTTGTTTTCATTCTTACCATTCAGGAGATAAAGATTCAATTTAATAAAAGGAAAATAATTGTGTTTTTTAATGTGATTTTAATCTAATTAATAAAATAATACAAATAAATATTACAAAAAATTTAAAGACAATTATATGTATTGAAAGCTAAAACGAAAATTGTATATAAAAATTGTCAATAATGTTTCTTTGTTGTTGTATAAAGTGGGTTGCTTTTCTGCTTATCTTTTAATAATTGAAATAAAAATCTAAAAAAAAAACATTTTAATTAGCTTAAATTAACACATGCTATTAATGTTAATAGAACTAATGAGACAACATGGAAGACAAAATGGAAGAGAGACATTATATGCTATTGTTAAACAAGGAGGAACAGGAATCTTTACAGGTTTGTTTTTATCTTATAAATGTCTGTGTCTGCCTATTAGGATAAAATACTTATGGGACTTTGTACTGTCGCAAAGTTTAATAACATTTATAAAGTTTTTGAGATGAAAAAAGAAATAAATGCTGTAAATTCTTATCAGCTTTTATACCCAGCAGGAAATAGAAAATCTAAAGTGATATTCAAACTTTTAGAACCTAAAATGACTTACAAGCATTTTTTGGAAACGTAAGCATAAATAGAAAAACTTGAATCTGCTGTTTTGCATTCTAAGAAGTGAGATCGAAAAATTCTTTACACACGTTTCTCATTGCAACCTTTGAACCAAAGTAAAATTTGATTTTTTTTGATCAAATTACTTAAAATTAAATCTGTTTAAAATGAGTGATCAGAAGAAAGTGCGTCAAGTTGATCAAGCATTCAAAGGTTTGCCATCAAACTGTTTAGAATGTTATTAAACAGTACCGGGAGAACTTGTCTGTTGTTACAAAACCTGGTTTTAGTAAAGGTCCAAATGATTTTTCAAAAGCTAAAAAAATAGAACGAATTTTCAAAACAGCTTCCATCACACCGGGTAGGAAAGTAGCCCGGTTAGCTAAGTGCTCGGACTATTTGGTACGAAGTTCCTTTAGTGACCAAAAACACACCGCCGAAATGGAAGTAAAGTTTTCTAAAAAAATATTCTTGCTGCATAATGGATGACGAAACGTATGTTGATTTTTCTCAATTCTTATGTTGCTGACGCTTAAGGGAATATTAAAGAAAAGTTTAGCATGGAAAATCAGTCAAAATTTCCCAAACAGTTTTTAGTATGGCAAGCAATATGCAGTTGCGGCAAAAGTAGTCAATTATTTGTTAAAACAGGCTTTATAACTACTAAAATTTACATCAAGGAATATTTACAAAAAGAGCTACCTTTATTCATAAAACTTAATAATATGTCCAATTATAATTGATTTGACTTGGCTTCATGTCACTATGGTAAACAAGCACTTGAGTGGTACAAGAACAATAATATGGAATTTACAATTAATAGAGGCAAATCCTCCAAACTGTCCGGAGTTAAGAACAGTAGAGATACTCTGTGCTCTTGTTGAAAGAGAATTAAAGAAAAAAAACCTGACCAAAAGTGTGGCAGAGATGAACTACCTTCGCGTAAAGAGATAAAAATCACTATAAAAATGTTAATGGAAGGTTTCCGAAAAAGGTTCAAAATTTCGTTATTGGTAACTAAAGATATTTTCATTAAATAAAAAAATAATACTGTAAGTTTTGTGGTTTCGTTTTTATTTACATTTATGTATGTAAAGAATTTTTTGTTCTCACTCCATATTTAATAAAGATGTAGGCGGTTAAGGTTTGAGTTTGTTAACTTAAGGGAGGGACAAAAGTAATACCTCTCAGGTCTTTATATCTGAGTCAAATAGGATGTGATTTTAATTTTTCACGGAAATTTTAATTTTTCACGGAAATTTTAATTTTTCACTGAAAATTCAATTTTTCACTGAAAATTCAATTTTTCACTGAAAATTCAATTTTTCACTGAAAATTCAATTTTTCACTGAAAATTCAATTTTTCACTGAAAATTCAATTTTTCACTGAAAATTCAATTTTTCACTGAAAATTCAATTTTTCACTGAAAATTCAGTTTTTCACTGAAAATTCAGTTTTTTTCTGAAAATTCAATTTTTCACTGAAAATTCAATTTTTCACTGAAAATCCAATTTTTCACTAAAATTCATTATAAATATCGCCATGCTGAAGATAGTTCTTGGAAAAAATTTTCGTTTGATAAAGCTGTTTCTGAGTTCAAAATCTTTGGTCGAGTGTGACCAGGGTCGTTCCGGAACAAAGAATGCATCTCCTGATCAGGTCTGATAGCCCTAATGCATCCTTTGTGTATACATAACATAACTTTTCATAATACTATAAATATATTAATAATATAAACAATTTTTTAATCATTTCAGCTTTACTTTGAATATTTACGCTTGGAGAAAAGTTTAGTACAACAATATGAAAAGCAAATATATAATTTATTGCTCCATAAACCTTATCCAGTTTTGGACATTTTACTATTGAAATGGACAAAATTAAAATACCAACTTAAACCCTTAATCCTAAAAACTCTAGAAGAATTATTGAAACGTGCTTCCAAAGAGGGTTTCAAGAATAAAATTTTAATATTTCTCAATAAGATTCCCGAAGAAATTCTACAGATTAGTTTGGTGGATGGTGCATTAAGAGAAATAATGTGTAAATGTTTGCTAAAAACTGAAATCAATGAAGAATTTTATTTATCTTTAATGGCACGAGAAAGTACACAATCTCTAAGTGATGTAATCGAATTATTGAAAGAAGTGAAATGGCAATATTTTCAAAAACCTTTGGGTACAAAAGAATATATTTTATATCAAGCCCTTGACAATAAGGCACATTTTTTAACTTTAATGGCTCAACATATAACCAATTTTAAAGATATACACGATGTTCAATTGAGAAATAATTTAATTATTTTAAAATTAGTTTATATATTTTCCATGACCACACAACTGCTGAAACAATTGCCAAACATACAACAATGTTTGGATTATTTTGATATGGATACAATAGCTGAAGATTTACGTCCAGTTTATAATTATTTCTATAAAGATTTTAAACGTTTAACAATCATTTTAAATTATATACAAACATTTAAGGATTTAGCTGACAACATAACCATGGAGGATATATTGTCAAAGACATCCAATTTAGAAGTTATTAATAAATATAAACTTTTAAATAATTATGAGGAAACTAAGACATTTATAGAAACATATTATATGTGGCAAAATGTTCTAACAAATTCTTCCCTTAAGGATTATGAATTGGAAACTGTGTGTCATTATTTTATTTTAACTACAGTTTTTGATATTATAGTTACACCTGCCAATGAGACCTGTGAGGAGTTTTATAGTCAAAAATTACAATCTTTAAACGCCTTATTAAGGCAAATGAAAAATTTTGATTTACTGTGTCAAATATTAGAGGACATTCTTAACTTTACCTATTTACGTTGGGAACATTTACAAAATAATGTGGAAGGTTCTAAAAAATCGAATAAATTATTGATTTCATCAGATACTTCTTACACCGATGATAATGATGTTTTACCCGATAGTTCCAGTAAAATAAAATCAAAAGCAAGATCTTATCTTAAAACTGGTTTTATATGTAAATTTAAAGCTTTTGCTCAACTTTATTATTTTCTAAGAACATTTGTTACGAAAAAACTTCATTCTGCGGATTTTAAAAATGCTTGTCCAGACAATCAGCATCGTTTTCAAGATGTTGTGGACTATATTACCGATATATTATGGAAATATTCTTTATTGGAAAAACTTGAATATTCACAAAATCAAGCTAGAGTTGATAATGTGGAGGTGTATTTAGATCCAGAATGTTTACCACATTTTGTTAGTTATCATATGGATAATTTAAATCGTGTATCAAGTGATGATGAGGATAAACAAACAAATTATCATAGTCATTACACGAGTTTAACGAGACGTAAAGCAGCTAAAAAACGACGTCGTGCCACCTTTAGTGGTACCATTGCAAGACCTAAAGATGATTTATCTTTGCAACAATGTCGTGTAAGAGCTAATGCATTAGCAAATTCTGTAACGGGTATTGATCCTTTGAAATGTTTGGAGACTGTTAAAAGTAAAATGAATATTAATGAAGAGCGTAGCATAATATTGAAACTATTAGAATCGCCACAACGTTTAGCGGTTTTGGCGTTATCGTTGAAAAGTTTTAATGATGCCAAACAAATTATAGAGGTAAGTAATTAATATGATTGAATTATTTATTACAATTAAATAATATAAATAAAATCAGACAAAAGTAATATAATTATAATGCAAATTAGGATATCAAATTTTTGTTTCGTTATCCATAAATGGTATATTTTCATGGTAATGATAACGTATTATTTTGGGATCATTCCATAACTTTTTAGCATATGTAACCATCAGTAGCATGGAAAACCATATAAGAATTCCCAGATGTTTCTAAAAGAAAAATTTTGAATTTTATTATATTAAAAATTAAGATAAAAATTACATTGAAAATGAAGTTATTCGAATGAAACAATTATAACAAACAAATCCTGTAATAGTCAGAAATATTCTCATTCTATATGAACTGTTTGTCTAGCGGGTCTATGGCCATGTCAGAAATCATTTCCGAACCTCTCAGATTCGTGGTTTAGCTAGACCTCCTTCGGTAACTAAAGTCATTTTTGATTCTGATCTTACAAGTTCGTCTCCACTCTCCTAACTAAATTATGAATATGACTCAGAGGACAAAAATATCCTACAATTCTCCTAAGGAAAGTTTAGTTCTGTTTTAGTTCTGTTTTGTGTAATAACTGTGATTGTCCGTAAAATTTGTTAACCAGGTTATCTAACAAAACAAGTGTTCGACTGAGTCTAACTTTTTCTCATCGTTAAACATTCTACAGGTATCGAAAGTGCTGTGTTGCATTTTACTACTTCTCCTCTATGTCAAAAAAAACACACACAAGCCTATCCGAGCTTGACTGGTCAGCTCGGTTCATAATGACATCAGTGATGGTCACACTTTGGCAGCTTAGTTAAAATGTTGCTATTGCTCCTTGCATTTTAGAGCGTCGAGGTGTAAATACTGTTTCCCATTCTCGGTCTTAACTTTATTTCCTAAAGATGGAATTCTCATACATGTAGTATGTATGTATTTCTTCTTTATACCTTCCTGAGCATTCAGTTTCCCTAGCAGCTTAGATTTATGAATGACCTTCAAATATTTTCCAAGAGGACTAAATCCAACTACTTGAACATTCTCAAAATCCCTCAATAACACAAAATAATTAACTAAACTTGACATCAACATAAAGTCTGACCGATTTTCATTTTTTTCCTATCGTATTATCTCATAAATATTCGTCTCTTAATTTCAGAATTTTAATTTACAAAACTCTCAACTTGACACTGAGATAAGGTATGTGGAACAACAGCAAAACGTTAAAGAAAAACTATCCGTCATATACAACAATTATCAACGTCAAGAAAAACAAACTCATAATTCCAACGAACCATTGGCAACCATCGATCAGATACGTAATGTAGCCGCTAAAGGTTTTGAAGTATCTAAAATAATAAGTGTCATAGATAATTTTGCTCAAGGTCAACGTATTAAACAGACTGAAGCTGTTAAGGAATTAATACAAAAACATAAACAGAATCCTCAATATAGATTTTTAACACAATTCGAAGGGAGTAATTTAAATGCGATCATTATATGTGATTTAATATTTAATTTGCCATTTAATCGGGATATTATAACAAATATTTTGATGGTTATAAAACGTCATCAATCGATACAATCGTCCTATAAGGAAGTCGATAGTATTGAAAAATCTCCTCTGCCCAAGAATATAGGACCATTAAGTTTATTGGAAAATTTAAATGATTGTATGCTTTTCTTGAATGGCAAATCTGTGAGAGATCTATTAAGTGATAATACTTATTCTTTGAGACCACAAAAATTGGCCATAGAATTGGAAAGAGAGGAAATATTTGAAGAAATATTCTATAAAAAGCCAGCAGAATTAAGTCGTTGCGATGATTTAAAATTGTTAATACCAAAATTCCAAAGTTTAAAATCGAAATGTAATTATTATCAAAGATTTTGTAATTATCTGCATCACCTAACAAAACTAGTTCATCTTAGAGATCCCAATTGTGAATATCATGTTGAGGAATTATTAAAAATTGATCCCTGTGATGTGGTGGGAGAATTAATATTCAATTGTGATATGACACCCTTGGAAATAGAGGCCACTGTAACGGCTTTAAATTTAAATTTAGTACATGTTATTGCTTTAAATATATGTCCGGAAATTGTCGGAAAGTGGGGTTTGAAAAAACGTCAATTATCACCACAAAAACAATCCACCATTTTTAATTACATAAGTAATTATAATCGTTTATTGGTGTACTTGCTCCAAGCTATTAACAATAAAGAACATTTTATAAAAGATGATACCAATATAAATTCCATATATTTGGAACGTATTTTAAATATGCCTGAAATTGATAATTTAGCTGAATTATATGGTGGTAATAAAATTATTGCCACCTTACGTTTTGATAATGTCAATATTAAACTTCTGGAAAAGATTTATTCGAAGAAACAACAGTTAAAGCTGTTGGAACTTGATATTGGAATACAAGGTAGGTGATATTTCATTTATTTATTTTTTTTTAACTAAATAAATTTTATATCCGACATCACCATTGTGCGCCCATTTGGCAAACAATAGAACCAGAAATTTCAAGTATAGTAAAAGAAAAAGGAAGAAAGTAGAGAAAGAATAGAATAGTGCGTTCGATCGGAGAAATATAGAAATAGAACGTATAAGTTCCAGTACAGTTACAAAGAAAATATTTCACTAACTCCACCTCTTCCTCATCATTACACATCCAACAAAAACTTGATATGCCTGAGTTCCATTTCACTGCCATACATCCTTTATGTCCCGCTAAAACACGATTTCACGATTTCTTTCTTTAAAACTTGTAATGTAATATGTTTGTTGTTGTAAGAGATTGTTTTTAGCTGGAATGACAGCCATTGGCCGTTGAATTCCGGGTCACTCCTGTGCGAAGAACTGGCTGTCGTGAACATGTTTTCTATTTATGTTTGTTCGTGTTCCGGTTTAGAAAATGTCGTGATCCTGAGCTTCATTGCAGGTTAATTCGAAAGAAGTTGAACAGAATCGGTCTACTGTTAACTGATTACATTCATTGTCTGGCAGCCTACAAGTCGTGCAGAATTTTTCTATTTAACTACCATCGGACAGATATCCGGGTACCAACTGAAATAGGGGCACTTTTAAGGGCAAGTTGTAGGCAACAGTACTGAGGTTCTGGATAATCAGATTGTGTAGAAAATAACTGATGATTAGCAGCTCCCCTCCAATGTCTATGGCACAGGTTGGTTGTATGGCTAAGCCTAGTCTGCGTACGCCGTCACTTTTGTTACTTTATATTTTGTGCATAATCGTGGGACATTACTGGCGATGAAAATATCATTTGAGAAGGCAAAACCTCCGGCAAGGACGGTAAGCGTGTACACGACAATAGTATCTCCGTTACGGAAGCTTAGGAAAAATATAGATAAGTTTGAAAGATTCTGAGGTTCTATCAATGCTGTACTTTAAATTTCAGAGGACGGATCACTAGCCATTCGTATGAGTGGAGATCCAATGCGAAGATCTCAAAACGTTGTACTAAGTTCATAATATTCTAAATTCACATACCAAATTTCAAGTATGTTGGCTCCAGATCACTTTAAAGTGCACAACTCTTACAAGAACTTAGGTTTGGGATGTCATACAACCAAAATAAACGTACAAAATTTTGTTTGGATCAGACCATAATTTCCTATAACCCTCATATAACTCCCACTTTCGAAAGTCACCTCAAATTGGCATAAATCTCTCATATATGGGAATATCATGAGTATATTTTAAATAAGTATGTTCTATAAAAGCAGAAATCATAAATTTAATTGCTACAGAGACGGTCCATCCTGGGAATGTCTGCGTCTTGGTGTGGGATGTTTTATAGTCAGTCTTAATCGACAATCATACTCTCTATTTGTTTTTTTTATTGATCTTCTTTTCAATAATTTCTTTTCATTACAGAACCTAAAATTATTAAATCCAAACGTATCGATAACTTGATTATAAATCTTATAGAAACAGATGCCAAAAATATTGAATTAGCTCCCAAAATTCAAGATATTGCCTTAAGAGCAAATTTAATTTATAAAAATTTTACGAAAATATCCACCACACGTTTAGCGAAAGAACTAATAGAAAACACTTTACAACATCGTTACGCTGTCCAAAGAATATCAACAGATTTGCGACAACAATTGGAGGATATTTTAGTTGATATAACCATTTATGCCAAAGTTTCCGAAGTAATGCAATTTGAAACTTGGCCTCAAGCCTATGATTTTGGTTTAAAAACACCCAGCACTATATTTGAACGTTTATTGCAATCATGTTATTATAAATTATGCTACGAATGGTGTAAAGTTGTTAAATTGAGTGAAAATTTTAAAACTCAACGTAAACATTTCTTAAATGTGCTACTCGATGCTCTTCAGGAAATAAAAGATGTAACCATAACTCATGATATGTTTTCAAATACATATGAATACTTACTAAAGATTTTAGAGACATTTCCCCAATCGGATTGTATAGATTTCTTGGACTCGAATAAGGATAAATTCCGTTCAATGGTTTTGTTAAAATATGCTATAGAATATTTAGAACGTTATTGCAAGACTTCGGAAAGAGAAATTTATAAAAATTATAAAATTTCTATAATTATATTTGAACAATTATCACCCGGTATACGTAAACAATTTTGGAATTTATTAAAATATCCATTGTTAATCATAGAACAACTCGTTATGAATGCTAAATTCGAGACCTTATCGAAAGTTTTGCAAGCTGTGCGTCAAGAACTGAATAGAGATTTATCTAACGAAAAGGGTGATACTCAAAAATTATGTCCATTTTGTTTTGATAAAAATGGCAACATTTATGATTTACAAGCTAAAAATAATTCACCTCTTAAAATTCGTTTTCAATTGGGCGTTGGGGAAAATACAAATGCTTCTGCATTTATTTTACTCAATTTTAATCTTTATCAAAAGGATCATTATATAACAAACGATTGCATAGATCTGTTATTGCGTATTTATGCCACTAAAGCTTTGGATTATCAAATATCCGATACCTCCTCTTCATCGGAACCCTGCTCACAAAGTACTTGTGATATGCAACAATCTTTGGATTCTTTATGTGGAGCATTCATAATGCCGGATCAAGCTCCCACCAGAGCTGAATGGATAAGAGATGAAGATGCTTCACATTGCATGTGCTGTCGCCGTGCTGCTTTCACCATGTTAATGCGTCGTCACCATTGTCGGCGTTGTGGTCGTGTGGTGTGTTTTGCCTGTTCTACACATCGTATGCGTATACCCGAACTTTATGAAGATGTTGAGGTACGCATATGTAACGATTGCCATCGTATGTGCGAAGATAATGCACAGCGTAAAGCAAATCGTGATTCTCTTGATGCTGCCACAGATGATGTTGAAAATATTCCTGTTAAAACACGAACTAAACCAGAGGAACGTTTTAAATGGAAATTGAGTGGTAACATAACACATGATAAATTATTACGTGAAGAGTTTTGTTACGAACATGCTCCTAGTGTGGCTTTGTGTTTATCGATATTGGAATATCATTTGGGCAAACAAAAATGTGTGGATTTATTATTATATCATTGTCGTAAATTGGAAAAATTAATTGTTCCCAATCCAGAGGTGGATTATGAATTGGTAGCGAAAATGATGAGTTGTTTGGCGTTAGCCGCAAAGGTAAGTTTCATATAACTTAAAAGATCACTAATTTTATACTTTAAGTACCCATAAAGGTTATTCGATTAAAAATCACAGATTTGCTTCTATAAATTATTTATTTCGAAAAGTTAAATATTTTTCTTAAGCGTTATAGCTTAATTCCTCGATCGAAAATAAGGGGTTCTTCTCCAAAGTAATAATGTCATCTGCTTCATCTGTATAACCGGTCGAGGAGATAGCACGTTGCAGTTGACCGTTTTTATGTATTTGTCCATCCTGCATCCCTGAATTTTTCGGTATCCGTCCCGTCTCTTGTAAACAGAATCGAATTTAAGAGTAGTTTATCCATAGCTCTGGATTGATCTTAATATCAGAATAAATATACTCCATAACAGCCGTTTGGATACCGCTACCCTTTAAAGATTGTCTTCCTTTGTTGTGGTCCTCGTGAGAGTTTAACGTTTGAACGATATGATTCAGCTGGCTTGGATTCTGCCGCCTACACGTAAGGGTAGACGGCAATGTTCTTCATATTAGGCTGGTGAATGGGTTTAAAAAGGATAATTTCCAGATCCAGTTTGTTTGGTGTGTTCCTTTTAGATTTCTCCATACAGACCATATGGAATAGGATCGTCGTTACGAGTTGAGAAACAGATCTAAACTCCTTCAGACATGACTCAATTAGCAGCTTTTATTGGGAGAGCACTATTAGATTCATCTGGATTCAGCTTTGTGTACTATTGTAGTTTCCTCGTTTGCACTATGCATGGCGGACTTTTATGAGTCCATTTGCTTAAATGCAGGATTTAAGCTGCCGCGATAAATCTCACCTCATTCACCCGTCATTAGAGATAACCCATAGCACCGAAGGATTATATAATGACGTAGAATCTTTCGAAACTATTAATGCTCTTCCTATGCTTCTTATGCTCGCCGTTTTATCAATATAACTTACAGATACCCTAACATTATTCTCTCTGTGATTTCATTACCTTAGTCGAAGTAAAGTTACAGAAAAAGAACCGTTAAACAGGCCCATTAGACGTTGACTTTGAAGTGTTTTATAATAAAAGCATCAGAGGGCACCCCGGGAGGATTTAAATCCCTATAGACTTCGGTGTGTTGGTCGAAGGACCTGTCATCTCCATTTCCTTTGTATTTGTATCATTTGTCATCTATTTGAGTCAAACGGAAATCACGTAAAAGTCAACCTAAGGAATTTTAAATCTGATTGATTTACTCCTCAAATTCAGAATTATTGAATTATCTTGAGATATAAAAACAAAAGATAATCAATTTTAAAAGAATTTTATCATGAATACTAAAATTTATTATGGACATTTTATTTAGGTTCGTGGAGCTCCCGCCGAAGTTGAGACCATAAGAGAACATTCTGAAATTATAATATCGGTAGTACAAAATGGCTGTGAATCACTTATACCACCGGATCCTCTCAATAATCACGGTTTACGAAAATTGGCAGATTCTTTGGTGCAAGCCGAAAGATGGGATTTAGCTTTGGAAGTACATTTGAAATGTGGCTTCACTACAGCTGGTGTAATGGCGGCTCATGGTTTATCATGTTTGCGAGCCGGCTGTTATGATACGGGTAAGTTTTTCATTTCAAATTTTTATTTTTTATCTAAATTAGTAAACTTGGTTTTCAGCCCGTGAAAAATTTTATCATTGCATGACCAAATTAACGAACGAAACTCTTAATACCAGCATAACGAAAATTATTTTCAATACTAAACCATTAACAAACGCAAATGGTAATTTAGATAACATTTTGGGTTTAACAAAAGATCAGGAGATCCCTTCAATAAAGAGACCACAACATGGGCCACCTTTATTGCAGGAAATTTTAAAACTTATTGAATCTTTACCTTTGAGCAAAACTCAACCTGAAACTTTACAAAGAGCATCCATTATAAAGAGTTCTAATACCTCCTTAGTGTCATTGCTTTCGAAGCGTAAGGAAACCTACGTAAAACGTATGCATGAACCGGCTTTAAATATATTAAACACTTTGGCCTCCTTAAAACGTATTAGCACGAATAGTGCCAATTTCACAGATACACCTGTAACACGTAAAGTATTATTTCGTAAAACACGTGGTTTTGATGAATGTATGTATTATGTTCTAACTTATGGATCTCATGGTGATGTCATTAAATTTCTTATGCAACATAATGATATAATGGCGGCACTTAAATATTTTCTATTACAAAAACTTGAAGCCGATTTATTTATTCATCACATTTTATTAGAACAACTGAAAAAAGGACAAATGCCTCAACTTATTCATCATTTACAAGAATTCGATAGCCGTCTATTATTATGGCGTTCAGTTCTCCTACAGGCCTGTCGTTATGTCGAAACACAAAATCATTTAAATACACTTTATCAATTGCAATTGCTATTAGATGATCCCATTAGAGCTTCCATGACTTGTGTTAAATTTTATACGATGAATTGTAATAATTACCAACAACAACATACCAATGCATTACATTTACGTAATGCCCACTTACACTTACAAACCGAATTGGAAAATTCCAAATGGGAAAATATTACTTACAATATGCAGGGGAATAAAACTGCCAAGAATGGTAATTCTAGTCGTAGATCAAGTTCCGCAAGTATTGCCAGCTCCACTGGGGGAGGAACATTTCAAATGCAAATGGATCCTCGTTCTCTGAATGCTCACATAAATACGATTTTAAGGCAATTGGACGTAGCGAAATTTTTAGCCAAATGTGAAATTGAAAATAGCAATAATGATGATGTGGATAGAACGAAACAAATCTTGATAACGGAAAAGTTTTTGAAACAGGTAAGTGAAAAGAAAGATGAGAAGAAATATTGTAATTGGAAATTTACGTAATTAAAAAAAATCCTCGAAAAATTCTTCCATACTTATTGCCCATAAAATAATGAGAATAATGTACAATAAGAATGTTACATAAGAAAAGACAAGAAGAAAGAGAAATAACAATAGACAAGTGTTTAGAGAGTTGGACAAGAGTATGGGAAGAAATAAAACCAGATTAGAATAAGTAGATAAAGGAGTGAGATCGAGAATTCTTTTATTCTTAATAAAAATAAAAACCACTAAACTTGCAGTTGTAGTTTTTTTAATTGATAAAACATTTTTTTTCCCAAAACACGTGGGTTTTGTGCTCCTCTATTCTCTTTTAACAAGAGCCCAATATCTATACACTGGCATAAGCTCCGAGCAGTTCGAAGGATTGGCTCTCTTGGTACAAATACCACATTATTGTTCTTTTACCATCAAATAGCTTGTTTATCACAGTGACAAGATGCAAGTCTGGCCAGAAATAAGTGGACACAAACATCAATTCTCTGAATATCGCAATACACGATAAACATTTTGGATATAATTATCATGTTATTTTCATATTATTTTTCAGATCCGCTTGGATTCGAATAGAACTTTACCTACACTTTTTGATAAAGTCCAGGAGAAAATCCAAATTTGCATTTTAATACTTTTATGTGGTAAAAACATTGATGAAGGATTTGGTTTAGCCTACAGGTAAACTAATTGTAACTAATTCATAATTATTAAATAATCACTAATACTAAACTCTCTATTGTTTTCAGAATTATCCAAGACTATAAATTACCATCGATAAAAATATTTGCTGCCACCGCTAAAGTCCTGGCCCGCAATCAACGCCTTCAAGATGTGGATAAACTAATCAACTGTATTACCTCCAATAATGGGGTTAGTACACGGGATATTGATGAGATTCTAAGTGTAGCTATTAATTCAGCCACCAATAATCATGAGCCTGAAGTTAAAACTGCTCTTGATAATTTAGCCAAAAAGATAAATAGCGTGGAATTGAGAATATCTTCACACATTTTTATAGGACAATTGAAATCCGCTTATTTGCTGGCAAATAAATATAAACGTTTAGCGGATATACGTAAAATATTACGTCAGGCGGAGGCCACAAATCAAATTCATATTAAAAAATTATGTGAAAAGAAACTACAAATGAGTATGGCAACAACGTCGTCGGGGGCAGTGGGGCCGGCATCTACAACTCAATTTAATTAAGGATGGAAGCAAGTTATTGTATATGTGTGATATGGGACAATATTGCAATTAATTGTCATGTTTTCGTTTGTTTTGTTGGTTATTATAAATAATTGTTTTTTATTTAAATTACATATGTAATCTTTCATAAACTTAGAGCTTAAAAGAAAACTAAAATATTAAAAATAAATATACAATTTTATACAAATATATCTTCTTCAATAATAAAACTTAAAGTGATTTTACTCAAAAGTTTCTAATTCTAAAAAATATATTCCTTTTCCTTTATTTCGTAATTTGAAACATTTCACTGATTTTAACGTTTTTTTTTTTTCTCAATTTTTTATTTCTTATTATTTTTTTCTCATATTTATATTTACATTTTCATCTTTTCTTTTTAAAAATAATAATTTAATTAAAACAAAAAAATTATTTACAATTACTTTCTTTTCCTACTAAATCATTAAACTTTAATTTTTATGTTTCATCATCACCATCTAAAATACTTTCAGCATCCATAGAATCATTACATATTGATAATTCAGATTCTGTATCCTGACGACTTTCATTTAATTCTCTTAATTCTTCCTGTTTAATATCATCACATTCATCATCGTTGGTGTCAATATTAATGGTAGAATTTTCCGTATTTCCATTAGGATTTGTATTGATTTGTGTTTGTCTTAGAAGCGCTAAACGTTGTTGTGTTATCTCCAAATGATGTTTACGCCATTTGATGCGTCTATTTTGAAACCACACCTTTACTTGGGCTTCAGTTAGTTGTAGAGTATGTGCCAGATATAGACGTTCTGGCCCCACCATATATTGCTGGCGTTCAAATTCTGCCTCAAGTCTTTCAAGTTGTTCGGGCGTGAAAATGGTGCGAACACGTTTATTTTTAAGGGAGGATTTTTTACTATTGTGATCTGCAAGAAGAAGGGAAGTTAAGGGGTTAATTTTAATCTTTCAGATTAGAATTCCCATTGCAATTCTATATTTGTCGAGTCACAATGGGTGGATTTGAAGGCCACTTTTTTATGGGTCGATTTCAACAACTAAAAAAGCAAAACAAAGTTAATATATATAGGAAGTTCAAAATATCGGCAAATGTGTCTTTGCTCTTAACTCGGAAATTAATGGACCAACTGTGATGTTTACAAGTCAAAATTCAAAAAAAAATTATGTCTCTAGGTTAAATAGAACGCTCAAAAGTCGAAAACATTATTGAACCGATTTTGAAAATTGGAAAAGATTAAATTCGGTATAAAATTGCAATCAATCAATGCCATAACAAAGTCCATAGGTCTCATAGGGGGTTCAAAATATCGGAAAATATGGTTATAGGCAAAGTCAAGAACTAATGGTCCAATTTATTTTCTGTCTTTAGCGCAATTCAATTACTTAATTGAAATCTAACTGTGAAATAATTAAGTCTCCAGCTCTTGTAGATTTTTCGAAAAATAACCGAAAAAAAAGATTGAGGAACCTTTAGTTCTTAAATAATATCTGCGCCATTTATGAACTAATTTTCCTGGATTATAGGACGGCTTCATAAACTTGATTTCAACCGACACACGGACTGATGGACGGACAGATGGACATAGGTCAATCAATTTCTTTTTTCACACCGATTCAGAGTATATATACTTTTGGGGGTCTACATCGAAAATTGTGAAACGGAATAATAAAAGGTAAATGAAAATTCCTCGGAGGCCATAGCTTAATCGTACAAGGTCTAATCCTCATACATACGACTGTCGGACGAATTTCGCTAAATAAACTGAGAAAATCATTCTGATTCGATCGATGTATTTTAATGTAACAACATTTTTAAATGCGTAACAAACGTCAGCACGAAATGCATCAAAATCTGCATCAAATCACATGTTTTAACACTGTTGTTATCCAAAGTTTTATTTGCTATTTAAAACCTGGCAATATCGGTCCATTATCAAGAAAGTTTTAGACCTAAATCCGATACAATTTCGAAATTCCGAAGAATAAATTTTCTAATTTCTTCAACAAAAAAGTAACTGGATTAATACAAACATATACAGCTGCATGTGTATGTATGTCCTGGTACTATTATTTGTCTTATCTCCTAAATAAACCCCCCTTCCTGGAATATGGTTTTAAGCTTGTAAAACTCTTAACTATAAATCAATTCTATTGAAGTTGTTTCTCTAACAGTCTTTAAACACTTAATCGATTTGGAGAACATCGGTTCATATTTTGATATAGTCCTTTCCCGGAGCTTATGAAACTCTTCAACATGGACCAATTTTATTAAAATTCATCACAATTATTTTGTTTAACTTTTATATATTACTAATTTAACCAGTATTGGGGAATGTTTTGATAAAGCTCCGATTTAAGATCACTTCCCGGATAACGGTTGAGCTTTTAAAAGACTTAATAGACCAATTTTATTGAAATTTAACACAATTGTTTTTATTGCTTTAATCATTTAAAAACTATCGGTCCATATTTTGTTAAAACCCTTCTAGTATGTGGTTCTATACGAACCAATTTTTTTAACGTATCAATTAAATTTCTAATAATATGTTTTAGAAAATTATTGAATATGATAAATATGGGCTATAACTTCCATTAAATATGGACCGATTTCATTGAAAACATGGACAATACCATATTTCAACTTAATTTTAAAATGAAGCTTTTTCAAACTCACCAAAATGTTTATATAATGTAGGTGGTGAAATTAGGCACAGTCGAATATAGTATTCTTTACTTGTATTAAGTTCGTCTTGGAAAGTTTTTACGGACCTCTTGGAAATAGTCGACCCTCATTGGGAACCAACAAACAAAAATTCATTTCTGAACAATTTAAAAGGAAAAAATAATCCTTTTATAAAATACTAGCAGACCCGGGAAACTTTGTTTAGTCAAAACAAATTTTTACGACGTTATTGATCCTTTAAGTCCTATATTTTTTCGGTGTTAATGTCTCACATTTTCGAAGTTCATTGATGTAGTGATTGAGACCAAATTTGTGAACTTTCGCTGTTATAGTTCTTTAGCTATTCGAAAATCAATATTTGCTCTGTAAAGGGGCACCCTCCCCCTTGACTCTATTCGTTTTACGTTTTGCCCAGTAAAACAGTTTCTTGAGAAAGTTGTTGGAACTTCATTTGAGAACTTTCGCTGTTATAGTTTTTTAGATATGCGATAATCAATATTTGCTTTACATGGGGGTACCTCTCCCCCTGACCCTATCGGAATTTATTATAACCTTTGTTACGTTCGGGTATATTAGGATCATTATGTGAAAATTGTATCACAATTGGCCCAGGCGTTTTGGAGTCTATACGTTACATCTATAAGTTACATACATACATACATACATACATACATACATACATACATACATACATACATACATACATGCATATATACACTTCCTATTTTATATAAATAGATAATAAAACAATTCTCGCTACCCTCTCGGAAAGTTTGTACAGACCCCTTAGAGAAAGCGGTTGCTTATTAGAGAACTGATAATTTCCTTAAAGAAATCATATTTCGTGACATCTATTTTGGAACCAGGAAAGTTAAATTATTATAAAAAAAATATGGAAACTATATATTCCGATTTAGTCTCTGGAAAAGTCGTATATAACTTCACATATATTGAATCGATTCATTTCAAAAAATTAATTTCTTTTACTAAATTTAATAAAACTTACACTCACCTGACTTTAGTTTTTCCCTTTGAAAACTTAAGCTCGTTTGATGGGCATGTTGCTGATGCAATTGTTGTAGACTTTGCAAGGCCGATGGAGCACCATTAGCAGCAGCCGCAGCGGCTGCCGCAGCAGCTGCTGCAGCTACAAAACTATTGGCACGAGCATGTTGTTGATGTGCCATAACAGGACTAGTGGCGAACGAAACTAATGAAGGTGCTGAGGCACCACATTTGCGCCCGATACATTAACCAGGGAGGAGGGTAAATAGCGATTCATTAAAACGTTGGCAGCAGCTGTCGATACAGCATTTGGATTATCACAATTGAAACTATTTACAGAGTTATTGACGGTGGCGTTACTTGAAGTATTCAAATTGCTATTATGAGTGTTACTGCTGTTGTTGTTGTTGGTAGCATTAAAACTATTGCAAATATTTGACTTGTTCACATTCAAGTTACTAACATCTCTATTGTTATTGTTGTTGTTGTTATTAATATTACTATTATGGTTGAGAATATCATGCTGATTTTGTTGGTGTTCATCTTCTATATCATCGGATAATGGTGGTGTATTACTGCTGCTATTGGTGGGTGGTGGTGGTGGTTGTGTAGTATTTTCATTATTAACGTGCTGGTGCTGTTTGGTGGTTGTTATTGTTGTTACCATTTAATGATAGGTTAATAACATTGTTGGTATATTCCTTTCTCGTATTCTCCATGGCACTCTTTTGTAAACCTAAAATGGCGGCTATTGTAAAAGATTTACCAGCATCAAGGGTTGTATTCGCTGTTGCTGCCGCTGCTGCTTCAATTAATTGTTGAGCATGATGATGATGATGATGTTGTTGTTGTTGATGATGATTGTAGGAATTTTGGGAATTATTACGATTATGATGCTGAAGTATTTGATTATTATGATGGGGTTGATTATGGTGATTGGGGTGGTGGGAATGATGTTGGTGATTAGGATTTTCTCTTTGTAGTTGAGTGGGTGAATTATGAGAGTTCAAATGTTGAGCTGCCAATTCTATGGCTGTTATATGGGAATTTTGTGTATTTTGGGGGTGATGATTCGCTAAAAAGGCTGCTGCATTGTTATGTTGTTGCTGCTGCTGCTGATGATGGTGTTGTTGTTGTTGGAATTGTACATGTCCATTGGCAATTGTTGAGGCCAAAGTATGACCATCAACAACATTATGATGTGATGTTGCCTGTGAATTGTGTAAAGCCAGAAAATGTGACAATGGATTTGGATGATATTTTTGTAGCATTCTTGGTATGACCGTTATCCTGTTACTAAACCTAAACACTTGAGTTAATAATAAAAACTCACTAAACTCCTTTTCTAAAACACACACCGACGCACGTATGTTGCTATGTTGGCACTTTGGTGTCACTTTTACATTTAAGCCTCCCAGCAAAATATCTTCATAACTTTTGGTTTGGTTAAGTAGACGAAAATCTTTTTTCTCTCTCTCTCTCTCTCTCTATTTTGTTCTGTTTTGTTTCCTCTTAACAATGACACTTGTAATGGGTCCGGTACGGTCAATGGTCTTCCAGTATAGTAATGATCATTTCTTTTATGGTTTTTACAGCTCTATAATGAGACAAACTAGAAGAAAAAGAAGAAGAAAAAAGAAAGAAAGAAGACACAATTAAGTTTTAAGTTTATCAAACGATTTATTTTAAACTTCACTAAGGTGGCGTTTTATATGCTGTTGACTCTCTATTGTTTTCCCTTAGCAATTTCCAAAAGATATTTGATATGAAATTGTTTGCTGAAACCAAAAAAACAATGAAGTTTAAACCAAATGGAAATGAAACGTTTAAATGTCACTAAATATCATAGAAATTTAGATGAACTTAAAACCAGACATTTAAATAAGATTCTTATGGATTATAAAATGTTATAGAAATCGTAGATATTTGAATGGGGAACAACATAAAATCAGAAGAAGAATAATAATGCAAGATTATTCCGAATAAAACTGTGTTTTAAATTTTTTCATACCGAATAACCGATCGTCTCAGAAATGCCGCAGATATATATCCAAAATGCTCAAATTCCACTAGAGGATACCATGTTTTGATTGGATTTCCAGCTAAAATATGAACTTCTAACAAACGTATTTGGTGCCTATGAAATCGTTAGAGTTTTAAGTTTTCTAATTTTTTAAAAAATAATTGGAATGTCCTTTGATCTCAAAAATTTCTTTATAAATCTAAAATTTAGAATTTTTTCCCAATTTTGAGAAAAATGAAATTAATATTTAAACTCTATCAAATCAAAAGGAATGACAGATTCATATATTTTTAGAGAGTTTCATAAGTGGACTCTCTTTGTACTAAATTACTCTCATTTTAATTTATAAATGGCTTTTCGGCGAATTAAAAAAACATCTTCCGAGGTGACCAACTTTGAACGGTCACCGATTTGGTCACCTGATCAGATGAGGGGTTTGTACTTCTCAAATGAAATCAAAAACTCAACAGATCTAAACGTGTGAAATTTCATTATATCTCTAACGTTTTATTATCGCTAACGGATTATATCCTTATAAAATAGATTTTTTTAGTTTTAATCACAAATGAACCTTCTTCGAAAACCCATCCATTAACGTCTTTACAGTGCTTTTTGTCACTTTAAGTGAACAGGAAGTTCATATCCGTTTGAAATCTATTATACTTGAACACCTTCCTTATGCTCTTCAATTTTCTAATATGCAAGAGCCTATATCTCTCCACTGGCCTTAGTTCACGGGCAGTTTGGAAGTTTTGCCTTTTTAGTACAAAAATCACATTATTTTTCTTGTACTACTCAAGGGATTATTATGAAGCCATACGAATGGAAGCAACCTTTTTTCTGTAAAACATTTCTTTATGTGAATTTCGGTACACGTTATAACAAATAATTGGGAAATTTATGTTATTTGGTCTAAACTTTCTTCAATTTCTGAGCACCAGCAACATAAACAAATTTGACCAGGAAGTCGCAAAAATTCTAGAAGTACATTTCCTCATCATCCATTATACAGCAAGAATATTATTTTAGAAAACTTAACTTCAATGTTTGTGCTCTGTTTTTGGACTCTAAATTTTTAGCAGCGTTCATGTCAGAACTGTTTGATCCTGTTATAATTTTAAACCTGCATTATCATTAACTTATCATACCAAATTGTTCCAAGCTCTAGCTAATCAAACTGTTTACGTACCGGATGTGTTGTAGAGATAAGCGATACCGTAATTTTGCTGGCTCAAAATTAAATCAAATACATTTGAGTATGTAAGAAATCAGAAGGAACGACTGTTACTTCATAATTTTAATCACTGTAGTTACCAGTAATTTACCAATCACAGTGATTTAATCACAGTTGTGAAAATATCACTCATCTCTAGTGTGTTGGGAGCTCTTTTGAAAATACTTTCTATGTTTTGACTTTATAAACATCATGTGAATCATTCCTTTTACCTGAACCAGGTTTTTTTGTTATCAAAAGACAAGTTCTTACGGCATTATTTAATAACATTGGAAACAGTTTAGACCTTCGAATGCTTGGGCAACTCTTTGTAAGACCAAGTTGAACTGGAAATATTTATCTAATATTACTGCTGTGTAAGTCTGTTCTCAGTACAGTTTTACTGATTTATCAAATTTGCTCTCAACAGTGTTTTCCCATTCGTTTAAAATTTTAATCAATAATTATTATTAGTAGTAATTGATATTAATCTAAATATTGGTTAAACGATATCATATATATTATATAATCCATTGATATATTTACTTTAATGTGTAAATCACAGTCTAAAGTTATTATGTCTTCTTCATTTAGTTAATTTTCTTATTTTCACTTAAATATTTGATGACAAGTAATTTAATTGCAACACCTTTTGGTAAATATGTTCTCCATGCAACAATTATAACAATTACAACAACAATACGTTTAAGTACCTCAAGAGGTATTTGCACTTTAGATAATTTTACAAATTCACATACATTAAATTTTGTAAGTACGTAAGAATGAATGAATGAATGAAGAAATGAATGAATGAATATTCATAGGACACTTGAGTGACTTTTACTACAAAATGTTGTGGTTAAACCAAAATAGTCACTAGTTTATATCTTTTACATACTCATATACATATATACAAGTATAACATATAATGTCACACATATATATATATATATATATATATGTAATGATGTATACATACATGAAGTCTGCTTAGTCTATAGAAGGTGACAATAGTTTATATTTTTAATATCGTCTTACTTACTTACTTGATTATAATATGGCGATGTGTGTAAAACTATAATTATCATATGACATTCACATTTAGGAATGTTTGTGTATGTGTTTGTGTGTGTGAATTTGTATAATATTTAAGTAAATACCAGTCCACCACTATTATAAAGTGTTAATATGTTTAGGATCTTAAGTATTTTGGAGCATAATCAAGACGGAAGTAAAGTGTATTTAATAATTTTACTGTCAAAAATGGTACTTATCATTTACATATACATTTGCATATGTGTATGTGTATGTGTGAAAAATGACAATTTGAAATTATTATGCACACATACATATGTACATAGGTATAATATATCCAACAAACCAAGCCTAAAATATACTTATAAAGAAAACTTAACCTAAAGAATTTTCAATAACATTTCATAAGCATACTTACTATGGGTTTATTTTAATCAAAATTATATATAACTTTTAAATAATGTTTTAAAAACGTTTCCTATAGCAACAGTATTTTTAATAATACTTGTATCACACTTGTTGAAATAACAATATTTACAAATGTGATTGTAAAAGTTGTATGCTCGCAATAGTTTTGTAAGTGTTTTTTATAAAAATCTCATTTTTGACGTGCAATTTAAAATATTAAAAAAATAAAAATATAAAATCTGTGTTTAAAAAGTTACAATTAAAATAAAAATGCATTATTCGTGAAGAATAAAAAGAAATTGTTGAATGATAAAAGACCCAAAATAAGTAATATGAGTGAAGTTCCAATCAGCTCCAGTCAGATTGGTTGCAAAAATTGTGATCCAAATTTAGATACAAGTTAAAACTCGATTTCATGTTCTGAAGATAATGTCGATTCTGAAAAAAATCTTTCCGGAATCATTTATAAGTTAAATGAATCCTCTTTGTTATTCCTCTCTTATTATCATTTATTTTGTATTCACAGGCAAAAAGGCTCTAATTGTTGCACAAACTCCAAATTTCGGTTAAAACTGCTGGTGGAAATTATTAATAGATAAGTTAGCGGGGAATTTATGTTGGATAGGAACATGGAGAGAAAGTGTGCGTAGCTTAAGTACATCAAAAGTCATAAGAATTAAAAATACATTATTTATTCTTTTAAAATATATAAAAATTATTGGATTCAATAAAAATGAATTTATAAAAATAAAAAATCATTTTTCTAATTTTTCAAAATAGACAAATTGGAAAAAATCAAAAATACATAAAAAATTTAAAATAAGTTATTATTTCAATACAACTTCTAAGCTTATTTAAATATTACGAAAATAAGCTTTCATGTTTCAAATACTATTTCCAAATAAGCTTATTTTGTGATTGCACTACTAAGCTTTATGTATATTTTAACTAAAAATTCTATCACAAGTTTTCAGTTAAAAAGTGTTTTACAACATCATAACACTTTTGCAAGCCTTACGCTTATGCTAGTAAGTTTTTTAAAAACTTATTTTAAATCGTTTTGGTTTGTTGGGTAATTATACAGAGGAAGTGAAACATTTTCACCAATGGAAATTAGCTATAAGTTTATTAATTTTTAATATCAAGTAAACAATATTTTCGATTTTTTTATTTTGTTATTTGGTGAATGGTTAGCTTAACATAATGTTTCAGAATAAATATTTCGATTTTTAAGGGCTTTTGCCTTGATGAAGTTAGAGTATTACACATTTATGTAGATACTAGTAATCGATAAATTGCTTACCCCAATAATAATACTGGTTAACTCAGTATCTCTTCCTGATATCTTCCTAACGATGTTTGCCTGTCAGTCCTTCTAACTATATGTCCATGCATATGAGGGCAGAATTAATTTTGTTTTAATAAATCTTTTAGTTTTAAACGTTTGATTTAGTTTATATTAAATTTTATAAGCCGATAGCAGAGTTATTGCTCCTCATGAAATTTCCTATTTATCTTTGATAGTTTTCAAGTTATTTGCAAGATCCTGATCTAGTTCTTAATTTTTTATTTGCTAAAAGAACAAAATTTTAAAAAAAATAATTAACGCTACTTCGAATCTATAATTCTCTCCACTTCATACATATATGTATGAACAGTTATATATAAATTTATATGTATACGTACGTATAATCATAAAATTTGATATATTTTTAACCATAATTTTTTCTACTTATTCGAATATGATGATTCTTGGTGTAATAATGATAGAATTTATTTAGCTATTAATTATAGTAAAATTTTATTTTAATTTGATAAATAATATTCAAAAATAAACGTACAAATGCTTTTCGTCGCTTTTCAAAAATAATTCTTAAGTCCGTCTTATTGATCCAAATTCTGGAACTTGATTTTTTAATTGATAACATTTTGTTTTTAATATTTTTAATTGATCCTTTAAGAAAAAATGTTATTCTTATTTTTTATTTCCTTTAGAGACAATACTGCGGTAGGACAGCAGCAGGTTTAAAAACATACAAGGCTCAATAATGTTCCGAACGGAACGCTGCTAAAATTCAGGCCAAAAAGCATAGAAATTAAAGACAACTGATGGATAACTAAACGTATGGTTTCACAGATTTTTCATAACTTTCGGTCAACTATTTTATTGTGCATATGCTCGAGATTATGTTAAAGAAAAAGTTTCCAACTGACAAGCAAATGCAGTTGCGACAAAAAAGAAAATCATTTGTTACAACGGGCTCTATAAATGACGAAATTTGCGACTTCATAAGATGTTTCCACTTATTTTTGGCCTGACTTGACATCCTGCCAATTTGGTAAACAAGCCCATGAGTGGTACAAGAACAATAATTTGGTATTTGTACTAAGAGATGTAAATCCTCAAGGCCAGTGGATAGATATGGGGCTCTTGTTAAAAGACAAGAAATTTTAGCGGAGATGGACTACTTGTTCGAGGCAAAGTGATAGAAAACACCATAGAAATGTTAATGGAAGGTTCAAATCCCAACACTAAAAAATATTTATTTTATATTTTCAAAAAAGGTGGCAACATTCTTTTACTGATAAAATAGAATTTTTTTACCGTAAACTTTGTAATCTTTTATTGTTTTCTAACAAAAAATTTGTACAGCAAATAGAGATGAGTCGGGGGCAAAGATCTGTCCACAATTTTCTTTTAGAAAATTTACAATTTTGTTATGATCTCAAATCGTTAACTACAAGTTAATAACTGTATGTTTAAGGTAAAGAATATTTTTATCCTTAAAATCCTTAAAAAAGAGTGATCGTGAAAATTAAAAAAAAAATCACATTATTAATACGTTTGATATGATTTGGTATTTTGGGCATTTTCATGTGGAAATGTGTATATATTTGAAATTCCTTGATTCAAGGACAAGTTTATAGATATTAAAGTGAAATTTCCCATAAATATTATTATTTCTACTATTTTGATTTAAATTTAAATAACAACTTAAAAAAAAAATTAAGTTCATCAATAAATTCTATCATCACGGAACATTCAACTAGACTTTTTATGAATTCTTAATCTCCATGTCCTAAAATTGTCTTAAATATGAAATACTTATATAAAATGTTTAGACATTTATCTGAAATAAAACCATGTAATTCTAAGGCAAAAGTAATGGAAATAAATTTGTAATTTCACTCGGTGAAGGTTCAGATGTAAGAAAGTTAAAGTTTTTAGTTTTATCTTAATGGACTAATTTCATGGTCCACGGTATCCTAAAATTGGCTGATTTAGATTAATAATAATAATAATAATAAAATAATATAATAATAATAATAATAACTAATAATAATAACAATAAGCGATGCATATGAAATCAAAAGTTATAGGGATTTGAATTTAATTCTTTAAGTAAAAATATTTTAAAAGATTCAGATTTATTATTACTATGGCGGATCAAAATCTTAATCGATATTTGCTAATATTTTTGTGTTTAAAACAAATGACAATTTTGTTTAAAGAAAACATTTGACATTTGAATTTCAATCAACAAAAAATATGGGATACAAATTATTTCTTCTCATTAGATTTTTATTACGAACCTTTTATTTAGAATTATATAATCCAATTTACAACCGTTATAGAGTATAATCCCAATAAGAATGTATTTTATATAGTTTTTTAACTTTTTTATAACTTATTATATATTTTTTATAACTTTTATATAACTTTTTTTTAGTTTTAGAACACTTTTTTGCCGTTTATTTATATTTTATGTGATTTCCGTTTAATGCAAAATTTTCATATGCCGTCGGTATCTTTTAATTGTAAAATGTATGTTAATAAAACTACCGTTATAGAAATATTTACAAAATGAAAATACCGTTTATTTTTATTTGCGTAATATTAAACATGTTAACGCGAGCTTATAACTTTTATAACTGAAACGATTAAAAATTGTACTCATTGTTAAAAAGGCATCATCATCATCATCACCATCACCATCATCCTAAGCATCGTACATATAAAACAAGTGCAGTCGTTGATTACATATAAACATTCCAATAAGACAGCCCTACCACCGCCTGTCTGTCTCTAGCACTATTCTACTTTCTATAAGTCCTTACGTTAAGGGTGGGTGTACGAAAATCACCAAAAAAAAAAGAAAAAATATAAAATTAAAGTTTTCTTCTTCATATTACACAAACCTACAAACATATACAAAAATTGTTGCTCTCAATATTTGTTGTAATTGTTGTTGCTGTTGATTATAATGTGATAACATCATTATTAACAAACATTATGATGACCAACCAACAAAGAAAAAAATGCAGATATTTTTTTTATTTTTGAACAATTCATATTGTTATAATGAGTACAACAACTACAATAACATGACACCCTCTCACCCCGTTTACTAATGACTTTAGGAAAAGGGAAGTTTCGGAGAAAACGTATGGATAATAAAAATCCTGTTCATATTTTTTTTGAGCACATAAACCTATGATAATGCACTTACACATAAACCTATACATATGTATATGTATGTGTTTATATAATTATAATTATGTAAATGTATTGATGTAGTTTCTGTGTGTTTGTTTTGAGCAAAATTTTATTATGTTTATAGAGAGTAAATTACAATAGTAAAATTGTTATTAAAGCAGAAGTTTGTTTAAAATGAAAACAACAAAAAATTAAATTATGCTAATTATTTAATTATCTGTAATTAGTTAATTAATCCATTTAGGATATTCACTGGATTAATTTTTAGTAAAAAAAAAGAAACTAACAGTTACATAAATCAAGTGAATCACAGATTACAGTTTTATGAATCAAGACCACCAAGACCATACGTATAACACTCTGGGGGAGGGTCAAATGCATATTTCAAATAAATATTTAAAAAATATGAGGAAAATATTTGCATAAGCAGTGAGATTGAAAAATTCTTAACATACATATATTGTTAATGAAAAAGAAAACGCTAAACTCAAAGCTTTCATTTTTTATTTGGTTTTATATTATAAAATAATTTTAATCACCAGTGATGATTTTGAACCTTTTTCGGAAACCACACTTTTAGACACCTTTTTTGTGCTTTTCAATTCTCTTTTAACAAATATCTTTCCACTGGCCTTAGCTCCAAGCAGTTGGGAGAATTTACACTTCTTAGTATAAATAGCATAATATTGTTCTTGTACCACTCAAGGACTTTTTTACTATAGTGACAGGATGCCAATTGCATATTGCATGATAGCAATTCCAATAACTCTGGGAAATGTTTTACTTTTCTTTAACATTCCCTCGAGTATATAAATTTCCTCATCCATTATGTAGCAACAATATTTTTTTAGAAAACTTGATTTCAATTTCCGTACTCTGAGTTTGGCTTCTAAGTTTTTTAGCAGCATTTCTGTCATTAATTTTAAATAAAAACTCCAGATACTTTAACTTCTCGTACCAAATAGTCCAAGCTCTGAGCTAACCCAGCTACTTTCTTACCGAGAGTGTTAAGAGTTCTTTTGAAAATGCTTTCAATTTTTAGCTTTAGAAACATCATATGGATCATTCCTTCTAACTAACCATTCGTGTACTGTTTAATAACATTGGAAATAGTTTGATGGCTGAGATATTTTGGGACCAACCTCCCAATGCTCTTGATCTCTCCCATTCGCACTTCATTCTGTCCAGTAAAAAAGTTACTTGAAAAATTTATTGGGACCAAAATTTAAAATCCTCGGTGTAGTGGTATTTTAGATATCAAAAAAATCTTTTTATGGAGTCTACCTCTTCCCTTGATTCTAACCGTCCCTAACTTTGTCTAGTAAAGTTCCTTGTTAATGTGGTTGGGACCAAAAATTTACGCTGTTATATTTCATAAGGTATTCGATAATCAATGTTTGCCTTATATGAATAACTAAATATTGGGACCAAATTTGAAAATTCCCGATGTTATGTATTTTTTTAAATATTCGATGATCAATATTTTCTTTGTATGGGGGTTTCCTCTCCCCCTGATCTAATCCGTTGTACATTTTGTCCTGTAAAATAGTTCCTGGAAAAAGTTATTGGTATCAAATTTTATATATTTTATATTATTTTCTGGTATTTCGTAAAATATTTTATAGTTAGAAACACCCCTAATCGCAGACGACAAAATAAAGTATATAAAAATTTTTATTTTTTATTGAGATGGTCATCCTGTCGTAGAGAATAACTTTCGGATGTTTAGCTGACATAAAGTTCATAAATTATCGAATTTTTCCATACAGAATTATCCAAGATCTCAATCTTTTTAAAACGATCTTAATAATTTGAATTTTTTTGACTGAGATGATCAAAAAGTCGTTATAAAAGACGACCTCAAGAAAAAAGTTTTGGATGCTTATATTACAGGGACATACATAAACGATTTTAAAACGTTTTTAACAGAAAATAATTATTGAAAAAATAAATTCTAAAATATGCAAAATTTTAAAAATTTCGAATTTTAGATTAATAGAACTTTTTAATGGATCCATATATTTATGTGATTTTTGCTATCGATGTCATTTAGAATTTTCTAAAGAAAAAAAATATTTGGAGTATATTAAGTTCGATAATTTTATAAAAGTAAAGAAATGGTTTCAAATTTTTCGATCTCAATCTATTGAATTTAAAATACACGTGTAGAAATTTATAAGGAATATTTAAAAAGATTTGTTTTGTTTGTAATAATAAATGTATTTTTAAAGAATTGAAAAAATAAATAAACAAACCTCGTATAACAGGATGAATTTGGTAGGCACCAAATTGCCCTCCTGATCAGCTGGGGATTTGTACTTCTTCAAACCAGCTTGAAACTGCGCTTAACTCCGTTGTAATCATGTTAATTTTGCAGAATAAATAAGATTTTTTAAAAATCAACACTATGAGACGACCGACTCTGGAATGCCAACCATTAGCCCCTGATCAGATGGGGACCTGAATTCCTTCAAATCAACTTAAAGGCACCATGGCTGCAATTACATAATATTTTATTATTATATTATATTATATTATATTATATTATATTATATTATATTATATTATATTATATTATATTATATTATATTATATTATATTATATTATATTATATTATATTATATTATATTATATTATATTATATTATATTATTATATTATATTATATTATATTATATTATATTATATTATATTATATTATATTATATTATATTATATTATATTATATTATATTATATTATATTATATTATATTATATTATATTATATTATATTATATTATATTATATTATATTATATTATATTATATTATATTATATTATATTATATTATATTATATTATATTATATTATATTATATTATATTATATTATATTATATTATATTATATTATATTATATTATATTATATTATATTATATTATATTATATTATATAATAATGTTTTGAAAAAAAATCATTATATCAGAGATGTCGAACTTTGGAAGATCACCTACTCTGACGAACTTGATCTTCTCAAAACCCTCTAGAATTATTTCAAGAATTTTATTTCATGAATTTTAAACGAATCCAAAATTAACATTAATACGCGATTTACTCAGTCATAAAATTATTTTATTTTAAATGTCATAAAATATAAAATTAAATTATTTTATTAAAAAAAATTATATGGAGATTATTAGAACTCCAATTTTTTAATAATAAATGTGGACATAAAAAATTAAAACAACATAAACTCCATTATAAAAATTTATGTTATAGAAATATGAACCAATAATAACCCGTTTAAATATCCCAAATAAGCAACCCACCACCCACCAATTTAATCTCTGACAAAAGGACAGACACAAAAAAGGTTAAAGAGAGAGAAAAAAATCCCAAAAAAAAGTATTTTTACTAAAATAAACATACAAACACATTTTATACTTGTATATGTATAAATGATTGTTCGTTTGTATTTTATAAGTATGAGTGTATGTGTTTGTTAATAATAAGTAGATGTGGCGGATGTGTGTATGTGTGTTAAAAAACAATACATTTCAATCATCATTAGTGCTAATGTACCCACAAATATTAGGGGGTGTTTTAACTGGGTCTCTTGATTACATTTTAGTCATATCAAGGCCTTTACAAAAATATTGTTAGCTATTAGCTCGAGTCATGCAAGTAGCAGCAGTGGCAGATTGGAGAGAACAGATTTGCGCATAACAATATAGAAAAATCTCTCTCTCTCTTGTACGCTCTCCCAAATAATAACAACAATTCAGAGATTTTTAACAAAACAAAAAATTACAAAGAAAAAAAAACATCCTTAAATTTTTTTGTTCTCCTTTTGTAGTCGTTTTATAAAAAATATGGCTTAAATAAATAATTGTTTATGTAGTTAAGTTTGTTTATGTTTAAATGTTTGTTGATGAGTGGGAGGATGGATGGATGGATGGATGGGATGTATTGGTTTGTCTGTTAGTTTGTTTATTGTAATTGTGGTGAAGACTTTTTATACAGTTATATTTACCACAATATTAATATATATCTGTATATATCTCTATCTTTGTTACTCTTATACAAATATTTAAGATAACATACTGATGAAGATATTTATAAACACATAAATACAAATTGTCTATGTATGTGTGTATATATATAAATGCTCTTTATAATGGTAATAAATCGCCTGAACAGGGTTTTGAATATTCTCAAAATTTAATAGGTTCCTTAATGTTTAATATGTGTCAGATTCTTGCTTAAAGTTTTAAAATAGATTTCCGAGGCATCTACATTTTCCCTGACCAGTTGGGGACAAATATACTCAGCCCAACCATGCAATATTTTATGAAGATATCTCCAATGATTCTTAAGTTATGGAATTATTTCCCATAATCGTTCGAATTTATATCTATAAAGCAGAAATGGCTAACTTTGGAAAGCCACCCACAATCTCCTCTGATTAGCTGTACTGCTCCATATAAATTAGAAAATAATTCCCAGCTGATTCTAGTCAACTTTAATTAAAATATCTTTCTAAAAAGTGTCAGATTCCCTTTTAAGGTTATAAGTCCACAGAAAAGTTATATAAACCTGAAATTGGAACTTATTTTTTTTCCAAACGTGTAATTTTTTTTGTTCTGAACATCGTTATTTTTGTATTCTAAAGAAATCTTAACAAATATATTTATTCACTACTGATCAAATTTTGAACCATTTTCGGAAACCCTTCCATTAACGTTTTTTATTACTTTCTGTCACTTTACATGAACAAGAAGTCTTTTTAAAATCTTCCACACTTTTGGACTTCTTTTTTGAGCTCTAAAATTTTTAAACACGATTCCAACATCTCTCCACTGGCCACGGTCAGTTTGTAGGATTTGCTTCTTTTTGTATAAATACCCCATTATTTTCTTGTACCACTTAAGGGTTTGCTTACCATAACGATAGAAAGCCAATTCAGGCCAAAAATAAGTCTTATAAATGGTATCAGCACTTTTTGTTAACTTTCCTTGATGTAAAATTTCGGTATTTATAGAGCCTGTTGTAACAAATGATTAACTTCTTTTGCTGCAACTGCATAATGTTTCTACACCAAGAATTTTTTGAGGAATTTTAAAGACATTTGGATCTAAAGTTTGTTTTGCATTTCTTGGAGCAAATTTTTGACTAGAAAGTTCGAAAAAAATTTCAAGATCATACGTTTCATCATGCATTATGCAACAAGAGTATTTTTTGAAAAACTTAACTTTAATCGGACTTATTTCCAACCGGATGCGTTGGGAGCTCTTTTTAAAATTCTTTAAATTTTTTAACTTTAGAAACATCATGTGGATCATACATGTCTTCTACCTGAACCAGGTTTTCTATCATCGTTCTCAAGTTTCTCTGGTTCTGTTTAATAACATTTGAAACAGTTTGATCGACAGACCTTTGAATGTTTAGCCAATTTTTTGTAGGACCAAGTTGAGTTTTGATGAAATTATTCAAAAATTTATGTACGCACTTTCTTCAGGTAAGTCATTCTAATCAGATTAACAATATATTGCTTGACATAACCTAATTACTGACATGTTTTACAAATTTTTTTGCTTTGTTTTTTTTTTTTTTTTTGACTTTAGACTTTTTGGATCTAAAGTATGTATGTATGAATGTATGTATGTATGTATGTATGTATGTATGTATGTATGTATGTATGTATGTATGTATGTATTATGGATTCAGTAAAAAATTTTTAATAGATTTATATAAAAATAATGTATTTATTTTTTCAAATTTAACATTTAGTTTTTAAAGGCCTAAAACTCCTTCCCATTGAATCGGATTTTTAAATTTCCACTGAACTCTGTCAACAGACAAATAGACAGACTTAATATATACTCATTGAGTTCTTACGTGCCAACAACAGACAAACAGGCGGACATAGCTAAATCGTTTCAAATTTTGATGTTTGGGTCTTAAATGATTCCTTCTTGGCATTACAAATGGAATGACAAAGTGAATCAACACAAAAAAAGTGCGCAAAAAGTGAGAATGAACACATAATTCACATTTTCTTTTTTCTATTTCAAAATAATTTATCTTATTATCGGCCCTTAAAAGTGATATTTGACAGGTGGGTTGTATGGGGCCTATGATAAATTGTAGACCGACCCTCGTTTAATCCAGCATACCAGATGAAATAATGGACCCATCATCATCATCATCATCATCATCATCAATATCTCTAAAATTGTGACGTGCATTTTGTTCACAAGGTTTACATGGACAACCTGTATTCAGAAAGTGATTCTGATTCTTCTTGCCCCTTACAAGATTCTGCATAAAATACCCCAAGTCTAAATAGTTTAGGGTATAAATACCAATAGACGTATGAGTTATATACACTTATTTTAAAAAGTATACGCATACATTAACACTACACGATTTTCTTTGGAAACAAATTATTTTATTTGATTTGGAGGATTACAGGCCACCAACTGCTCAAGGCGGTAGAGAGACGCCTTACCAAGTTCGTCTTCTTAGATATATTGATTTTTTTTCTAAATCGGTGGCAACATTTATTCTCTTATAAAACCGTATTTTTTTGTTCTTTTTTATTTTTTTATGAAGAAAACTTCACGGGAATGCGTATATATACTTGTGACAAATATATGCCCACAACACCTTTTACAAATTTATATAAACATTTAAATCAATTTTGAAAAAATATACTTATTTTGTTAGGTTTTCAAGTCGCAAATGATGGAATAATGGGTGTAATAAAAGTTTGAAATACGGTTTATATAGATTGGGGTTTTAGGTATTTCCGAGTGGAATTGTGGGGATTTTTTTAATTTAATGATTTACGGGCATACAAATTGTGAATGTTTCAGTTCAAGCGTTTCCATAGATACCAAATACTTGTATAGAAAATTATTACTTTGGCTGAAAATTCAACCTAAACTGGGCTTTTTCTAGCCAAATTTAGTTTACATCCATTTTCAAGTCTAGTTTTACTCCCGTTTCACTTTTCAGTATTCCAAAATGTGGCACCACTGTTTTTACACTTTAATAAATATGTTAGATGTTGTTATTGTTATTATTTTTTATTTATATGGTGGTGGTTGTTGTTTCTACTTATTTTTATCGTTTTTTATTTCTCTTATCTTTTTTTAAATTTGTTTATTTATGTTAAACTTTACACATTTGTTAGTAAGTTTGTGTTGTTGTTCATTTCTTGGGAATCGAGAGAGACGCCATTGTTATTTTTTATCTTTTTTGTAAATTTTTATAAACTTCGTTTTAAACGTTACATTCTGTTTCCCTCACTTCTTTCCTTTTCATGTGTGAAAATGTGTGTGGATGAAGTTGTTTAATTTTACATTATTTTAAAACCATAATTCTTCTTCTTGTATTTTCTTTTCCTTTTTTCGTTTTGTTGTTATTTTGTAATAAAAAAAGAAGAGAAAATCAGAGAAACCATTATTTTCTTGTTGTTGTTGTTCTTTAAATAAATCTTATTTAAACAATAAATTGTTTTTTTTTTTGTTTTTTCTTGGAAAATGTTATGAACTTTATTTTCATCTGCTTCAAAAGTTGAGGGGAAGAGGAAATGAAAAAATGGAAAGATTCGTTATTTTAATATTTTTATTTATATTTTTGATAACGATGAATTATTATGTAAAGAATGTTTTTTTTTCGAGATAAAATAAATACTCGTACATACATGTACATAATTAAAAACTCTCGTGATAAGGATTTATTAAATGTGAACAGTAACGTTGTAAGGATAAGGTGGAAGGAAGCGTTTTTAATATTTTTTGGGGGAATTTTAAGAATTTTTGGAATATTTGTAAAATAACGTATAATTCTAATAAAAACATATAAAAGGATGCATAGTTCTATGGGTCATGGGGTCGAAAAGTTTACCTCAAAATTTAGCCATTTCGGGTAACAATTTTTGTTTTTAAATCTTGGAAAAGAATACCAACATATAGCTCCTATAGTTCTCTAAAAATAATACTTTTATAAATATTATTTGATTTGTCTGATCAAGTTACATTTGAAAAGCATATTAATTATTAGGTTATGTCAAACAAGTGTTGTTAATCTAACTAAAATAAGTTACCTGAAAAAAGTGTGCACCAAAATTATTAAATAATTTCACCAAAACCCAACTTGGTCCTATAAAAAAGTTGGCCAAACATTCAAAGGTCTGCCGAATCGGGGAAACTTGAGAACGATAATAGAAAACCTGGTTCAGGTAGGAAACATGTATGGTCCACTTGATGTTTCTAAAGCCAAAAAAATTAAAGAAAGAAGCTACCTACGCATCCGGTTGGAATGCAAATCGGTTAACTTAGTGTTCGGACTATTTGGTACGAAAAGTTAAAGCTAATGCAGGTTTAAAAACATATAAGGCTTAAAATGTTCCTGCTAAAACCAAAAACCGAGCATGGATATTGAAGTTATATTTTCCAAAAAAAATATTATTGCTGCATAATGGATGATGAAATGTATGATCTTGCAATTTTTTCGCAGCTTCTTGGACAAAAATTTTATATTGCTGATGCTCCAGATAATGCTGAAGTGAAATTTAGGATCCAAAAAGTTCTTGGTATGAAAACATTATGCAATTGCAGCAAAAGAAGCAAATAATTTTTTACAGCAGGCGCTATAAATACCGAAATTAACATCAAGGAATGTTAACAAAAAGGGCTGATTCCATTTATAAGACTTCATAATGTGTCCACTTATTTTTGGCCTGACTTGGCATCCTATCATTATGGTTAACAAACCCTTGTACCACAATAAGAAAAATAATGTGATATTTGTACCAACAGAGGAAAATCCTACAAACTGCTCAGCCAGTGGAGAGATATTGGAATCTTGTTTAAAAAATAAGTCCAGATGGACTGCCCGTTCGAGTAAGGTGATCAAAAAAGCACTATAAAAACATGAATGGAAAGTTTTCCGAAAACGGTTCAAAATTTCATCACTTGTCATAAAATAAAATTCCACTGAATTTTTCCTTACAAAGTGTCAATCACCAAGTTCTGACGTTTTCCTAGATACCAAATACTTGTGTAAAACTTTTCAAGAAATCCATTCTTATCTATTTATCCTCTAGAGAAAATTAAACTATTTTCCATATATTTCAATTTTATACCTTCTTTTAACTCCTTCAACTTTCTCTTTCTGCTCCCCGCTTCTGATTTTATTTGTAGAATTTTTTTTTATTTTTATTTTTATTTTATTTTTAATAACAACAATATTCTCATAAATAATAAAAAATATTAACGAAAATAAGTTTTCGTTCATTTTGTGGTATTTAGATGTATGTTTGTGTATACGTGTGTGTGTGGGTAACTGTATATGAAGGACCGCCTTATTAAAGGAAAATAATTTTTATTATTGAGCGCCATTACATAAAGACAACAGACATATAAAAAAATTAAATATACAAAATACAAAATAAAAAAGGAAAATATAATTTTTATTTTATTTAGTAAAAATTACCCTTCATAATAAATATGAGAGCTAAACGAGTGGCAAAAGAGAATAAACAACAAGAAGATGATGATGATGACGATGATGATACTCACAGATAAACCTCTAGTAAAAATATAAATAAACAACAAAGAAATAAAAAATAATAAAAATATATATTTACAAAAATTCTTAACCTCCTCCATCCCCTCCCTCTTCAATTGGTATATAAATATGTAGATAGAAGAAAACATGAAAAGAGAGAGCAACTTTTTATTTCCTCATACCAAACAGGAAATAAAACAAGTAAAAAATTAAAGTCGGTCAAGCCGACATTATTGGTTATGAATTACAGCTACGAAAATTTAATTTAACGACCCTCGTATAATTTATTTTCTAATTTATGGCAAAGAGTGAGATATTTGTATTATGTGCGTTTTATGCGTTCTAAAAGGATTTTTCGGGGCTTTATAAAGGAGTTAGAAGAAAATATGTGCAGACCCTCGTAAAATTTCGAATTTGATTTTTGCTTATGTTTAAACAAATTTGACTAACTCTTAACAAGTAAGAAGTTAAAGTCGGTCAAGCCCTACTATTTACCCAGCACCACATTGTTGGTTATAAATTATAGCGACGAAAATATGTTTTAAAAGGATTTTTCGGGGTGTTATATGGGAGCTAGGAGAAGTTATGTGCCGATCCTCGTTCTGCTTATCTTAATTTGACTAACTCTTAACATGTTCATGTGAGATTTAAGCCCTTCAAATTGTTATTTAGAAGGGTGGTTGTATGGGACCTTTGAGAAATTATGAACCGAACATTGTTAAAATGTTAAAATCACTTTATATTTTGGTATTTTATGACCTTAAAACCTCATTCCGGGAGGAACATTTGTAAAAATGAACCCATCATCACCAATTTCAATAAGCATCTTTCTTTCAAGACTTCTCTAAAATTGCGACCCAATTTTTTTCCACAAGGTTTACATGGACAGTCAGCCATGGACATTATTAAATCAACTCAGAAAGTGAATCTTAGTCGGACGGTATACTTACAAACGAATAACATCCCAACCACCTACAGTGGTGTAGGGGAAACAGCTTTAATATGTATGAGTATATGAATACATATAAGTATGTTTGTACATGTTTGTGTGTGACTTTTTTTTCATTTCCTTAATTTTAATATCCTCATAATAATGAATAAATGTAAAGTGATTTCTTCCTAGTTGAGGAAGGAGAATATTATTTTAATGTTGACTTCCTTCGAACAATGGAATTAAGCATCCTGTTGTATAAAACAACATCAGCTGTGGGGATCACATCATCATCATAATAATGTTGTTATTCAACAACAAAATGGACTTGAATATGAGAATGAATTGTTCCAAAAAAAAGTAACAAATTTTATGAAAAGAAAAAAAATAACAACAACATTTGTGGTATGTTTTTAATAATGTTGGCTTAAGTCTACAATTTTAATACTCCAAATGATAAAAATAAAACTAAGTTTCATGCCATTTAATCCTCGATATCTGACTGAAATATATGACAATATCTAAATTTGGCTAGAGGAGGCCTTCCGACAAAGCCTAAACTTTTTATATAAGTGATTGGTATGCAGATTAAGAAAGAGACCGAATAAAAATGCGCACTACAGCTCTTAATTATATGCAACAAAACCCAACTTGGACCTACAAAATGATGGCCAAATATTCAAAGGTCGGCCGTCAAACTGTTATTAACAATGTTGGGAGAACATATCCGTCCGGAGAACTTCTACAGTCTGTTAGATAAAATTGTCCGCATGGTGTTCTAAAGACAAAAAAATGAGAAGCACTTTCAAAAAAGCTCCAAACATCCGATAGGAAAGCAGCTCAGTTAGTGATCGAAATATTTGGTACCAAAAGTTAAAGCTAATGAAGATTTAAAAACATACAGGGCTCAAAAAGTTCTTGACAGGAACGCAACAAAACATTTAGAGGACAAAATATATTCTTTTTCCTTCAAATATTTTATGTTGTTCATGCTTGAGAGAATGTTAAAATGAAAAGTTTAGGACCCAAAAGCAGTCAAAAAGTTCTTTGTATAGAAAGCAATATGAAGTCGCAAAATTTACATCAGGGAATGTTTACAAAAAAAGTTGATTACATATTTTTAAGGTAATTTAGCATCCACTATGGTAAAGAAACCCCTGAGTGGTTCAGGAACTATAATGTGGTATTTGTAGCATAAAAAGGCAAATCTTCCAAACTGCCTGGAACTGAGTTTCTTGTGAAAAAGGTGTACAAAAGATGGCTATATTTTTAAAGGAGTAACAAAAAGCACTATAAAGACGTTAATGGAAGAGTTTCCGAAAAAAGGTTTAAAATTTCATCACCAAAAAATATATTTATTTGTAAATTGTAATAATAATTTCAATAAAATATAAAAAAATTAAGCTGTCTTCGTTTTTATTAATATATATGTATGTTAAGAATTTTTCGATCTCACTACTTATATACTGAATTTCTTTTTTCTCTTATCATAACTAAATTTTTGGCGAATTTTCAAAAATAAACATCAGAAATGCTAAAATTTGGAATGCCACCAACAACTTCCCTGACCAGTTGAGAGCCTTTAATCCCCGTCAACAATAAACGTGTAAAATTTTTTTAGTATCTCTGTAAAAGTTAAGAAATTATTTCTTAAAAAACTTTTAGGATCCACTGAGCTTTTTTGAAGTCGTAAAATTATTGTCAAGAACTCCAAATTATTTACTTTCTTCCTCTACACTTTATTCAAATGATCCTGTGTGTTTTTAATAATATTTTTACTGTTATGATTTCTATTTGATGTTTTTTTTTTGTTTGTGTTTTTTTTTTATATGAGAAAAAATTCATTTTTTTATGTTAATATTTTTATGTATTTTTCATGTAAAGAAAGAAAGAATTTTTAGGCATTTTAATCTCTTTTATTTAAAATATTTTTCTACATTTAATACAAAAACAATTCAAAGAATTTAATAAAAAGTTGTTTTTTATTTAAACAATCAAAAATATTATTGTTTAAAATATAAAATAAAATTTTTGTACAAAAAAATAATTTAAATAAATATTTATGAACATAAAAAATCAAAAACCACAAAGGGCGTATTAAAAAAAGCCGACATTTTCAAAAAATCGGTTTCGAGTTATTCGAAAATTAGGCTTTTCAAAAAACCGGTTGTATATGGTTAACCGGTTTTTATTTGATTATTCTAAATTAATAAAAAAAATTATTTAAATAGACTTCTGGAGTTAAACCAATAAAAACATATATCGTGTACTGACTCTTATATGAAATGAAGTAAAAATAATGGTTCCATATCAAAATAACCATTTGGAACAAACTTCATCAAATATTCCTTACACTGTATGATGCCCTAAATGAGTGGGACATAAAAGTTACTTTGTTAGTGTTTTTCGGTATCGTATTTTAAATAATGTGTCGGGATACCATGATTTTATTTCAATCCATTATTTTTCCTTTATAGAAACTTTTCCTTTAAATTCTGAATTTGTCGAAATTACAGTTTTATATCTCTATATCTAAGAGATGCATATTGCTGGACAAAAAAACTTCTAGAATCATATTTAATTATTTCTTTTTTTGACATGATTATGTCTTAAACAGACGGACATAGCAAAATCGATTCAGAATATGATGTCTAAGAATGCAGTCATGGAGGAATATACAAAAAATGAAACTGAATATAACAGTGAAAAGTTTAAAAGTGACTCCCATTGAAAACCGGTTAACCGACTGAAAGAAACGGCATGACGAATAATTCGAAAATATAAATTATTCCAAACTGGTGGGTTTTCTGAAATGCAAAAAAACCGATTAACCGATTACCGGTTTTGATTTTGAATACTGATTTTCTTAATAAAATCCATAATTTTATTTTTAAATTAAATCACCCGGAAACAGTTAATTTTTTACGCAAAAAAATTCGATTTAAATTGGAAACATCAAAGGACTTCAGAATCAATTAAATAATGTTATATAGAGATTTATATCTATTATTTCATACTTATATCGCCACTATTGGGTATATAAGTTAATAATGCCAATATCAAACAAACATTTCTTCAATTGCTACGAAGAGGACCCTTAATGGGTTTTTTTTTATAAAATAATAATTTAGTTGAAACTTTATGTGGACATGAAAATTATTAATATTTTATCTGTTTGATCTTGGAACGGTGATAGAACCGAGACCAACAAAAAACGTGTGTTTCTTGAAATCTATGGAAAAGTATCTGAGTAATAAATTTGATAAATTTCATTGAAACAAATTTAACGGTTTAAAAGTTATACGAAAATCGAGCAAATTATTATGAAAAGGATCACGTTTTAGTTAAGTTTTAATTGATTGTCTAACGTATTTATATTAGTAGTTGGTGTCATAGGAAAGGTAAAAACTTGAAAATTTATAATATGTACCTTCAAAATATTTAAATTCCATTTTTTCAATAAATTTTCCAAATAAACAAAAATTTTTAAATTTTCAACTTTTGACCCTAAAAAAATTTATAAAAATTTAGTTATAATTATGAAATTTTAGTATAATATTGGCAAAAAAATTTAATCTTTATAAAGGACTCATAAAAGATTCTTACTTTTAGATTCCAGAAATACCTAAAATTTTATTTCGGGGGATACCCTAACATTACACAAAATTTTAAAATAGAAGAAAAAATTAGAAAAAATTTACTGGAGGGGACAATGTTTAGGTTAAAGTTTAATTGACAGTGCAAAATATTTATATAAGTATTATATATCATTTGAAAGGTAATTACCTGAAAAATAATAATATCTATATAAAAAAGTAATAAAATAAAATTTTTTAATTAAATTTTCAGAAAATTATAACATTTTTATTTTCGATGTAAATATGCCAAAATATGTTCCATATTAAGCCTTCAATAAAATCTACACAATTAAAGCAATTATTATGAAATTTCACTATTATATGGACTAAATTGTTCCTAATGCAGGTTTATAAATAGATTCCCATATTTGTATTCCAAAATGCCCAAAATTTCAATTCAAACAAAAGTCGTTTTAAAAATATACTTTCTTCAGTAAATTGATCGCTCTATCGTTGTACAGACGTTTGAACGATTACAGATTTTTTACTATATAGCAAATTTAAAATGTGTAGATATATAATTAATGTGCCTTTAAAGTTTAAAAAAAACATTTGACAAGAATAATATTGGATTTAAGATGAAACATGAAATTAACAAAAATTATTTTGTTTTTAATTAATATAACTATTTATTGGATCCATCTAGGTATATGATTCTTCCAGATATAGAATCATAACAATATTTTCGAATTATTGGTATCCAAATTGACCCTTTCAGGAACAAAAAACTAAAAAAACATATACCAAAATTGGTCAAAATTTTACTTTAGTCTAAATATCTCTTATTCTATTAAAGATATTCCACACCTGTAAATGTATTTTTTATAGAGAATTATGAGAACTTTTATATTTATTGAAAAACATATCAATAAAATTATATAACTGTTTCCAACATAAGGGTTGTAAGGACCACTTTGAAAACAGTAAAGTTTTAATCGTTTTTTTTTCAAAATAGTATTTTTTTCGATTAAATCATAAATGGAATTTTGGCGATTTAAAAAAAAATAGGTGAGAGGAACGTTGCATTTCCATATTCCTCTCTGAATGAATAAAAAATTTATTAATTCATTGAAAATCTAGCAGTTTCTTTGATTCAAAATTCGTTAAAAAAATACTCAGTAGTTCCAAAAATTTTAAAATAACTAAAAAAAGCGCTTTGGGTCTTCTGGGGATCGTTCAAGAACTATCTGAAAGAAGGCTAATTTTTTCAATATTGTTCACTTCTTGAGTCGATTCATCTTTGAAAGTCGAATCCGTCCGGTTGACTGTTTATCAAAAATTTATGATAAAAGTACAGGTCGTACTTTTAAAGATATCTTTATGAAATTTATATTATTTTGACTTAGAGATGCTGACTATTACTGATTAACGGTCATTATGTCATATAGAGCCCACACAAATGTTTCCCAGGAATGGGGTGTGGACCCATAAAACAATTTTAACGAAATTTATTGCAAATATGTTTTATGGCATTCTTAATAATGCGTATCGGTCTATAATTCCTTATCTCCTAACAAATTAAAAATTTTTTCTTGAATTAAAAAATCCCATTTTTTACCGGAAATACCCAATTCATATAAAACATACATATATAAAAATTTTACTTTAGAAGTTATAAGGGACATTTATCGCACACATATGGAGCATACCATATACTACACATATGGATAAGAGTACTATTTATAACTAAAAATATGTTGTAAAGTCGGTTTTGACAGATTTTAACTTTCTTACATGTATTTCCACTCATTTTGTTCTAACCTTTTAAGTCGTGTCAAACAAATAATATAGTCCAATATATGGATCTAGGAATAGTGAGTAGATATTGAGTTCTTCTTTCTTTCTTTTCTTTAAATATCGAAAAAAATTATAAAAAAATCTTACAAAAAATTTTACTTTATAAATGTAATAACCCTCCAATTGTTATCATTAAATATTACTTTATAATTTCCGCTTCCGTTTTATTCCACCCCTTCAAACGAATGACTTTAGCTGACATTTTCATATTTTTTTTTGTTGTGCTCTTTTTTTTAAATTTGGTGTTTGTAAAGACTTTTACATGATTGAGAGAATAATGTTCATAATATATGTATGTGTAAGTGTATATGTTTGAGAGTGAATGTAAGATGGTGGAATTAAGAATGCTTATTTTTTTGAGGGAGTATGGGTGTATGTGTATATGTATCTATAGAATAGAGTAAAGATAATGATAATGATGGTAATTTTGTTTCATACAAAAGAGCTTATGGTATGTAAAGAATTTCAATTAATTCCCATAATTTCCCCAACAAGTTTATGCTAAGATATGTTTATGTGTAGGTTTATATCTTTGTATGTGTGTGTGTGTCTGTATAGTATATACATTTGTTTGCTATTTACCGCTTAACCTGAATACATTTATAAACAGTTTGTTTGTATGTCGGCAAAGAATATTTTATTAATGCCAGTTAATGTTGGTTATGAAGCTTAAAAGATTTTATTAGAAAATTAAAAAATAAATAAATAAATAAATAAATAAATAAATAATAAATTACTTTATTAGCTACAAATAAAAATTATATATATTTAATGAAATTTAAATTTTTAAAAATTAATTTAATTTTAATTATTGTTAAGACAGACGATAGATAATTTGTTATTATACATTTTTGTGTAAAAATGTATTGTTTCCATTGAAATACTTTTAAGGTTTAGGTCTAGGCTATAGGACAGTTGGATCTGAACCGAAACCCGAAAACGGTTAACCAGTTTTTTGTGCATTTCAAACAACCGACCGGTTTCGATATTATTTTCTATGTCGGCGTTTTTCAGTCGGTTAACCGGTTTTTTAATGGAAGTAAACTTTCACTATTATATCTGCTTATTTTTTATATTCCGCCAGGACTGAGTAAAAACATAAAATTATTGATTCCGTGTGTTACACGAACAAAGTATTGTATGCATTCTTAGACATCATATTCTGAATCGATTTTGCTATGTCCGTCTATTTAAGACATAATCATGTCAAAAAAGAAATAATTAAATAAGATTCTAGAAGTTTTTTTCTTCAACAATATGCATCTTTTAGATATAGAGATATAAATCTCTAATTTCGACATATTCAGAATTTAAAGGAAAAGTTTCTAAAAAGGAAAAATAATGGATTGAAGTAAAATCATGGTACCTGGACAAATTATTTTAAATACGATACCGAAAAACACTAACAAAGTAACTTTTATATCCCACACAATTAGGGCATTTTGATGAAGTTTGTTACAAATTGTTATTTTGATATGAAACCATTATTTTTACTTCATTTCATATAAGAGTCAATACACGATATATGTTTTTGTTGGTTTAACTCCAGAAGTCTATTTAATGATAATTTTTTTATTAATTTAGAATAATCAAATAAAAACCGATTAACCATATACGAATCCGGTTTTTTTGAAAAGCCCATTTTTCGAATAACTCGAAAATCAGTTTTCTGAAAATTTCGGATTTTTCAATACACTAGTCTGAACTTGCCAATCACAGTTTTTCAAATAGTTTTTGATCGGTTTTAAGACATTTGAGTGACTCATGATTATTGCCATTCACCGATTTTCATCTTATTTTCAGTTCAAACAAATCAATTGCCTTCTAAATGATCTAAATTCGGAGATATAAAGAAAAAGTATACATTTTTATACCCTCCACCACCACAAGTGATGAAGAGGGTATATAAACTTTGTCATTCCGTGTGTAAACCTAAGAAGGAATCATCTGCATAATGTAGATATATTCCTGCATCAAATTAAAATCTGAGTGAATTTACTACATCCGCCTGTCTGCCCGTCTGCCTGTCCCTCTGTCTGCCCATCTGTTTGTCCGTGTTTCTGTCTGTCCGTCATATCCAAAATTATTCACATTAGCTCAATGAAATATGGCCTGAATATTAATTGTTGTCCTGAGAAGTTTCCTATTTCAAACCAGCAATATCGATTTAATATATTTAAAGATATAAACCGATATCTGAGACAAACTATATAGTCAAGGTAAGAACTTTTGTAAAATTTTTAATTATAAATCGACAAATTAGCATTAAATTTTGTTACATATACTTCAATACTTTTACAAAAATTTTCAATATCGGTTCAATAGAAAAAGTTATAGCCAGAAATACAACTAATTTTATCACTAATTAAAAGTTCTGTGTTCAAAAAAACATAAAACTTTTATATTTTGTATGTGTTTGTGAGTGTAAATGTGATCGTATATATACGAAACGTAACGTATTTACATCACACGCATTTGTGGTGGAGGGTATTGAAGATTCCTTATAGCTGAATATAGTTTTTTTATATAAATATTTAATGTCTTGTCAAAATATAAAGAAAAAAAGAGAAAAACAGGAGATTTTATTCGATAACAGAATTTTGCATTTTTGTTATTTTTTTTAATTTTAAATTTACAAACTTTAATAAAATTTAAACTAATAAAGATATTTTTTTTTAATTTCAGTAAAATTTTTATAGACTTGAATTAGAAATTTATTAAAATTCCCATTTTTCTATACGAAAACACCCAAAATTCCAATCCGTATAAAATATATTCAAAAATTTTACTTTTTTCAGTAAAAATGTCACCCTGTCTCTATAAGGGGAGCATCGAAGAAAATAGTTTTCGGGTATTTACCTCATATATGAAGATATTTAATGGGGATAATTTAAAGTCTATAACATTTTTTTGATTAAGGAAATTAATAAAAAAATATAATATTTTGTTCGAAAAAATTACATAGTTTAGATAGGGCTTGTGTGCATATGTTTGTCCCGAGCTCATCCGGATTAACTTTACATATATTTTCATTAAGATTTCTTTAGAAAATAAATAAAAAATAACAAAATGCAATTTAATAAGTAAAAAATGTTGCCACGAATTTTAAATTCATCAAACTAACCGAGATGGCCAAATTAAGAAGGCCACTAACTAACTCTATGACTTGTTAGCAGACTTTAGTTCTCCAAATCAACTTGAAAATACCTCAGCTGTCATCATGATTAATATTATTACGATATCTCCAATAATTTAAAAATAATAGAATTATTGCCAAAACTTAAATTGAAACTGTGTTTCAACTTAATTTGAAGAGACATCCACAGCTACATACATGATAATATTTATTACGATATCTGCGGTCGTTCAAAAATTACAGAAGTGTTTATGAAAACTTAATTTGAAACAGTGTAAAAATTAATTTTTCCTATTCGAAGTGACCTAATTTGAAAAGGCACCAACTGCCTCCCTAACAACTTTATCAAATCAGCTCAGCTCCGTACTGGTCTGACATTTTATTATGGTACTTTTAACGGTTTAAGAATTATTTCCAAAAAATAAAATAAAAAACACTGTGAGCCTTTAATGACTCCATTAAAGGAGAAAATTGAATTTTTAGGAATTTGTAATATCAGTTATTTTTCGTTTATTTCGTTTAACTTCAAGAATCCCAAATCAATCTCGAATTAACCCCAACTATTTAATATGGTTTTAAAATTAATGAAACAAAAAACGGCATAACAACTATATTTCCCAATTCACCATTTTTTTTAACGTGTTCACTTGTTAATTTTGATTCTCTCAAACAAAAACTAAAAATATCCTTCACTTCATAACATCTTTTTTTCGGTTATGATTTTTATATGAATATGAATAACATATTTATTCTGGGTTTATATACATAGACATTTATATGATATATATGTGTGTGTATATATTTTAATAATATTTACCGTTATTGTGTATATTTGCATTTTAAAATAAGGGAGCAACTTTATGGAATTCTTTTATTTGTTACGGTTATTAAAAATCATTCGTTTGTAAAGATCAAAAAGCTTTTAAGCCACCGCATCCATAAAACATTCCAAATGTATTATTTTCCACAACATATACATATTTGTAATTGTAGTGTACAGTTAGTCAGTTAAAAATTTTGCATTATATTGTAATGAGAAATTGAAAAAAGAAATTGGAAACGTGGTTTTTTAATCAAAAGAAATCTACGATCTTGATCTTCCAAATCGATTAAGTTTTTAAAAATCAGGATTTTTTTATATATTACTACTATATTGGTTCTCAAATTTTATAACTCTGTAACCTGTTTTCATCTGAACTAAAAGTTTAATTTAAATTAACCTTCATCTCTACTTTAAAAATGACAAGTGTCAATAAAATCATTCTAACTTTCGAAAGTTCTAAAATTGCTCACATTTCAGTTGTTATTTATTATTCTTCGGGGCGTTTAGTATGGTTATTAACCGGGGAATATGACACCTGATTTTTGATTGTTGTAATAACACTTTTTCTTTTATTATCTCTATTGGTCCCTATGGTTTTCCTTGAAGATGTTAAATATTTTATTGACTAACTGTATTATGTATTCTTATGTATGTATATATGTAATCATATACATATAATCCAAAAATATACATATTTATGTATAAATTCTTTAGTAGCTTATCATCAAACATATTTTCGGTTTAACTATAAACTCATACTTTTTGATTCACACAGTGAAATACAAAATATCTGATCCATGAAATTCTCAAGATCAAATTTTACTTTTTAAGAGTTCGTTCTATAATATCCTCTCTAAATTAAAGATCCTACTATCAAATTCACTCAAGGCCGCTATCACTGCGAGTTCATAAAGGAAATAGAAAAAAATAATTAAATTTCTTTGCCCTGAATTTCTTCTAGTGAAACTGTCTGACATTAGCATGACTGCGACTACATTTAAGGAATGTCGCTATAATAATATTTCCTTTGTATGGCTGCTACCTTTCCTCCTGGTTTTATTTGCCCTAGAAAAAGTAGTGCTACCCCACATTAAAATATGCTTATCGATAAAGAACACTTATCGATGTGAACACTTTACAAATCGAAATTTAGTACAGTTAATTTTAATCGGCCAAGAACGCAGCTAATTTTTCCAATATTTCAAGGTAGATACCATCTTTAAATATACAAAATTTCATGATCATCCAATGATCCTACACGGATTAAGTTATCCAACTGAACTCATAGTTACTTGGTTCCGACAGAATTATAAGACTCTAGCTGTAGTAAATCATTAGATATCCGATAATCAATATTTGCTTGGTATGTAGCAAACTTTACCCTAATCCATTCCGCAAGATTATCTCCTGAATTTGTCTTGTTGTACTGCCATGATTCCGTCTTAATGTTTGTTTGTAATGGAAAGATAGTAACTAGTAACTCTCTCTCTCTCTTGTTCTATCCGTTCAACATTAACCCTGTAGATTTTAATTTTAAAACTCTATATATTTTATTTGTAACTCTCTCTCTCTCATATCTTACTAAAAAATGTGGATTATTTTTTCAAATTTGAAAGTCTATAGTAATTCGACGGAGCCGTTTAACTTGAAACAAACATACAAACATTCACTGATTTTTATATAAAATGATAAACCCAGTTATGTTCGGTTATGTTTACATATACATATATCTATCACAACTGTATTAAATTTTACCGAAATTGGAGCAAAAATCCTATTCCGGATTGAATGAAACATAATTCTCAGAAGGTGCAATAACTGTACTAAACGGTATAACGGTTTTGCAATATATAACATTTAAAACCATAGTCTGATCGATAATTTTTCAGAAAGACTGTATGGAGATTTGTTGTCACTAGGACTTTTATAATCCTTGTACCCAGGTTCTCGAAATATTTATATAAAAACAATATGAAATATTTGAACATTCAAACTTCTCCGTAAAGTTTTCACTACATTTATATGGCCAAACTGAAAACGTCGTGAAAATGATTCTGTAATTTTTCGAAAAGTGGATTCACAGTGTTTTTGAGAAGAACAAGTATTACCTCTAACTAATCAGGGAAGTAGTGAGTGATCCTCCAAAGTTGAATTTTTAAAAATTCACTAAAATTAGATTTATAATTAGAGACCTAAAAAAATTGTATGCAAAAAGTCCTTACTAATCTCTGTAAAATCTTTTTTGGGGATTTTTCCAAAAAGGTGGCATCATTTATTTACTAATAAAATATTTTTTCTGAACTTTATAGTTTTTTTATAAAGAAATCTTAACGGGAATGTGTGTAAAGAAATCGGGAGGAGGATTGTACACAAAATCAATCCAAAGTTGGTGAATTTAAAAAATATATATATTTTTTAAGTTCTCAAGTTCCAAAGTTGGAAAGTTGGAATCTTTTTTAATTATTTGATTAAAATTTAGTTACAAACATATAGAGAGACATCGTTAAGCCGAGCATCTATTTAGCCCTATTCCCCAATTTTCTTCAAACCTAAAGCTACTTTTCTTAGCTCCATTTTGTTTTTTTTTTTGTATCCTTTATCCCTTATCATTCTATAAATCCATATGGAATCCTTAAATATATAAATGACATACTCATATCTACATTTTATTATAGACAATTTTTTGGTATTTTATTTACACATACATATGTATCTCTAAAATGTTTGAGTGTGTGTTTGTATACATATATATCTGTCTGTGTGTATTTAAAACACATATAAAGTTTATATTCAACCACCGAAAAAAATATATTTTTCATATTTAATAATAAAAAAATTCTTTTATTTTATATCTACACACATACAAACATATACACTTTTACATAAATATACACATTTATAAAATATATAAAAAATCTGTATTGTAACAGTTTGAAGTTGTAGTGATTATAGACAAATTGCCCTTTATTTCGGTGGGTGTTAAGTATAACAAAAAAAGAAAACATATTTATTATATTAAATCAATAAACCATATAAAATCCATTATAAAAGTCAAAATATTGAATTATTATTATTTGTATGATGCTGGTGGTATTATTTCATCCCTTTTTTTTGTGTTGGTTTTCTGAATATGAATTTATTTTTTTATTTTGCAGGTGTATTGCGTAAAATTAAAGTCTAAAAGTCGAAAGGGACTTGAGGAGAGAGAAAATATTGAAAATATTAAAATTCAGTTTCACAAATTGTGTTCAGAACATTAATGTACTTGTTTTTGGTTTATTGAAATATTTAATTAATTATTTTGTTAAATAATGAAAAATGTACATTGTTAATGTTAGAGAGTGAGACCAAAAGAATTTAACACACATTTTTGAATTGAAATTTTTGAACATTGTTACAATTGAGGTAGATTTACTTGATTAATTGATTTTTAGATCTACCACTGCTGATCAGGATCTAGTAGGAGGCCTACGCCAATAAAAATCATTTAAGATTAATATAATGATATTTTGTAAATGTTATGAAAAATAATCGAATATGACTAGGGGAAGTCTAGTTCAGGTTGGATTACAGTCAGAGCTATAAACGTTTTATTCAAGGAATTGGAGATTAACAATTTGAAAAGAAAAATTCAGTAAAAGTTTATGTGATGGCAAAATTTCATAAGGATTTTAAAAATTTCGTAATTTTAGGAAATTTTGAAAACAGAAATTAATTTTTAAAATTCAATAAAATTAAAACAAAATTTGATATTTATTTGAAATTTCAGCACGATTGGAGATATTATTCTTAAATCAGAGAATTAAAAAAAGTACTCAAAATACCCATCCATATAAAACATGTTTAAAAATTTGACTTTTTTCATTGAAATTATTGCCCAGATGTTATGAAGGCCTCTCCGAAGGGGGATTATCTTTTATTCATCTAGTTAAGTTTTAGTTCAGTTCTAATTCAGTGCTAGTTTAGCTTTAGTTCAGTTCTATTTCACTTTTTCTTCAGTTCTAGTTCAGTTCTGGTTCAGTTCTAGTTCAGTTCAAGTTCAGTTCAAGTTCAGTTCAAGTTTAGTTCAAGTTCAGTTCAAGTTCAGTTCTAATTCAGTTTTAGTTCAGTTCTAGTTCAGTTTAAGGTCAGTTCTAGTTCAGTTCTAGTTCAGTTCTAGTTCACTTCTTCTTCCGTTTTAATTCAGTTCAAGCTCTATTCTAGTTCAGTTCCAGTTCAGTTCTTGTTCGGTTCTAGTTCTATTCTAGTGCACTTCTATTGTAGTTCAGTTCTAGCTCCAAAAACAACTAAAGTGCGCAGAAAAACATTTGGGTATCGTGCAGTAGGATGAGGTCATCGATCTTCTAGTGTAGATGATTAGTCAGACATTTTTTATTTAGAAATAATTTATGTGTCCCTTATCGTGTTGCTAAAGGTGTCATCAGGGGCTCTAAGAATGAGGTGAATACATTATTGAAATGAATAAGAAACAAACATTTTGACACACAGTTTAAAAAATTATTTAGTGTCCGAGATACTCTCCATAACTTCGAGCATGAAGTTATAGAACCTTAACACGTCACTGAACAAAAGTTACAGATTTATTTCTAAAAATCTAAACTAAAAGTATTGACGCATATCTCTGCAACTATTATAATGACATTCTTAAAACTCCAAAATCGAATATAGTTTTCTGGTATTTTCATTAAGTTTTACTTCATCCGTTAAATAAATATTAAGTTAATTATTTTATTTTAGTATTAGAATTCAATTAAATAATTTTTTCCAATTAATTTTAAATTATGACATAAAACCATAATCATTATAATCCTTCTCTTGTTGCATCGTTTGATCCTTAAATTCCTTTCATTCTCTTTGGTTACTATTAAAACGTAATAAATTGTTTCACTATTTGTTTGTTTGTTTGTTTTATTTTTCCAAAATCATTTATTCCTAATGGAAAATTTTTCATTTGGTATTATTGTTTTTAATTAAAAATTTTAGAAAATTTTATAACTTTTTACCAAATAATCAAAATACAGATATAACACTCACGCATATTTCACATGAAACAAAAAAATAATTATAAAAATAACAACAAATTAAATAGAAAAAAGGTGGGCAAACGGAAAAAGCGCAAAAAAAACTGTAAATGTAAAAACGCTAATGAAAATGCAACAAATTAGTTTTCATTTTGCTCCACAACGACAACCAATATTTAGCATTATAATTATACTCCAATTTAAGGTGGCCAGATGGATTTAAGATGCAGAGTTAGAAAGATAAAAATTGTTTGGTAATAGAGACTAAGTTTTTTGCAAAATCGGAAAACTGGTGAAAAAGTTGTGTCATTTCGAAAAAGTTTCGAAAAAAATTGTTTAAAAAAGTAACGGAAAATAACTAAATTTGGCTAGAGGAAACTTAGTTTAGATTGGATTTCATCGAAATATAAACATTTTTCATAACAGTTTTTGGTATCTAAGAAAACGTAAGTGGGTTGAGATTGATAATTAAAAAAAAATTGTGAAATTTTATTTGGTAACAGAATTTCATGAAGAAGTTAAAACTTAAAATTTTTGCTATTTTTTAGAAAAATAAAGTTAATATTTAAACTTTAATAAAATTGCAAGAATTAATGTTATATATTTGAAATTTCACTATAAAATATATAAACTTATCCTAAAATCAGAAAATTAAAATGAAACCCACTTTTCCATACGAAAATACCCAAAATCCCAATCCGCATAAAAAGTGTTTTTAAATGCGACTTTTTCATTTAAATGGCAACCCTGGCATTATAAGGGGCTGACCGTTAAAAAATATATCCTGGCCCTCTTCTTACATGTGCAACTATATAAAAATGATAATTTAATTTTAATTTAAACTTTACAATTTGGAAATTTCATAAGAAAATGTTAAATTTCTTTTTTAAAATTTAGAAAATTTGTATGGGGTTTAAAGGGAAATTTGTGGCCCAAAATAATTCAGACTTATTTTAAAAGCAATTCCCTTAAGACTTTTTTCGAAAATAGTACAAAAATTATAATATTCAGAACAAAAAACAATTTTATCGCCACCTGATTGAAAAAATTAAAAAAACTAACTTACTTGAGATAAATATATCTTTTTAAGGAATTCATATATTTGTATGGTCCCTCCAGCAATATAATTTGAAATCATATAGGGAATCTAGCACATATTTTTAAAAAATTTTAGGGGCCGTATTGTCTCCAGAATGTTAAAAAAAATAATAAAAACACACCAGCCTTGAAAGGGGTTACAAATTTATTTCGATTTGAATATCTCGCAAACTGTAAGAGATAACCCACACATTAAATCACATTTTTGTCGGAGATTTAAAAGAACTATTAATCTACAAAATTCCTTTAGTCTCATATCATAAAAAAATTTTGGGCTAATTTTCAACACTTGAAAGAACACAAACTGCCTTGACTGGAGGTGTATTATCACCAAAATCGACTCAAAGATACCTCAGTTATAGTTCAATTTTATTAAGAAGTGAAATCGACAAATTCTTAACAAATTCTTAACGGGACCACTAAAGTAAGAGTTTTATTTTAATCACTTGTAATACAATATTTGACCATTTTCGGAAACCCTTTCATTAATGCTTTTATAGTGCTTTCTGTCCTTTTCTCGAACAAGTTGTCCATCTCCGTTTAAAATCTACTACACGTTTGGACACCTTTTTTTGCGTTTTTGAAGTCCAAGAGCCCAATATATATCTCCACATTATTATTCTTGTTCCACTCAAGGGTTGTTTACCATAGTAACAGGATGCCAAGTCAGGCCAAAAGAAGAGTTATGAATGGAAGCAGTCATTTTGTAAACTTTCCTTGATGCAAAGGAATCAAGGTATTTAAAGAGCCCGTTGTAACTAATAATTTACTTCTTTTGTCGCAACTGTATACTGCTTGCTTTTTGGGAAATTTTGACTGCTTTTGGGTCCTAAACTTTTTGCTCAACCCTTCCTTGAACATCAGCAATATAAATTTTTGACCAGGAAGTTGCAAAAAATCTGCCATTATGCAGCAAAAATAATTCTTTTTAAAAAACTTGACTTTAATTTCCGTGTGCACTGTTTTTGGCGTCTTAATTTTAAGCGACGTTCATGTCAGGAACTTCCTTGTGTATATTTTTAAACCTGCATTAGCTTTAACTTTTTGCACCCAAATTGTCCGAGCACTAAGTTAACCGGACTGCTTTCCTAGCGGATTTGTGGGAAGCTCTTTTGAAAAATATTTTTATTTTTTTGCGTTAGAAAAAGCCTGTGGACCATTCCTTTTACCTGAACCTGCCTTTCTATCAACGGACAAGTTCTCCTGGTACGGTTTAACAACATTGAAAACAGTTTGACGGCTTTGCCAACTTTTTGAAGGACCAAGTTGGATTGTTAATCATAATAACTGGCAAGTTTTGAAAAGTTAACTTAATATGTGTGTTAAGAATTTTTCGATCTCACTCCTTAATTTTTTAATACGTAAAAAAGTGGAATTTTTAAAACTTCATGAATTATTGTCATCAGAAAATATATCTTTAAAGTTTTCTTTACAATATGTAAGTTGGTCCTCAAATTAGGGAATTTCAATATGAAAATACCCGAAATCCTAATCCGTGATTAAAAATTGACGGAGGACAAATCTTAAAGTCGATGTTATTAAAAGCGAATGAAGGATCATTTTCTGAAAATTTAAATTAAATGTCTTTTCTAATCTGGCATCTCTATTCCTATTTAAATTTATTATAGTTGGCGTTAAGTCCTTTTTTTTGTTGGCTTTATTGGTGGGCAAAGTGGTGGCCAATAATATTTTTCAATTAAATCAGTTACCAAACTCAATGGATGGTTAGATGGATGGATGAATGATGGTTAAAAACAACAAATAATTTTCAAATTAGTTTTAGAATTTTTGAATGACTCTCTTCCCCCCACCCATCAAAACAAAAATGAATAACAAAAATTGTATTTGTTTAGCAGAACTTTTAAGTGTTTATGTAGTCAAGTGGCCGGTCAACAACAACAACAATAACAACAATCATAAAAATTAATTAGCAAATATTGTTTTTAATTGTTGTTTTAGTTGTTCCTGTTTGCTGCCAATAAATAAAATGCCTTTTTGCCAAAATTGCCATTTATATTAGAGGAGAACAGAATGGAGGTGTTTAGTTTACATTGTTAGTTTTTATTTTCTATAATTTTGTAGTTGTTGCTATAAATCTCTGGTTGTAACAACCATTCGACATTTAACCATCTAACCAAACATCCAACAAACGAATCATTTCATTCCCTTTCATTCTTTGGCACTTGTTATCACGAATATCCATTTGTTGAGGTTTGTTATGGTAACACAGGTTTTGTGATTGTTGCAATTATATTTTTAGCCCTTAAAAAAATAACAAAAAAAGAATCGCGTAATTGGCTTTTAATTAAATTTCCTAGTCATCTCATGATAATAATTGCATTATTCTCTTTTATTTAGCTTTTTTCCCACTGATTTCTGTTGTTTTATTTATTATATTTTGTTGTGGAGGGATTTGGATTTGTTTGTTTTGATTGTGGTTTTACTTGAAATATTAAATTTTGAGAATTTTAATAAGTGAAAAATCCACCATGTTCCAGCTCAGCTAAAGAAGAAGGGTTGGATTTTTATAAGTATTGAATAATCTTATTAGAGTTATACTGCATGGGGTAACTTCATACTATAATCGCTAAGTATCCTTGAAGAAAACGTTAAATGACTTTTTGGAAATAATACGGTAACTTTTAAACTGTTGGAGGTATATGTTTATAGTTAAAGTGTTTTCGAGTTGATTTGCAGTATAACAAATCTCGAGTTAAACAGGGGCTTAATGAATAGTCTTTCAAAGTTGGCCATATCGGATGTGTTGATATTTCGAAATTTGTTTAAAAATGATGGTGTAACTTTTAAACCGTTGGATATATTTTAAAAAAATTTAACACAATTATTGTTGAAATATTTTACAGTTAATTTGAACTATAGGATTATAGGCCCCTAACTGATTACAGGTTAACTGGGTACCTTCCTAATTTAGTAATCTTGAATATGTGGATTTTTTATTTAAATATTTTTGGAAATAATTCTGTAAATTTTGAACCTTTAAATATTTTCCTTATGAATTTTCACATGGTTGCAGCGTGGGTGTTTTTGTAGATATATAGTCCTTACAATTATCCACAAAAAATATCAATACATATGTACTTTATCTCTAATAGTTTCTGAATTATTTAAATCGAAATAAAATTTAATTCGATTTTGACTTTATAACTTTTTCATTAAAATAACTTAATATTTTACAAAAATTGTATTTTTTTCAGATTTTTTTTCTAAAAAGGTGGCAACATATATTCGCTGATAAAATTGTTTTCTGGTTCAGAAGCTTGTATGTTTTAATTTGTTTTGTATTTTTTAACTAACAGAAATACGGATAAAATAAATCCATTTGGTTTTAAGGCAAAGATCTGCCCACAAAGTATTGTATTCAAAAACCGGTTTTTTAAATTTTAGGAAATCGACCAGTTCTGAATATTTTCTATTTTCTACTATATACTATTCCCTCTTGCTCTATCTCAAAATTCCGTTGTACGTATTACAACAACGTGCCAAATTTCATAAAAATTTAAAGAGCCGTTTGTTCGTAATCAATGTTAAACACATTTTTAGGAGTTTATCTCAGATATCGGACTACAACATTTTTTTCATTGTAACCATTTTCCTGGTTTTAAATAGATAACTTCTTAAGGCAACAACATATACTTGTGTATGTGGGCGTGCCAACAACAGACCGATTAAGATTTTGATTTAATGCAAGAACAAATATTTTATGAAGTCTTGGATGATTCCCTCATTATCAACGGAATTACAAAATTAATATACCCTTATTATATTATTTGTGGCTGAGGAGAATACAAAAATGAATGATCAATTTTTGCGATCAATTTTCTTTTTATAAAAAATTGCCGAACAAATTTTTTAGAAAATTTGCCATTATCTTTTTTTTTATAGAAATTTGACGAAAAATTTTATAGGTAATTGAGGATCAATTATCTTTTTATAGAAAATTAATGAAACAATTTTTTTACAGAAAAAATAACAACCAATTTTCTTTTGTATAGAAAATTAGTGATCAATTTTCTTTTTATAAAAATTGACGGCAAATTTTCTTTTATAGAAAATTTAAGATAAATTTTATTTTAATAGAAAATTTGAGAAATATTTTTCTATAGTAAATTTGCAAGCGATTTTCTTTTATTAGAAAAATTATCAATTTTCTTTTCATAGAAAAATGATGATAATTTTTTTGTAGAAAATTAACGACAATTTTCTTTTTATAAAAAAATTGCTATCAATTTTATTTTCCAAAAAAAATGTGATTAACTTTCTTTTAATAGAAAATTAACGATCAATTTTCTTATATAGAACATTTATGATCAATTCCCTTTTTATAAAAATTCATCGATCAATTTTAGTTAAAAAAAAAATTGAACGAAAATTTTCTTGCAATAGAAAATAGACGATAAATTTTCTTTTAATAGAAAATTTACTATAATTTCTTATGGATAATTGATAATTTCATCTTATAGAAAATCTAAAATCATATGTCTTTTAAGGAAAAATGTACGATTAAATATCAAAGGGAATTTTATGGTACTATTTCAAATTTTTATGGCACTTTTTTAATTTAAGTTTTGCGCTAATGAAGTAGCGAGTAAAACGCCAAAAATTGAATAAAATTGTTCTTCTAAATCAAAATTTTCTTCTTAAGTAATAAATTTTTGTAAAAATATTAAAAATCCCTGAATTTTTAGCAAAATTAATTAAAAGAAAAAAACACGCCCACTTAAAAAAGTAATTTCACTCAATTTCCCATCAATACAAATAATACAGAGATGGATAATCTGCTTAATATTACAAAACGTCACGTGTTTCTATTTTATCTGTGAAAATCTTTTAAATATATTTTTCAATATCAAAAAAAGGTTTAACCTGCAAAATAATGAAAATTATATAAACATTAAAGGACTTTAGAACTTAAATACCTAAAAGCACTTGTCGCCACAGATATCATCATCGACAATAACAACAACATTATCATCATAAATATTATGTAACTCCTAAACACTTTAACCATTCTCATAGTCACCATCATCATCATCGCTATAATTATCATTATCGCCGTTGTCATCGACATTGTTGACAACACTAATGCCAACCTTATTGTCAAGTAATTGACATTTTATTATTTGTTCTAAATAATACAATAATGAACAATAAAATACGATTTTATGTATATAAAGTGGTAATTTATTTCGCATTCATTTCATACGTATAACGCTGCAAATAAACGTTTCAGCGTTTTTTATTTATGTAGATTTTATTAGAAAAGTGATAGAACGATAGGAAAAAAACAAACACGTGTTCCTTACAATCCCTATAAATTTACGACAAACTCTCGGCACTTAACCCACCCCTTAGATTCTACTCTACTCTCCTGTTTTTTCTCAATATGCACAAAAGGATGTTGTCAATGTTTTGTCACGATTATCACATTTAATCGTTTAAATCGTATCTGTTGCGGACAATTGGTAGCGGAATGAAACAAACAAATGAAGTCACCCTTTTTCTTTTCGTTATTCACTGTTTGATATTTAATTTTGTAATTTTGGGTGTAATAAGCGTAACATTAATGTTTGACAAACGATGGAAAAAATGAGTTACGAAAACGGTAAATACGAAAGGGGACGATTATGAGGGATCATTGTTGCTAATAACAAGTTTCAAGTGTTAAGTAGTCAGTAATACAGCTGCAAAATGCAGTGAACAATTGTTTTTTGGAGTAAATTTTCAAAAGTGATTGCACGTGATAGGTAGAATTGTGACAAGTATAAACGATCACTTGTTTACAAAATGATATTAAGATTTTTTTTTGAAAAATAAATAACTTTTGATCGGCTAATTTGATACTTATAATATTTTACATACCGATACCAGAGAGAGTAGCTTTATTACTTTTTAATTTAGTTCCCATAAGTGATCCCTGGTCTAAGATATATAGCCTTAAAGAAGAGCATCTCCGCCATTACAATTTTTCCCAAACGGATCTCGATATTTTCTCTAATAAGTAATGCCAATTGGATTTATATGAAATTTCATATACAGGTTGCATAAATATGTAGTGATCCATGGGCAAAGTTATAAGTGATCCATGGGCAGAGTTATGAACTCTCAAAAAAGATAGCTCGAACATCAAAATGTTGTTCTTTGCGTGAAAGAGAAAGATGTCTCTGCAATGGTACAGATATCCTGAATCAATACCCTGACGGTCTGGTGCCGAAATTGAAAACAATCTTAGATTTTTTGCAATAAGTAGCAGAATTTTGATTATTCTTAACTGCCAAAGACTGAATCTTTTTAATGAATAAAATTTTGAAAACTTTAATGCGTTTTTAATAATTTGATAATGACTTTCTTCAGACCTATAATAAATGTGAGTTCTACAGACCAAAATACAAACGAAATCCATTTTTGGAAGTACAAAATCAATAACTTTTTTTAATAAACGTATAAAACATATGCGCTCTAACCCTCGCTAATAATTATCTCCATTATCTAGATGAAGCCTAATTTAGATTGGATTTCCAGCCATGTGACAAACTTCCTACACAAGTATTTGGTACTGTGAAAAACCTTGAACTTGGAGACTTTTTAAGAAAAAGTTAGTATATAATATATCTTTATAAAACAATAAAACATAATAAACTTCGGAATACCTTTTTGAAGAAACCTAAAAAATGGTCCAATTTAAGATCAATAAAACTTTTTAAGAACTATAAGAAATCACCTTAATGTGTAAGTGTATTTATAAGGACTATCTTTCTACAAAATTTCTTTTGTCTAAATTTATAAATATTTTTTTTCGAATTCTTTAACAATCAATATGTGATGGATAAAATTAATGTGGGCTTCAACAGTCTTTTAGAATGACAAGAAACAAACTCCTATAACATTTCGTTACAGTTTATAGTTACAAATATGCATCCACCTCTTTTTTAACCGAATGACTCGTAAATCCTATATCCACTTTTCAGTTCACCGTTCATTGTACACTTATTTGGAAAAAAATGTTTATTTGACAACACGATAGGCAGTTATGGATTTGTGACAATCACAATAAATAGCAAACCGTCACTTTTAAGGATTCCGATCACTTTCTCAATCGATTGAGCGAGAGTTGGTACCGTTTGTCCATTTAAAAGTCTTTGTACAGCTTGTGATCAAATGCTCTTTTGAAAATATCCTGATGAAGATTGACCCATGCTTTAAGGACATAGACTATTTCCAATAGGCTTAATCCTTAAACCATTATCGGTCCATACAAATGACTTTCCGAAATAGCAGTTTAAATCTGTATAACCGATTATAAATGTAAAATAAATGAAATTTTATTAATTGTCTACATCCTTTTCTTGAAGGACGATTAAAACACGTGTTTTAATAATAAAACGATTCTGCATTTCAATAATTTTTCCAAAGGATCCCTTAATTTGCCTTTTTTTGAAAAACAAATCAATTTTAACCACAAAATACGCCCCCTAATATAAAAATCTCTTCCTGAAATAAATCAGATAATATGAAAAAGAAGCAAATCATCATATTCATGGTTAATTTATGACAATTAATTCCACTTAACTGCATCAAATAAATTACATTTAATAAATTCAAAGAAAATACTATGCGACCGACAGACCGGCAGACAGTTAAACAGATAGTTGTGTAGACAATAAGAATCAAAGTCATAAATCTGGCAAATAAAAATATTCGACACAAAAATTAGCTAAAAGGGATGGACACCTGTGTGCTGGAACAAATTTCAAAGTAAACCAAAAACAAAAATCATTTAAAGCCAACAAAATAAACCACCCTTCAAATTAGGCAGGAAGGTCACCCTTACACCATCGATATAAATACACACAAACACAACAGCAACTGGTAAGGACAATACACTTAAAAAATGTTTGTTATAAAACTTTTATAAGAACATCCCTAATTAAAGTAGAAATTTTTTAATAAAATATTTTGGAAAAATTTGTAGAATATATGATCCAAATTTTAATTATTTCCAAAAATTTCTTCAAGTGTAGTTGTTTTTTTTTAACATCTCAAAGAATTTCACATAAAAAAATTATTGCTAAAAAAGGAAAATGAGGAAACGGAACAAAAAAATGAGATCAAACGAATTGTTGAGATGAGTTAAGTTGGAGAACAAATAAGTTGATAAATAAAAATGTTCCTCTTAAATAGAGGAAATACTTACCCAACACTTTACTGGCAATAGACCCTGAAAAGACAATCAACCACTTCATCGGCACAAGCTGTATCTCGAGGTTTCCATAGTAAAGCCAAGATAAGCCCAAATTAAAATGCCTTGTCGGGAACTTGGTAAATAGCAGTCGGATGACTAATTCAAGACGTCACCAAAAACTGCTGGGTACATTCATATATACATATATATAGAGAAATAAAAAGCCTAAGAGTTATTGTCAGCAAAAAGAGTATAATAATAAATGAAATGTATATAATAATAAAAATGGAGAGAAAATCGTAAAACAAGTGTAATAATAGTCTTTATAGCATTAAAAATATCTCTTATATTTACCGTTAAGTACTAAAGATGCCATTAACAGCACATTATGGTCGCGATATTAACAATTTAAATAGCAGGAAATTGTGTAGCCAAAGTTTAGCAATAAAGACCATTTTAATCAATTAAATCTGAAAAAAATAATGTTCAATTAGGGGACCCATTTTTAGGACATTTTTGTTAATAAAAATCCTAATATTCTTGATCTATTTCATCGAATGTTTGATTTAATAGTATTTTAAGGCCCAAGTAAAAAATAGACTATAATTGGAGTTAAGTATTTTAGGAGCCTAAAGAATTGGTATACAGATATTGAGAAAAAGTTTACGGAACTAAGTGAACTCAAAGCTGCACAATGTGTCCAAATCGATATTTTGGTAATAATTCTATAATTCTTAAACCGTTAGAAATTTTTAAATGAAATTTCACGTGAAAAGAGTTGAGGTATTTTAAGGTGATTGTGAAAAGTGACATATCTGGCGAATTTGGTCACCTCTGATATGTTGATTTTTTAAAAAATTTAATAAGAACATAATTAATATTATTGGACATCTCTTTTATAATTATTGAAGTCGAAATAAATTTGTAACCATTTTTATCCTTTTTTTAGTCTTTTCTGCCAGACAGCTCTTATCATGACAAAGCTATTGTTTCATTAAAAGGGAGAAATATTAAACATGGAGATTTTCACGTATAGAAATTGGAGTCTTTTTATTTTCTAATTCATGGACAACTTCACGTACACTATATTGTGAAATTTCATTTAAAAAAATTCCGTTATTCGTTAAAATTTTATTTTTCTACTCAAATTTGGTTATTTTTCATACATTTTCAATTTTCCAAATTTTCAAAATTTTGAGAAAAATTAAAATTATTCTTGATCACGTTTTTTTTAATTCCAAATTTCACTTAAAAATAAAATTTTTATTTAAAATTGTCTTTAACTCTGTAAATGCAGCATTTTTTACCAAAATAAACTTAATTTGTAATCACTTTTACCAAAATCAAAATGAAAAAACAAGTAAAAATGTTATAGTCGGTCGACTATATAATACCTTACAATGTTGGTTATAAATAGCAGTTACGAAAAATTAATAAACGACCTTCGTATAAATTTATTCTATGATTTATTCTTAAGTGTGCAGTTGATTATGGTGAAACTATTTATGATAAATTTAGGAGTTTTAAAATTAATTTTTCTGGAAGAAATTGTGGACCGACCCTCGTATATTTTTGTACATAAACTTTTATTTTTATTTATATTAGTTGGACTGACCCGTTGTTATTGCAATACCAAAAGTATAAGTGAGATTAATGCTCTTCAAAGTGATATTTGGAAGGGATCTCTTATGGGTCCTAGTAGAAGTAATGGAACGACTCTCGCACAATTTGGTACAACGTTTAAGAATATCGTAACACATATTTTTGCTAAATTTTGGACTTTTAAGATCTAAAAATCTCATTCCGCGGGGACATTTGTATAGGAGGTACCCCAAATATTAAACCGAATAAAGCCAATTTCAATAGGGTTCGTCCTTGGGCCAAAATAAAAAATCATCGAGATATCTTAAAAATTGCTACCTGCAAAGTGTTCACAACGTTAACATGAACAGCCAGCCGGATATACAGACAGACAGACAGACGGACGAATGGACATCGTTAAATCGATTTAGAAAATGATTCTGAGTCGAACGGTATACTTATAGATGGATGTGGCACCATTTTTCTGTATGTTACAAATATCAGCACAACACAAACCCACCACCTACAATTTTGTAGGGTATAACAAGTAAGAAGTTATAGTCGGCCAAGACCAACTATTTTATACCCTTTGTTGATTATAAATGATAGCAACGAAAATTTAATGAACGACCCTCGCATAATTTGTTTTCTAATTTATGGCAAAGAGTGCGATAAAAGGAGTTTTCGTGCGCGTGTTCTGGGAGCTGGAAAAAATTATGTGCCGACCCTCGTAATTTTTAAAATCGATTTCTGCTTATGTTTAACTTAATTGGACTAACTTTTGTGGTGAATATTTTAAACTTAAGCTCAAGCGCATTATAACCCAACCACCTACGGCGGTGCAGAGTATAACAAAATTTAAAGTTAAAATCCTTTATAACTCAGTAAGTACTGGCTTTATAATTACTTAAATGTAAAATCATATCGTCTGTATCTCGGTAAATACTGAGTTTGTGACCAAAATAAGCTTAATTTGTAATCAGATTTGTAAAATTCCAAAAAATGATTAGAAAAAATAAAGTTTTAACTTTAAATCGTCTATAACTCAGTGAATACTTGCATTCACTATCAAAAATCCAAAAACTGCTGAAAAAACGTAAATTTACAAACGAAATCCCTAAATACTACATTTTAGATCGAAATAAACTTAATTTGTAATCAGTTTTTTAAAAATTCAAAAATCGTCTTTTTTACAATTTTATCCCTTCAAATGCCAATGTATCGAAATTATCATTCTTTTCTGTTGACATCTATTTTTAAATCAACAAAATTTGATTTCATTGGAAATCATTCAGACTAGACTTTTGTCTGCATCTCCAAAAATTTTAATTTTAAACAAAATATTTTCTATTTTAATATTTCGAGTGTCTTGTGAATTATTTTTACCGAAATTAAAGAAACAAAACTCTCTTTGACCATAATTAAAAATCAAAAACGAAAATTATGAGAAAAAAACATTATAGTGGGTAACGTACATTTAATAAACCATAAATAATCTCTTGAGCTTAGTAACCTTTTTGGTCATATTCACAGGTTGTCAAATGGCAACTGTTACCAAGCAGAGACTTAATCAATGTTCTTTCTTTTTTGCGTTACAGGCAGAAGAGACAAAAATGGACAAATTCAAATATTCGACAAAGAGTGAGACTCAAAATTTTACAGAAAAGGAAAAGAATGAAGGAATTTTATTAAACGTCGATTAAAAGTGATTTCAAATTAACATTATTTTGGTTCAAAAAACAAAATTTATTGAATTGAAGACGATTTTAAGTTTATATTTTATTTTTAAGCGATTTTTGGATTTTAAAAATACTGATCGCAAATTAAGCTTATTTTGGTGAAAAACGCAGTATTTACTGAATTAAAGATGAATTTAGGTTTAAGTTTTATTTTTATAATGAATTTGGATTTATGGATAAATGATTATAAATTAAGCTCATTTTAGTCACAAAAGCAGCATTTTTGGATAATAGACGATTTTAAACTGGATTGTTTTTTCCGACGATTTTTGGATTTAAAAAAATGATTAAACGTATTTTGGTTAAAAACGCATTATTTACTGACTTATAAAGATTTTTAGCTTTAAATATTGAATTGTTTGAGTCTTTTAAAACTCTGATCTAAAATAAAAAGAATCACCAAATTAAGCTTTTGGAAAGTAACAACAAGATTTAATTTGAAATACGAATAACAATGACAAGTAGAAACACGAGGAGACAGTAAAATGGACAATATAGCAAAAAACCTGGCAAATGATGTGAGTAAATTAAATGGGAAAGAGAAAATAGTTGTTGTTGTTGTTATTGTGTGTGTGTTTGATTCTCTAAAATAATATTTTTGTTAAAAACAAAGAATTCAAGCACTTTTACGAAAAAAAAGCACTTAATCCAATTTAGAGAGATTAAAATGTTTTGGTAAATGCATGAATGAAATTAAAAATGTTACAAAGTTTGATCACATATGCATGAATGATGTAACAATTAATGTCGGTTTTGCAAAAAATTCAAAAAAATTGCAGTCATAGACAAAACAAATGCTTTTATGTGATTCTTATCTAATTTTCTTTAATTATCACAAAACAGAAATCACAACAATATTTTAAATAAAATTCTTTTAAATCTTCTTTGAGTGATTTTAGCAATTTTAATTATACTTTTTTTGCCATTAATTCATTATTTCTTAAAATAACTTAAATAAAAATGATTTGTTCATCTATTTTTAAGCAAAAACAACTTAAATAATTATCATTATAACATCATTAGATTTGTTTAAATAAACCGGCAATAAGTTATTTAACTTGCCAACATTTCCCTTTAACCGTGAAAAGGGGTATAATCACAAAAAAGGGTTGTTTTTAGCTATCATTAGATTTTTTACTATTTAAGTTGTTTCACAACGATAAAGTATTTTAAATATTTGAAATAATCAAGGCAGAAATAGATATCAACATTCAAAAACCCTTTTCCCTAGAAAAGCGTAGATAATTGAGCAAAAAAACATAAATTCCAAAATAAAATTACAACATCAAAGAAATAACAAAATTATTAACAAAAGAATACTCTTCTTAATAAAAGGGTCTAATAAGTAGTGAAGCTTAATTTGCGATCGTATTAAAAACCAACTAAAAAATAAAATTTAAACTCAAAATCTTTTATAAATTCTTACATACAGCGTTTTTTACCATAATAAGCTTAATTGCAATTTGTAATCAAAAATCATTATAAAAATTTTTTAAACTCAATTTATGGTCATTTTTGAAAATAAACTAAAATTGGCTCTAGTTCCTTAAATAAGCCCCAAATCACTAATCTAAGTTTAATTTGTGCTCATTTTTGAAATTTTGTAAAATAAAACTAAAATTGCCTCTAATTCCTTAAATAAGCCTCCAATCAAGAATATAAGCTTAATTTGTGCTCATTTTTAAATTTTGTAAATTTAAACTAAAATTGGCTCTAATTCCTTAAATAAGCCCCAAATCAAGAATCTGAGTTTAATTTGTGCTCACATTTGCAATTTTGAGAAACAAAAAAATTTTTTTGAAATTAAACTAAAATTGTATGTAAATCCTTAAATAAACCCCCGATCGAGAATCTAAGCTTATTTTGTGCTCACCTATAAAAAATAAGCTTAATTTGTAATCACTTTTTCAAAAATAAATTGAAATGTAGTATTGTGAATAACTTACGTTTATTTGCGCGTACTGGTTCTTAAGTTGTACAAATCGACTAATGCATTTCGAAACCATGTTTTGACATTTTCGGAGGTTATTTCTGATACCTAGAGTTAGACTGTAACGCTAGTATCGATATCGAAGTTAGGATAATTCTAGTAGGAACTGCTTACTAAGCATTTCATTATGTACCTTAACTGGACGGATCTTCATCTCCTCATGTAGATGGTGAAATAAGGACATTTGAATACAGCCTGTTTTGGTTGTTAAGGCTGCATTTTGACGACTTTGGATATATCTCCAATGCGTATCACTTATCGATGGAGTAAACATAGGAGCAGCATAATTCATTACTGATCGGCCAATCGTTTTTTATGTAGCAAGTAAGTTTTAAGTTTTATGCAGTGAGGAAATTGTGGACTTCGCTAATTTCACAATTAACAACTTAATGGCAGATATATTTTAATCAGTAGATAGGGAAACATTCGGTGGTTTGGCTTATTAGGTTTCCTAGTCACAGTATTTCTTTCGGGAGTGATATTGTAGAAGACCTGGCCAAACATGGTGTGGTGCTTGGTATTGAGTACATCGACCAGATAGTTGGAATGCATGTGAAATGCTTTAGAAAGATGATAAGCCATATAATGAGATGGTTAACTGAATTAAATTATTGAACTTACCGCGTTATTTGGCCTAGACGAAACATTGAAAGCATTAGTCAGCTCTTCGCTCTCAAAAGAATGTAGGCTAAGGTTCAGGAGTCCAGGATAACAGTAAACTTTGTTTTAACAGCCCATGCGAGGACGATAGGTCTTGAACACAATTGTTTTTTGTAGAGCTGTTGTCAAGACGAACCACAGAAAAGGGCAGTTTTTCACTTACCCTGTCACTTTCCAGTAGAGAACTTAGGTCTTTGCAATCTATACTCTTGAAGAAGATCTTTCTTCCTTTTCAGGCACTGGGTGATAATTCAAGAATCTATCATGTCGACTGGGAGTTGACACTTATTTTACGACACAACAGGATCAAATATAGTTGGCCTCAATAAGATGCGTTTTTTGCAAAATAATCTTAATTTTTAATAAATTTTTCAAAAATAATAAAAATCAATAAAAAAATAATATTTAAATTTAAAATCGACTGTAACTAAGTTTTTGACCAATTGATTTTATTTTGTTTTATTCTCACATTAAAAATCGCTTTATTATCTGTTGTTTTGTAATTAATCTGGCAGCTCTAGTTCAACAGCTGCCGGCTATTTGCTGGCATATTTTTTTGTTGTGCAACAGAAAAATTCCGGCACTTTGTCGCGCCAATTTTATGTTTTGTTTGAAATATGCGTTTGTTTGATACAATTTGGTTTGAATCAAACTTGAATGAGAAATGATGGAGATTATCATTTTCATTTCATTTCTTTTTCATTTCTCCTATACCATAATTAAAAAGTTGGATTCGCTTGAAGTTTTCTTCTTCTAGCGAATTCGGCTTCGAAATATTATGATTTGGTGTACCATGTCTCGGAATCTATTAGAGAGCGAAAGAAAATTTGTAGGTGATTTTAATCTTTCATAATGCTGAAAGAGCTTAGTTTTCCACCTCTGCTTCAAACCTTATCAAACGTGAGATCAAACATTTTTTGCAAATTCAAATTGTGAATTAACAATTTTGCATTTGACAATTTGCGAACAATAAGGAAACACGCTGCAAACTGTCAAGGCAAATTTGGAATTCTCATTTTTTAAATATAAAATTAATTTAAATCAAATTGGAAACTAAAAAATTACACGCAGCTTATTGTTGTTATTGGACAACACATAATAAAAAAGACTGAATTAAAAGGAAATAGAAGGTATTTGAATAAGACTCACTGAAACATCAACATGTCTTTTGCATTTCAAAATGCAGAATCTGTAAAACAAGCCCTTTTCGAGGAGCTGCAGAATCTATTAAGTTCAGAGACGAGTGTGCGACAATCGGCTGAACAAAGAATGAAACAGTTGGAATTTACAGAAGGTTAGTAATCATCATCTATTCCCAAGGGGTGGGGCAAATTGCAAAGCAAAATACGTATTAATTTTTGTTGTTGTTTTTTCTCCTCGATTGATTTTTAAGGTTATGGCGTATATCTCTCCGAATTGATAATGAATCAATCGTTTGATTTACCCTTAAGGCAAATAGCCTGTATTATGCTAACACGTTATGTGGAAAATCATTGGGGTGAAAGTGATGAGGATGACTCCCCGAATGAAGCTAGTGCTGGTGGCGTGGCTACAGAACAAGCCAAACGTACCATACGCAATATTTTACCCAATGGTCTCTACGATCCCAACTCTAAAATAAGACTTTCCGTTGCCCATACCATCTCTACGATAGCAGCTACCGATTGGCCTGGTGTTTGGACTGAATTATTTGATATTATTATTAAATGTTTGGGTGGCAATGAGGATTCTATACATGGTGCCATGCAATTATTACAAGATTTTTCCTATGATGAAAAACAAATCAAGGAACTTGGTCCTGTTATTATATCTGAAGTTTATCGTATATTTGAATCTGAACAAAATTATTCCATTAAAACACGTACTTCAGCTATAAGGATTTTGAAGCCTTTATTTGTTTCCATAAGTGTTAATATTATGGATAAACAGGAACAGGCTTCGATGATGAATTCAATATTAACAAATTTTATGGAGAAATTAATGCATTATCTATCGATGAATAGCGCAGCTGCTTCCAATTTTATGTTGCGTACGGAAATTGTTAAAAGTAAGTAGAATTATTAATATTGAGAAATTTAAAAAAATATTTATTGTTATTTAAAATTAATGTAAATTGGGCATATGTACATTTATATCCGTCCGTTCTGACTTGTGGATGGTATAGTAAAAATATTCATAAAGTAATATTTCAATACAACAACAAAAAAACTGTAAAATTTTGAACCTTTTTCGGAAATCCTCCCATTAATTCTCTTCACTGGCCTTAGCTTCAGACAATTTGGAGTATTTGATTCTTTTGATACAAATATCTTAGAGGCGAAAAATCTCCCAGAACATACGTTTCGTCATTAATAAAGCAGGAGGAATATTATTTTAAGAAAACTTGACACCAAATTCTGTGCTCTGTTTTTTGCATCTAAATTTTTAGCATAGTTCCTGTCAGAAACTTTTTGAGTCTTGTGTGTGCTTTGGGTTTAATTTGTCGTACCAAATAGTTTGAGCATTGAGCTAACCGGAGCTGCTTTCCTACCGGATTTGTTGGGAGCTCTTTTGAAAATGCTTCTATTGTTTTGACTTTTAAACATCATAAGGACCTTTTCCTCTACCTAAACCATTAACAGCGTATTCTCCCGGTACTGTTTAATACCATTGGAAACAATTTGACGGTAGACTTTTAAATGCTTGTCTAACTTTTCGTAGGACCATCTTGGTTTTATTAAAAAAATTATAATTTTACTTAACACCTTTTTCTGGTCACACTCACTTTCATCAGCCAGGTTACCAATATGAAAGACGAGTATTAAGCATTTATCGTTCTCACCCCTTATATCATGCAATCACCACTCTGTTATTGAATCCTATGAACAATGAAATGACAACTGGACAGATTGGTTATTCGGTTATAATTTTTATCAATAAAATGGGTTGACCTTGATCATATTATTCATCTTTTCCTTACTCAAATGGATGCTGTATTAAATATCCTCCCCACCGTACCAGAACCAACAGGAGTGTCTGCTATACAATTTAATTTCACTAATTGGTTATCCAAACAGAATTCTTTCTTGGGCACTAATGAGCCCAATGAAGAATTTATTATTTTCTTTAATTTAAAAATTCTACCACAAATAATATGTTTCTCCTTCACAGTTCTCACATTCCTAGTAACTGAGACACCGAAATACATACAACCTTATATGGAACGTATTTTACCCATAATTTGGCAGCTATTAACACAAATTGCAGACACATATGTGAAAGTTACCATAAATCAAACAGAACCAAGTCCATTTCCCGTGACCGATGCCGATGATGAAGATGAGTTAACAAATTTCTCCACCATGATTATACAAATAATGGAATTTATACAATGTGTTATTGGCGCTGGAAAATTCCGTTCAACTATTAAAAATGTTTTAACCGATTTAATTTATATAATGATTGTCTACATACAAGTGCCTTTGGAGCAAACAGAAGATTGGGATGATGATCCAGAAAAATTTGTAGAAGATGAAGATGAGGGTGGTGTGGAATTAACTATAAGAGTATCAGGTCAAGATGTCTTAGCGGTGAGTTGTATAAAGTTTTTCTTAACTTCAATTAATTTATTTTTTTTTTTTTTGCTATTTTTAAAGGCTTTAAATGATGAGTTGGGTCCAAAATCTTTGGCCGCCTTACAAGAGGCTCTGGGTCGTCATATGAATGTTGCAGAAGCTGAAAAATCTGCAGGCAATGTTAATTGGTGGAAAATTCCAGAAGCTTGTATGGTGGCTGTTCATGTTTATCGTGAATTGATTTTAGAATCAGAAGATCAATTTGATTTATTGAATTATTTGACTTTAGTACGCAATTGGTTGAATTTTCAAGAATGTCCAAATTTAGTGGGTCGTGCTTTATGGACTCTGAGTACATATTCTAAGTCGACATTATTTAATCCTCAAATGTTAGAAGAAATCCTTAATGTTACCTTACAAAGTCTTCAGCCAGATAAAACGATAGTATTAAAAATATGTACGGTCAGGTAAGAATGTTATTTTTATTTTTAAAGCTTAACAGCGGAGCTTGACAGACAGTGTCATTTTTACTTGTTAATTAATATATTTTATTATTTTTTAATCTAGAGCAATTTATGTTTTCGTGCAGGCTCACGAAAAATCTGATGCTGATAAACGCACTTTAATACAAGCCAAATTGCCAGGTTTCGTAGATGGCATTTTGGCCATTATACCAGGCAGCAAAAGTTCCGTGCTGGGCATGTTACTAGAATCTCTTACCACCATAATAACAGTAGGAATTTCTAACATTTGAAGTAATTTATTTAATAACCAATTTATTTCTAACTCTTTTCAGTTTGATCCCTCATTTGCTTTTCAAGCCCAAACGAAATTGATACCCTTAGCTATTGCTGTATTTCTAAAATATCCGGAAGATCCTTTCATTTTGGAAATTGTTCAAGATCTTATTAAAGCTCTATGTCAAAGTCCTCAATGTTTGCTACCTTTACAAGAGAAATTCATACCCACGATTGTTAGCATCATAACACTGGAAGGAGAACAAGCTAATGCTGCCAAACAGGATATAGCTTTGGATGTACTCACCACTATAGTCAAATATTCACAAGCACCTTTATCGCCCGCTCTTATAGAAAATGCCTTCCCAGCCATGATTCATTGTGTTTTGCGTTCAGACGATCAGGCTGTTATGGTGGCAGGTGGAGAATGTTTGCGCGCATTTATTTTTGTTTCACCCGAACAAATTTGCACCTTTAAAAATGGTGAAGGTTTGAATTATACCATGCAATTAACCACTATGTTATTGAATCCTATGAACAATGAAATGACTGCCGGACAGATTGGCCGTTTGGTTATAACCATTATCACTAAAATGGGTAATATGTTGGGTGAAAATGTTGACCTTTTGCTTAAGGCTGTCATCAGTAAAATGCAGTTGGTGGAATGTTTAAGAGTGATAATGAGTTTGGTGGTCATATTTGCTCACCTTTTCCTTACCCAAATGGATGCAGTATTGAACTTCCTCTCCACCGTACCTGGACCCACAGGAGAGCCTGCTATGCAATTTGTTTTCTCCAATTGGTTGTCCAAACAAACTTCTTTCTTTGGCACTTATGAGCGTAAAGTAACCACAATGGCTTTATGTAAACTCTTCGAATATGGTGTTACTACCCAAGATGTCCGTCTAACTTCCATAACCGTTAAAGATTTGGTAGAGCAAGAAGCTTCCAATAATACTCCTCGTGTTAAAACTAGATCACAAAGTAGCTCAAATCATCAATGGGTGGCGATGCCAGCTTTAGTGAAAATGTTTAAATTACTTATCAACGAATTGGATCACTTAAAAGAAGCCAAATTGGTTGATTATGAAACTGATTCGGATGAGGATGAAGATCACGGCACAGGTGATAAACCATCCGGTTCCTCACCCCCCAAACGTTTCATTTCGGATTTATATTTCAATGATGATGATGAAGATAATACCGATGATGATCAATTAACCCAAGAGCTGCTAAAAGATCCCCTATTCCAAACGAATATGGAGGAGAATTTAACGAAATTTTTACAAAACTTTTCCAGTAGTGAACATTTTCCCATGTTTGCTAGTCATTTAACGGAATACGAGAAAAATGTTTTGAAATCTATACAAGTTGAAGTGGCTTAAATGGGAACCCATTAAAAAATCTTTCATTTTCTTTTCATTATTATTATTTTTTGTTTTTTTATTTTTCTTGTTGAAATTTTCTTTTTAAGTGTTAAAATTCATTTTTCCTTATTTTCAACTCATTTATTTATGCTTTTTTTATATGTATATTTTAAAAAATAAAATTGTAATTTTGAGAATAAATAAAAAAGAGTTTTTAAAATTGAATTATAAAGAGTGAAATCGAAAAATTCTTAAATCCGTTGTAACAAATGAATGGCTTATTTTGCCGCAACTGCATAATGTTCACCACAAATTAAGAACTTTTTGGGAAAATATTACTGCTTTTGGATCTTAAGCTTTTCTTCAACATTCCCCCGAGCATTAGCAATATAAAATTTTTAACCAAGAAGTTGTAAAAAATCTGCCAGAACTTACGTTTTAGAAAATGGCTTCAATTTCCAAATACGGCAAAGCATTCGAATATTGTATTGGTCTGGTTTCTTGAACTTGGGATTAAACTGGAGGCTGATGCCCTGGCAAAAAGATGGGCGAATCGTACGAATGAGGACCCTGATCATCTGTAGGGTTTAAAATATAAACCACCTGAAAGAAACGTGTAAAGGATATATGATAAAGCGCATTGTACGTAATTGCTGCTATATTGTCGCTTTGGAATACATGCAGCGGGAATTGGGTCTTCACTTAAACGATTTTAGAAAAAGTTGTTGGAATGAGGAGGAGCAAAACGTTTCCTTTTCTGCATTGCCTTTGGAGGTCTACATTCGCGTTTCTTTCTTTGACTCCAATTCATTTTCATCCTCGCATATCCTTCAAATACCCGAATTGCTCGAGTCCCACTTCATGGCCAACTACTCTCCTTAGACGCTGTCTATCAGCGCTCAGCAGGAGTTTCGTTCGTGTTATGTCAATCCTCGGTCACAACGTACTCGATACTCTACAGTCAGTCCTACACATCCATTTTCCCAAAACCTATCCCAACTAAAGAAGAAACCCCGACGTGTCGAGTGTTGAACTACCACGAGCTAAACCATCAACCACTTCATTGCCGAACACGTCGCAGTGTCCCGGTACCCAACATCCACATATTCCATGACCAACTCTGCAGCCCTAATAACACAAAGAATTTTGGCCTGGAATACGCTACACTCATCAGGAAGCTTATACGATCTCCTTATATCATGCCCTACCAGGTAGATCCCCAATCCGGTGTCCACCTTCATCGCGGACTTGTCTGTGAAGACTAAATAGCCAGTGAAGATGATATCCGTCCTTTTCCGGAATGATTACCAAAATCAAGTTTTGTGCAAATATCGACGAACGTCTTATTCCATGTCCTAAATAACCCAGATAACTAATGTTTAACTCATAAATAAAACTCTTTTATTTAACATTAAATATTAAAGAGTATACACAATAATTTTATTTCAAAAATAAACTTAGAAAAATATAAAAAAAAGTTATTTGAAAATTTCTTTAGGATTTTTTCAAAAAGTACATTTTTAATGCATTTTTTTGAGACACATGAAGCCTCTTTTGAGAAAAACAATTATTTTGTTATTTAATTACTATTGTCTTTTTTTTTTTGTTAATTAGTTTGTTTGTTTGTTTTGATTGTGCAAAATATAATTTCAGGGAATGAAAAAGTTAATAATTATTTAAAAAACAAATGCTTTTTTTGTTAAGATTAATAAACACTACCATAAATTATGCCCAGATATTTACTTAAACTAATAATGGAACAATAATAAATTCCATTATAAAATAAAAAACAATAATAAAATTGTTAAGATAAAGAGAAGAAACAACTACTAATAATAGATAGATGCATATGTGTGCTATGCAGGTTTGCATAGTTTATATGTTTGTTATTGGGTGTGTATGTGTGCGGAGAGATGCTGACAAGTTATATTGCAAGCTAAACAATTTGAACATAAATTTACAATTTAAGAACTTCATTGGCAGCATTGACCACATGGCGAGCTGAAATGCCAAATAGATCGATAAGAACAGCTGGAGGGCCAGAACGTGGTACAGTGGGTACAAACAAATGTTTGACAACAAAGTCACGCTTATCAGCCAAAGCTGAAAGGACAGCTTCACCCAAACCACCTTGTCTAAAAAAAAAATAAAGAAATTATTATGTTTTTTAAAAATAAAACTTTTAACAATAAAAATTCAACTTACTGGTAATGATCTTCTACAACAACAATACGACCACCACACGCACGACCATTTTCCACAATTAAATCAACATCTAAAGGCTTAACAGTGAATGGATCAATAACGCGAGCATGGATGCCAGCCTTTGCCAATTCAGCGGCAGCATTCAAACATTCGTATAAAGTGATACCAGCACCAATTAACAAAACTTGGTCATTAGCAGATTGTTTCACAACTTTACCCTTGCCAATTTCAAAAGGTTCATTGTTGTCGTACAAAACGGCAGTATTGGGACGAGAGGTACGAATGAAACATACACCCTTTTTATTGGCAGCCAATTCAACAGCACGTTCACAACTTACAGCGTCAGATGGATAGAATACAGTACTGCCAGGAATAGTACGGAACATGGCAATATCTTCCAAACCCATTTGAGAGGGACCATCTTCACCAATACTTACACCACAATGAGAACCAGCAAAGTTTACATTGGTCTGTGAAATAGCACCCATACGAATTTGATCGAAGGCACGAGTAAAGAAAGTGGCAAACGTAGAGGCAAATGCAATAGTACGATCACGGCAAGCAGCACCAATGGCTACACCCACCAAATTTTGTTCAGCAATGAAACATTCAATATAACGTTCGGGGAAGGCCTTCTTCAATTTATCGGAGAAGGTAGAATTTTTGGTATCACCATCCAAAGCAATGACACGATCATTGTTTTGGGCCAACTTGGCCAAGGCAGTACCATAAGCTAAACGAGTAGCAACTTGTTCACCCAATTTATAGGCTGGTGGGCTTGACAATTTAACATTGGTAATATCGACTGGGGGTGCTGGTTTGCACTTGGTGGGAGTTTGAGGAGTCAGGGCGCCGGGACGTCGGGATGAATCAATCATCAAACCCTTCAAATGCTTAACAACTTCATCGGCCTTATCGCCCAAAGGTTTGCCATGCCAATTATCCAAATCTTCAATGTTGGGGAAGAATTTACCCTTGTAGGTCTTAGCAATAATGGCAGTGGGTTGGTTCTTGGTATGGGCAGCTTCATGGAATGCCTTGCACAATTCTTCAACATCATGACCATCCACAACTAAAGCATTGAAACCGAAAGCTTCTAAACGTTTGCGGTAAACATCCATTTGATGTTGCAAAGAGGTTGGTTCAGATTGGCCCAAACGATTGACGTCGAAGATAACACACAAATTGTCTAATTTGTAGTAGCCAGCAAAGTGTAAAGATTCCCAAATGGAACCTTCAGCAGATTCACCATCACCGACAACAACATAAGTTCTAAAGGAACAAACATTTAACAAAGAATTTTGAAAATTTTCAAATTTTTTTTTTAACTTAAAATACGATAGAATTTTTCTTTCATCTTACCTGTAATCAGCTTTATCGAAATTCTTGCCAACATAAGCCATACCAGCGGCCACAGCTACACCTTGACCCAAGGAGCCAGTACCAACATCAATGAAATTCAAACGTGGTGTTGGATGACCTTCCAAATCGGAATCAACTTTACGTAATTTTTGCAATTCCTCAACTGGGAAGAGACCAGCTTCAGCCCAGGCAGCATATAAAATGGGAGCAGCATGACCCTTAGACAATATAAAACGATCACTTGAGGGATCGCGGGGGAATTTCAAATTCAAACGCATGGTATTGAAGAACAATACAGACATGATTTCGGCAATAGAGGCACATGATGTAGGGTGTCTACGAAAAAAGTGTACAAAAATTATTGTTAATTTTATTTTTTAATATCAAGTTGAGTTAAAAAAAAGTTTTTTTTTACAAAAGAAGAATATTTTATTTTGATTTAATTTTAATTTCTTAATCTGATTAAAATGACTGATCAAAAAAAATATGCGTACTAAAATCTTAAATATTTTCAACAAAACTCAACTTGGTCCTACAAAAGGTTGATCAAGCATTCAAAGTTCTAACTTAAAATTGTTTCCAATGTTGTTTAATAACATTTGAAACAATCGGAAGAACTTGTCCGTTAATAGAAAAGCTGGTTAGAAGGAATGGTCCACATGATGTTTCTCAAGCCAAAATAGAAAAAATTTTTAAAGGAGCGGAGGTAATGTTAAAGAAAAATTTAGGACCCAAAACCAGTCAAACAATGACAGTTGCGGCAAAAGAAACCAAACACTTGTTACAACAGGCTCTAAAATTATCAAAATTTACACCAAGGAATTTTTACATAAAACTGCGTTATATGTCCCATTTATATTTGGTATAACTTGGTGTCCTGTCAATACAATACAGGCAACTCCTTCAAATTGCCCGGAGCTAAGACAAGTGGGAGATATTGGGCTCTAGTTAAAAGAGAATTAAAGAGCATAACAACATGTCCAAAAGTGCGGAAATGAACTACCTGTTAAAATAAAGTGACAGAAAGCGCTAAAAGAACGTTAATGGAAGAGTTTCCGCAGAAGGTTTAATATGACTGTAATAATTTCAATCAAATAAAAAAAAAACTAAGATTATAAGTTTAATAGTTTCATTTTTATCAACATATCGCTCATTTGCAGCAAAATAACCATAACTCAAAAAATCATTTTTTTCAGTAAACATATTTAAAACTTTGTGAGAATCATATTTGTTGGAATTCATCAATGAAAATTTTATATTTTATACAATAAATTTGTAAAGTAAACTAAACGACTAATACGAGTCGTATTAGGAATAATGCTTTATTTCTAGCATTAATCAGTAAATATATAATATATAATGTTGAAAGCCTTTCGTATATATGAATGCTTCATTCACAACAATTTGTCAGAAAATAGAATATATAATTCACTATATACTACTGATATTAAGTCCAAATTTGCCTATTTTGAGTTATGACGACCTTGCAACAAATGTACAGATTTTTTTGTCTCACTCCTTATGTTTACATAGTTTCAAATGCTTTTGCAAATTGAACAAAAAATATAAAAATAAATAATTAAATGTTGTTTAAATCGCATTAATTTATTATAATTTTTTAATCGTTATTATTTAAAGTTCATATTGAGGTTCAAAAAAGTGATACGTTTGATGACATCTATTTATTTTAAATTAAATTATTTCTGTCAAATCTTATGATCCCTAAATTGCTATCGATATTTTATCTTCTCTCTTAAAACTCTCTAATATACACTCAAAAATTAAATGTGTTCAATTTGAAGAATATATTCAATTTCAAGCACGTGGTTTTAAAATATATACATATGTGGGGGGCTTGTCAATATTATAGAGTCTGTGTGTCTGTATATGTAAATAATGTATATATAAATATATAGTTTATTCACATTTTGTTTATATTTTGTAGTATTTAAAAAAATTGCCATCTTGCCGGTCGCACATGTATACAAAAAAAGAAGAAAAATAATGTATATATAAGACACAACAACATCAATAATATTGAAATGTTCGTATTCGAGAAAAACATACCGAGAACTTGTTTGATTTTCTTTTGTCAATTAGCAACAAAAAAATAAAACATAATTTTGCAGGAATACAGAAACTATGTTAAGGAGCACATGTTTTTATACCCTCCACCACCACAAGTGGTGAGGGTATATTAAGTTTGTCATTCTGTATGTAACGCCAAGAAGGAATCATCTCAGACCCAACAATGTATATATATTATTGCATCAAATCAAAAACTGAGTCGATTTAGCTATGTCCGTCTGTCCGTCTGTCTGTCTGTTGGAAACATTCTCACGCCTAGAATAATTGACCGAATTCAATAAAACTTGGCCACATTATTTGTTATTGTCCTAAGCAGTTTGCTATTTAAAACCAGCTATATCGGTTTATAAGCAAGGAAGTTATAGACCGATATCTGAAACAACCTCAAAATTTCAAAAATGAACTCTTATAATTTCTTCTAAAAATGTAATTGGACTAAAACAAAAAATTAATTTTAGCATACAATTACACGTGCTTCATCATCGTGCCAAAAATTATCAAAATCTGATTAACCGGAAAAAAGTTATAGGCTATAATATGCAAAATTTTGATACACCCCAAACTCTTTGTGTCATATGGACCGCAATTTTTAAGATAATTTACTGAAATTTGTCACAACTAATTTTTAAACCATTCTTAATATATGTTATAAATTTTATTAACATTGGTCCATATTTTGATATAGCTCCCATATAACGCCATTTCCCGGAATATGATTTATAGCTCATAAAACTCTTAAATTGGAACCAATTCTATTGAAATTTGGCACAAATAATTGTTTAACTATTTTAAATATATACTATAAATTTTATTTACATGGGTCCGTATTTTGATATAGCTCCCATATAAAGCCCCTTCCCGGAATGTGATTTATAGCTCATAAAACTCTTAAATTTGAACCAATTCTATTGAAATTTGGCACAACTTATTTCCTAGCCATTTTAAATATATGTTATAAATTATATTAAGATGGGTCCATATTTTGATATAGCTCCCATATAAGGACTTTCCCGGAATATGATTTATAGCTCATAAAACTCTTAAATTTGAACCAATTCTTTTGAAATTTGGCACAATTATTGTTTTAACTATTTTAAATATATATTGCGAATTTTATTAATATGGATCCATATTTTGATATAGCTCCCATATAAGGCCTCTTCCCGGAATATGATTTATAGCTTATAAAACTCTTAAATTTGAACCAATTCTATTGAAATTTGGCACAACTAATTTTCTAGCTATTTTAAATATATGTATTAAGTTTTATTTACATGGGTCCATATTTTGATATAGCTCCCATATAAGGCCCCTTCCCGGAATATGATTTACAGCTTATAACACTTTTAAATTTGAACCAATTCTTTTGAAATTTAGCACAATTGATTTTCTAGCTATTTTAAATATATGTATTAAGTTTTATTTACATGGGTCCATATTTTGATATAGCTCCCATATAAGGCCCCTTCCCGGAATATGATTTATAGCTTATAACACTTTTAGATTTGAACCAATTCTATTGAAATTTGGCACAACTAATTTTCTAGCTATTTTAAATATATGTTGTAAACTTTATTAAAATGGGTCTATATTATGATATAGCTCCATTATAACGCCCCTTCTCGAGTAAATAAAGACCAATTCTACTGAAAGTCGACACAATTATTTTGCTAACTGTTCTGAAGATATTATATTAATTTGCCCTGTATCGGTCCAAATTTTCCTATAGCTCCCTTATAACGGGATTTTCCGGAAAACGGATTAGAGTTTATAAAACATTTAAATAAAGATCAATTCCATTAAAATTTAGCACAATGATTTTTCTAACTATAATCAAAGTATATTATAAATATGAACAATCTTGGTCCAAACTTCGGGAACGGGTCTTATATGGGAGCTACATATAAGACCCCTTCCCGGAAAATAGTTTTGAGCTTATAACAAGCATATTTTTTGTTTTTATACGCTCCACAGTACAAGTGGTAGAGAGAGAATATTAACTTTGTCATTCTGTGTGTAACGCTAAGAATGAATTATTTCAGACCCCATAATGTATATATTCTTGCATCAAGTCAAAATCTCAATCGATTTTCGTCAATCTCTTTGTCTGCTCACATCCGCAAAAATTAACAGAGCTCAATGAAAATTGGTAGAAAAAAGGCAGTTAATAGAAAAATTTTATAGCTTAAATTGTAACTAATTTTATGACTAATTAAGTATTTCTGTGTTATATACATTTGTGAGTATATGTGTGTCTATGGAACCTAACGTATTAACTTTACACGAATTTGTGGTGGAGGGTATTTAAGATTCGGCATAGCCGAATATAGCATTCTTACTTGTTTTTAATAAAAACAATTAAACATGTTATCACAATTTTTTTTTAGTTTGGAATTGATGAAATAGAAGCAAAGTTTATTAATTATTTATAAAATTAAACTAAAAATTTAATTCGAGCAAAAGTTATTAAGAAGTGATAACCTTTATATTTTATGCAAAAACATAAGTTACAGATACAAATATATATTTAGAAAGGTGTGATCCTAAATTGTAAATATTATTATTATTATTATTTGTATTGTTATTTCTGTTTTAGTGAAACATATTTTATTTCAAAAAGTATATTTTTAATTAATTAAATATTTTTTTAAATAAAATAAAAATAATTCCATTATTTAATATTTATTAAACTTTTCCTTCGAGTGTATTTCCCCTCTCAAATAGGTATTCAAGTATAAATACTTTACATACATACTTTTACATACATACACACATACATCAACATATGTATATATGTATGTACATACGTTTTTATTACTAAATTAATGAAAGTCCAAATTGAAACGTAATCATAATTAACATTAAATGTATATATTAACGAATGAGATCGAAAGATTAGTAACACACATTTCTCATTAGAACTTTTAACACAAGTAACACCTGATTCTGTTTATCAAATAACAACTGAATAAATGTTTCATCTGATTAAAATTACTGATCAGAAAATAGTGCGTACTAATTTTTTTAATATTTTCAGCTAAACCCAACTTGGTCCCACAAAAAGTTGACCAAGCATTTAAAGTCTTCAGTCAAACTGTTTCCAATGTCAGAAATTGTCCGTTGATAGATCGCCTGGTTCAGGTTTATGGAATAGTTCACAAGATGTTTCTAAACTCACAAAAAAACCCATCAATCCGGCACGAAAGCAGCCCGTTTATCTCAGTACTCAGAATGTTGAAGAAAATGTTTAGACCCAAAAGCGGTCAAAATTTTCTTAATATGACATTTTCATCAAGAAATGTTTACAACAAAGGGGATGCTTTCACTCATAAGACTTCATAATGTGTCTACTTAGTATTTGCCTACTTTGACATCCTGTCACTATGGTAAACAAGTCCTTGAATGATACAAGAACAATAATAGTGTATTTGTACCAAAAGATACCTCCAAATTTTCCGGAGCTAAGGACAGTGGACTGATATTGGGCTCTTGTTAAAAAAAATGAGGAGCTCAAGGTATCTAAAAATGTGGTAGATTTTAAACAGAGATGGACTACCTGTTCGAGCAAAGTGGCAGAAAGCACAAAAAAAGTCTGCATGAGGAGGGAAAGATCTTACCAGTTAAGGAACACAATGAAATGCTTAGTAAACAGTTTCTTCTTGTATATCATCGGAGGCATCATCCTAACTTCAATATAACATAATTGGAGTTACACCCGAGACATGTTAGAAATGATCTTTGAATATATGAACAGAGCATACATAGTTAAGTGAATGATCCTTTTGATTGGGATTCATGGAGACGCTACGAATTCCACGGTTTTTAGTTACCGTTTGAATGTCGTACTTGGACGTGGCCCCCATTGCCTAATGATCTCACATTGACCATGCCCTCTCCAATATTTATCCTGCAGCTCTGAACCTCTTAGTCCATAAGATCTATGCACTCATCCCATAGAAGTGGCACAATTTTTTGACGTGGAGTTAAAACAGAATCTGAAACACCATAATTAACTAACTTGTTTTTTACAGCTGTTACAACAACAACAAATATAAAAACGTTATTGGTTGGATTTTCGAAAAAATGGTTCAAAATTTCATCACTAGTGATTAAAACTATAAAAATACATTTTTTTCTTTGTAAATTTTAACAATTTCAATGAAATAAAAAATTTAAACTTTAATTTTAGTGGTTTATGTATGATAAGAATGTTTCGATTTCACTTCTTATTCGTTAGTTAGCATTTTTAATTACAATTCATTTCAAAAAAAAAAACTGCAATTCGTCTATGAAAGAAAACTAAAAAAAATAAAAATTGTTGCTAAATAGCAAAATACTCTTATCATTTGTTAATAACAATAATAATAATAATAAGGTAATAGTGAAACAATTGCAATGATTGGTTTATTAAAAATATCAGGTGATAATATTTATTCATTTTAGTGTTGCAAAAAGTTAAGACACTATTAAATGAGTTAATAAAAAAAAACAAACATAAGATTGCAATGATTTTGATAATGAATATATTTATACCATTTGATCTACACATTATTCATGGGGGAGAGAGAGCATCATTCAAAATAATCTGTTGACATTAAAAACTTATCTTCAAAAGGTCATTGAAAAAACTGATTATTTAGTATTACCGCATTTTTAGGAAATATTTATTTTATTAGATAATTTTATATTATATTATATAGTTCAATAACATTTCAAAACAAAATCGTCTTTAAAAACTTAAAATTTAAGTTTAATTTCTTATATAATCATTTATTAAACATTCGATGTTTATTTAAAATTTTATTCGAAAATAGTATGATGATGTATTCTCATATATATTAAACGTCTGTAAATGCAGATCATTCTGAAATTTAATTAGAATTTTTTTTAAGTCTGAATAGAATATTTGTTATATGATTTTGAATCTTTTCTTTATAATTAAAAAAAATTAAAATTCTCGAAAACTATTTTTTTTGTACAAAAAGTTTTATTGAAAATTTGCTGATAAATATTTGTGGTATTTTTTAATTACTTTTTTTGGTTTAGTTTGCTTTAAATATATATTCGAATTAAATATTTAACCATATTTAATAAAAAAGATAATTATCATAATTAAAGTTTTCTAAGGATAATTTTTAATTAAAAATAAATTAGAGGGTAATTGGCGGTTAGCCTTAACTATATAATACCCGATACCATGTTTAATAAAAAATAAGGGAATTTATTATTATATTTTTATTATATTTATAATATATGTCGAGATACCATGGTTTTATTTAAATCCATTATTTTTGCTTTACTTTAATTTTAGATCAATGTTTATGTCTAAAACAGACATAACAAAATCGATTCAGAATATGATGTCCAAGAATGCATATAATTTGCTCATGTAACACACAGAATGAAAAATTTTATATATTTACTCAGTCGTGGCGGAATATATAAAATACAAAAAAACGGGTTACCGGTTTCAGGTTTCAGCTTTGGAATATACTAAACAAAACCCATACTGGTCCTACAAAAAGTTGGTCAACCATTCAAATAAATTAATAGAAATCCTGCTTCAAGTAGCAGAAATGGTCCACATGATGTTTCTTAAGGAAAAAATTGGAAACACTGTGTGTTGGGAGGTAGGTAGACCTGTTAGCTCAGTGCTCGGACTATTTGGTACAAAAAGTTAAAGCCATTGAAGGTTTAAAAACACACAAAGCTTAAAAAGTTCCAGACAGGAACACTGCTAAGAATTTAGAGGCCACGTGAGTTGAAGTGAAATTTTCTAAAAAATGTTCTTGCTGCATATTGATTGGCAAAACGTATGTATTGGAAGTTTTTTTTCACAACTTCCTGGTCAACAAATTTATGGTGCTGATGCTCGTTGCAGTTTGAATCCTAAACAAAAAGTTCTTGGTATTGTAAGCAATATGCAAATGCCGCAAAAGAAGCCAAGAATTTGTTACAACGGACTCTATAAATACCGATATTTACAACAAGGAAGGTGCTTTCTTCCATTCATAAAACCTCATAATGTGGCATCGTAAACAAGCTCTTGATCGGTACAAGAACAATAGTGGGTTAATTGTACCAAGTGAGGCAAATCCTCCAAACTGTCCTAAGTTAAGGCCAGTTAAGAGATATTTGGCCATTGTTAAAATGTAATTTAAGAGTACAATCTAACAATTTCCTTGTAGACCTCAATTCAGATTTCACCAATATATTTCGTATTCAGATTTCTCTGAGCAAACTCTTGACTTATTTGGTGATAATCTTGGTGGCGATGTTTAGACATCATATTATTGCCATACATGCTGTCAGAATGGGTTTCTAATAAAAAAAACTTAAGTCTTAGTTATGGGCATTATAAATTGATAGTTAAATTATGGATGGTTCCTAAAAAATACTACTACTCGCCCCTTAAACAGGCAGTTCGTTCGTTCGTTAACAGTTCGTCATTCTTTTTTAACAATTATGAATTTTTAAGCTTTAATTTTTCTACTTTTGTTTGCTTCTTTTCATTTTATCTTTTGTCAAGGAATTCACAATGGGACCACAAGGAATAACTAACTTATGTTAGATAAATCCAAACATTTTCTTAATATAAATAGAAATATTTTGAAGAAATTATTTAAATATTAAAGGTGGAATATTTTATCTCATTCAGCAATGCAATTTTATAATTTTATGATGACTTTAAAAAGGCTGATAATTCTTAAATTTATCTTAATTACTTTAAATAAAAAACAAATGAAATTTGAAAACATATGGGTATAACGGCTAAAAATCTAATCATTTTTTTTAATATTTATATTTGAAGTGTTCAATTTTTAATATTTCATAATTTGAAGCTGATATATCGCTGATTTGCTGCAAGGTCATCATAACTCAAAAAAACTTTCGTCTTATCATGATTATTGTGAAGTTAATAAGTTTAATAAAAAAGACTTTATCAACGAACCAATCAGAAAGGATTTCGGAAAAATCCTATTCAAACTTTTTCAAAGTTCCTAAAACTTGAACGCTGCTCAGTTTTTGGAGGTCAAAATTGAAGCCAAGTTTTCAAAAAATAAAATTCTTGCTTTGAGAGGTACAAGAACTAAGAGTTACAAATCCTACAAACTGCCCGGTGTTGAGACCAGTAGAAAGACGTTAAAAAAACTGGAAAATGCTATTAAATAAAAGTGTAATACAAGTTATTTTCAATACTTGAAATTGAATTCAAGGCTGGAAATACATTTGAATTAAATTTGAATTCCAGTAAAATTGGCACACTGTGATTTTCGCAAAATGAATATCCTATGGGAGCTGTGGTTATTTGGATCATTCTTTTTAAAATTTGTGATGTGGACTGATATTGAATTTATTTGCTGCATGCAATTAAAATACTTTTTTTAACAGTGAGATTAAAATTATGAGATTAAAATCCCCTGAAATATATTTGTATGGGAGCTACCTCTAATACTGTCAAATTCAATGGCTTTGAGCCAAAAAAAAAAAAAATATATATAGCAAACTTCATCTGTAGAGTATTTCCAACATTTTCATTGACAACCAATCGGACGGAAAGTCACAAGGACTAATGACGTTAAATGTTTTAGAAAGTAATTCTGATAATTTAACATTTCGTCTGTGTTATACATTACAGTACATAACTACTCATGGTTATTTAAGATATCTATATCACAGACATCCTTAAATAACCCTTTTTAGGGATTTTTAAATAAAATAAAAACGACAACCCTAAAGTATAAAAAATTCCTAAAATATTAACTTTTTTTCTCTCCTCTCAAATAATACAAAACGTAACTACTCAAAAAAAAGAGTAGAAATACAAAAATAATTTTGCAAGTAATGTTAACGAAAGGTCGAAAAAGGTCATTAATTTAATTAAAAAATGTTATATTTTTTTTAAATTCTTACCAAAATTTTTTCGAGGTAAAAAATATAATTATTTTTTTTAAATATTATTAATAAATATTCTATACTATAATTATAAAAATTTAATGTTTTAAACTAAACACGTGGTTTTTCCATTTTGTGGTATTTTTTTACTTTAAAACTAAAACGCATTGAATTCGTTTTACAAAAAAATACTTTTTTGCACTAAATTTTCAATGGCATTTTTTTAGAACCTGAAGGTTAAACAACTTTTTCTCTCTTCACCTTTTAATTCTAAAAAATACTTTTACATTTTATTTCATTTAAATTCATATTTACATTTTTTATAACCTTTAACAAATTTGCAAATATATATACACACACACACACTTTCATATACCTACAAACACTCTCAAACTTCATATGAAAAAAAAAACTAAAAAAGATATTTTTTCGACATTCTAAAAACTTACCCAGATTTGGAGGCTTGAGTGGAGGTTATAGAATGGATACGCAAACGATGAGCAATATCTTTTAATTCTTGAATAGCTTTAGCTTCAGGCTTGTGGTAAGACATGTTGCTGTTGTTATATCTTTCAAAGAGTTAAAACACTTGATAAAATTAGGAAAAGGTGTTGTGTTAATTCAATTTATTCCAAAAAATAACAATAAACGTGCACTTTATTTTAGATTCTTTTCTCTCAGTGTTTAACTCCTTCACTGAGCTGTTTCGTTGTTTAGCGGCCGGCTGTCGAAATCAAACTGACAATTTATGTTAATCAGTGATGGTAATCGAGTTGTGTTCTCATTCGCATTAAGCGATTTTGTGATGAAGTTCAAAATGGGGGGAAATTTAACATTTAAACTAAGCACATTCGTTTGTGATGACGACAATGTGTTTAACCCAACAAACATTTTTGTAATAACATAAATTAACATCCGTACGCTATTGAATTTGAATATTTTTATACCCTCTGTGGGGTATTATGCGTTTGTGCATATGTTTGTTACATGCAGAAAAATAGTGCTACCACGTTTAAGTACACCGTTCGAGTTTTGAAGATATCTTAATGAAAATTGGCACATGATATTATATTCAAAGACGATGCCTGTTGAAATTGGTTATGATTGGTAAATATTTCCTATACAAATGTCCCGGAAGGGGTTTTTTAGCCATAATATAAAACGATTTTAACCAAGATTTTTAAAAGTAAGTTCTATGATATGCTTGTGCCAAATGTTATGAGAATAGATCAATTATTTCTCAAAGGTTCTTAAAAAACCTTCCTCCAAGGATCACTTTTAAAAGTAAAATCTCAAAAATACGTGTGTACTATATATATAGTGTATAGCAAAATTTCAACTTACAGATCCATGTTTCTCATTTGATAGTTAATATATATGAACATCATGTGAAAGGTCTAAAAGAAACCTATCTAATTATATATAAAAGGAATAATATCATTAAATACATAATAACACTAAGAGGGTTTAGGTATATCTCTCTAATGATATATAAAATATTTTATATTTTGAATACATTAAGCGATAACAGCTATTTCTGTGATATAACGGTATGTAGACAACATATCAAGCGCTTATTTGATACTCATTTTAAATTCTTTTATACCAAAAAAGTAAAAAATAAAATGCATTTTCAAAAGAGCTTCCAACACTTCCGGTAGGAAGGAAGCCCGGTTAGCTTAATGCTTGGACTATTTGGTACGAAAAGTTAAAGCTAATCCAGGTTTAAAAGCATATAAGATTAAAAAAGTTCCGAAGAGGGATACTGCTAAAAATTTAGTGGTCATAAACTTAGCACGGAAATTGAAGACAAGTTTTCTAAATAAATATTTTTGCTACATAAAAGTTGACGAAATGTATGATTTGACAGATTCGTTTTAATTAACATATATATGTATGTTAAAAATTTTCCGATTTCACTTCTTAATTTTTTAAGTAAAATTTCATGACAGTCATTTGTTTTAGGAAATCAAGTTTCAGTTTAGTATTAAAAAACAATCAGCTCTTGAAGTAACCTCACCATATTATACCAACATGCTCATCACTGACATAGTTGATAGATAGTGTTATCGATAAATGTAGCCAGACGACTTTTATAACAAAAAAATGAATTATTTTTGTTATTTTCACTTTAGAAAAATACAATAAGAATATATATTATTTCAAATATTAATAAAAAGTATAACTTGAAGTTTTTAATTCAAAATAAAATTGAATTTTAGTGGCCAAATTGACATAAATTTAAAAAAAATCTCTGGCAACATTTTTACAATAATACTCTGCGATAATAATATAATTTGGGGATTTTGAGTTTTCTTTTAAAAACAAGTTTCTTTATAAAATTTCATAGAGGAAAATAAATTCGACATCAAATAAAACGCAACTTCGTAATTATTGAATTTGTAATTAAATTTTATTAAATTTTTTTATTGAAATATGTTCTTTAGCAGGTATGTTCATTTTATAATAAAATATTCGTTATATTACTAATGATATTATATTTAAGAATTAATTTATTGTATCCCACACCACCGTAGTTTGTTGTAGTATGATGCGTTTGTGCAGATGTTTGTTGTTGTCCTTCCACCACAACGACTTTTAATATACCGTTCGACTTAGAATCACTTCCTGAATCGATTTAACCATGTCCGTCCGCCCGTTTTGGTGTTCATTCAAAGTTTTTTTAAAGACATTTTATTGAAATTATGCATGTCTGTTGAAATTGGTTACGATACGTGCCATAATTTCATATAGGCCCCATACAAATGTCCGTTCCCGGAATGTGTTTTTAGACCATAAAAATTCCTCAATGTAAAACGATTTCAATCATATGTTGCGATAGCTTATGATATTAAAAAAACGTTTATTTCTCATAAGTCCTCTACAACCACCCTTCCAAATATCCTTCATAAACCGAACATATACGTTGGGTTTTGCTATAATATTTTTTCCAAGTAAGATTAATATATGACTTCAGGAAAGTTTCTTATAAAACGCATAAATTTCACATAAATGTATCATAATAATATATTGCACAATTCTAAATAAAAGAAATAAATTATACGAGGGAAGTTCATAAATTTTTCGTAGAAATCATTTACAACCAACAATGTGGTGTAGGATGTCACATAGTCGGGCTTGACCGACTATGAGATCTTAACTTGTTAATACTAATGTATTTTCTTTAATAGAATCTCCAAAATGGATATAACATACGCCAACACTTTAAATTGGATTAAGTACTACTTAACAACAGTTTATCCGAGAACATATTATTTTAAACAAACAAGTAAAAATACATTAATTAATACGAAATTAAACAAGTAAGAAATAATGAAAGATCATCGTATAATTAAATTTTCCGATTTATCCTTAAGTGTGGAGTACATAACTGTGAAACCATCATTCAAGAGAAATTTATGTGTTTTAAAATGAACTTTTCGATGGGTTTATATGGGCGCTACAAGAAATTATATGTGAGATATATGTTCTTCAAATGGGAACTATGACCGAACTTCGCATAATTCGCACATCATTTTAGAATATTATGAAACTTATTTTTAAAATATTTCGTTAAAATCGCTTATTTATATTTAGGTATTTTATGAGTCTAAAACCTCATTGCGGGAGGACATGTGTATGGGAGGTACCGGAAATAATTCAAAAAATTTAAAACGGTTAGAGAGATATCTTTACGAAATTTCACATGTAATTTCGAGTTTATTTGAAGGAGTACAAACTTCACAAAAGGTCACCTCGAGTATTTTGATTTTTTTTTATATTCGCCGAAAATTAAGCTGTGAATACAGATAAAATATATTTTATATCTTAAATCTCTTGTCGATAAACTCCTATAGTTTCTGATATACTCAAGTCAAAATAAATTTTATCCCATTTTTACTCTTGTCATGGTATAGTTTTTTTAAGTTTTTAGTGTTAATGTAGTTCATAAAATTGTTTAAAAATATATGCAAGATTTTCTATAAAATTCGAAAAAAATATTAATATATGTCCTTTGAAAAGTTATATTAATCTGAAGTTAGAACATTGAGATTTTTTTTCGAAAAGGCGGCTACATTAGTGTGCTTAGATGAAATTATTTCTTTGTTCTGAATTTTAGAATTTCTTATTGTTTTAAAAAGAAATCTTAAGTGGAATGCGCGTATACTAAATATAGGGCTATGATTTTACCACAACCTCTATTGAAAATTTATCAATTAAAGGAAATGCAAGTAGAATGCAAAATTCAACTATTACAAAACTTAAATACCTTTTACCACAAATGCGTTTGAAGCGAATACGTTATGTTTCGTACATACAGTTTCTCTTGTATACAATCGAAAGTAATAGATGTAATAGCGTAGGGATTTGGCTTTAAGCTTCTAAATTAGACAATTTGTGCTTTTCAGCGATCTTTATAATCAAATTCCTAATCGATCTGGTAACTTTAAAAAATAAGAAAAGTAAATAAATCAAAAAACAGCTGTTTTTTAATTCTCTTTAAAACACTTTGGCAAATAAAAAGTTTTTAGTTAAAAAAAAGAACAGGAAACATTTAAAGTGGTCGCGAAGCAAATTCGGTTATTCGATCGGAAAATACTAAAATTTTGTGCTGTAAATTCAATTATATACAAATTTAATAAAAAGAGTTTTTTTCAATTTGGTTCTCTGAATGGATAATAAATCTTGAAAAAATGAACTCAAAACCATTAAAGTCGTTTGGCAATTGGCAATATATTGAACTTCTGGGCGTGGGTGCTTTTGGTGAAGTACATCTTTGGAGAAACAATTTTACCCAACAGGAAATAGGTATGTTATAGTATTTTCTTTTTTACATAAAAATATACATCCATTTCTATATAAAAATAAAAGTTTTGTGAGTAGAAAACTCTGTTCCATTTAGAAGATGATTCATAGAATTCCAGGAATTTGATGCGTTATATGCGTCTTTAGTTAATTTAACAATAAAAAAAATTAATAAAATTTTTCATTAAATATAATTTATTATTCCACACTTTTTAAATCTTCTCAAATAATCATAATTTCTGATGTCCATTGGAAAAACTTAAAACAAAAACAAATTTTTGCATAAAATAAAAATATAAAAACAAAGAATGTAAACAAAACACAAAATAAACAATTAAGAAAGTTAACATAACGAACGTATATGTGACGGCACGAAATAACTCCCAATTAGAAATAATTAAAAAAAATTCAAGTAAAAATTATATGAAAAAGCACTCGATTTCAATGAAATAACATCCAATTAGAAAACTTCCATAATTTGGGTTTTGTTGAATTATGCAATTAGAACTATAATTTCTGGAAAAAATACTCTATGAAATAGATCCCAAAAAATGATGAATTTCCCAAAAATATTTTTTAGTGGCAGACAGAATAGTTGAAATCGTCGTTTAATATTTTAATGTGATTTCATATAAGAATTTTTTTGGTTCCACTGTTGGACATGTTTTTTCAATATTGCTTAGTTATTTAGATATTTCCATTTAAATATCTTCTACTTTATATATTAAATAAGCTGTACCCTCTTATTTTTTTAAATTCAAATTTGATTACATCCTTACATACAAAGATTAAAAGGATTTAAACTTGGCAATAATGGAGGCAGAAATCATGAAAGCAACTTATATCCCTTTAAAGTCTCTAAAATAAAATAGTTGAAAATATCGCTATATAAAGTTGTTGTGTGTTAATTTATTTAATATGATAAATTTAAACAATTTACAACTAATTATGTCAATTGAACCATAGCGAAATTCCTTAAAGATGTTTACTAAATAAAGAAATTAGAGAGTAATTATGCTGTATCAAATTGAAGACTTAAAAATATGTATAACGCAATGAGGTTTAACGCCGCAGGAGTAAATTATTTATTAAAAAACAACTGTACATATTTTAAAACTTCAAGTATATTCAGTTTATAACGTCATTTTGGAAAAAGCAATAGGTAAAACTTTTTTAAAAAATGTTTTAAATCCTGCACAACTTTGGGATAGAGATGAGCGATATCGTAATTTTCGAATAATGTCGTTCCCAGTGAAAGTGATTTTTAAATCACTGTTCTTTAAAACAGTAACAGTGATTGCAGTATTTCAAAAGAAAACATGATAATGTTTTTTTAATTTTATTTTTATTAAAAAATTAGAAATCAGAAAAAACGGAAGAGTTTAATAAAAGACGAAATAGGACATTATTTTTATGAATATGGAATTCTATATAGTGTTCACACTGTGCCCGTAGGAAACGGATAAGTTTAATTCTAAATGAATTGTGAATATATGCTCAGCGCCGCCTTTAAGTAATTTTTCTGTCCCAAAATAAAAACAAATACATTTGCGTATGCAACAAAAGAGGAAAGAACAACATTATTAGTAACTGTTATTTCATAATTTCACTCACTGTAGTAACTAGTGATTTAGCAATCACAGTTGTGAAAATATCGGTATTTGTAGCGTATAGAAATATATTCCGTTCACCTTTAAGTATTTTTGAGTCTATTTAATAATTTCGACCGTCTGGATGACACCAAAGTTGTTTCATTTCGTTATCGAACTTTCTTTCCTTTCAACGGGTTCCTTCATAACTTTAAGGGCATTTATACCCTCATTGAGAATAATATAAAATTACTAAACTTTCCCAAGATTCACTTTTCTTATGTTGGATTGATCAAACAACAGTCTAAAATAAGACATTAAATTTATCCATTAAATTTTCCCTCAATAATTTCAAAGTAATAATATATGAAATAAAAATGAAGTAAAATTTTGACTGTTTTGGATGGATTTTTTTTCGACATTCCATTGAGTATCAGTAACATAATTTTTTTAACAAGAAGTTACAAAAAATGTGCGAGAACATTAGTTTTGTTGTTGTTGTAACATCTAGAAATTATATTTATCAATTTTGGTTCATGTTATTGTTCAACTCCAGGCCAAAGAATTTGGTAACCTCGATTGCTTGGGTCCATAGATCTTGAGGACGGAGTAAGTTTGGATTGGCAGTTGAATAGATGTCGTATATCATGTGGTCCTTGACAACATGCAGGACATAGGTTTGGGACGGCACAGCCAATAGCTGTCCAAAAGGCATTGGGCCTGTGGCTCCATCCCGATCTCAGCAGTGCCAGAACTACTCTTGTTGAACGCGACAAAGTTTGTTCATTGTCTGCAAAGGGCGGGTACGACATTCATACGGTAACTTGAAACCGTGTAAAAGAGAAGCACATTAGTTTTGTCATCCATTATGTAGCAAAAATATATATTTTTTAATTGACGATCTGTTTTACTTTTCGTACCAAATATTCCGAACACTGAGCTAACCGGGATGCTTTCCCACCAGGTGTGTTGGGAGTTCTTTTGAAAATGCTTACTATTTTTTGTCTTTATGTAGAGCATTCCTTCTACCTGAATTAGGTTTTCTATAAACGGACAAGTTCTACCAGTACTTTTAATAACATTAGAAACAGGTTGTCGACAGACCTTTGACTGATTGGCCACCTTTTTGTGGGAGCAAGTTAATCATTTTATTTAAAAATATTTAATAACTTTAGAAGCATTTGTTTCTTTTCACTCATTTCTATCATGTTAGACAAAGATAACTTATTAAAATAATAATATTTGGATTAAAAGTTAGTTTTATTGATTAACTTGTGTTTGAAATTTTTCAATCTCACTCTTTGTATGACTGAACTAAGAGTTGATCCACTTTAATTTGGTGGAATTTCTTCAATTTTCTTTAAGATTAGTGGCATACATTTTATTCATATGGGTGATGCACCATTTATTTTTCGATTTTTTTTAATGAGCTTAACTGGAATCACAACAAATGTTCTTATTTATTTTCTTATTAATATTGCTTAAATTGCAATTTTAATAAAATAACTATCTATATTGTTTATCTATAAACAATATAGATTACTAAGTAAATAAACTTATACTTCCGTTTTAGGACATATAAAACTATTTCGTATCTAAAATTTCATAAATATTCTCTTAAAAGTTTAAAAATATATAAAATTCTTTTGAAAAGAATATAAAATTGAAATCGATCAAACAATAAAACCTTTTCTTTTTTATAATTAGTTTTAATGATAATGACACTGATAAGAAAACGTTTATATTTATATTTAATAATTGTCGTTATTATAGGTGTGTAGATGGTGGAAGAAATTGAATTACAGATTTTTCGAAATGTCTTACGTAGACGATGATTAATAAATAGGATTTTTAGTTGAGATTTAAAATAAACAAGGCCTTGAGTAGGACAAGAACAGTAATGTGCTATTTGCTCAAAGCTAAGGCCGGTAGAGAGATATTGAGCTTTTGTTTAAAGAGATTTGTAGAGTACAATAAAGGTGGGTTTCGAAAAAGGTTCTAAATTTCACACTAGTGATTAAAACTAAAAAAAATCAAATAAAAATTTAATCAAATTAAAAAAATCCTCAAAACCCTCCACCACATATGTATATAAAATAAAAACGTTATGTTTCGTACATACACACTCACAAACGTATACAATACATAAAAAGATTTTCTTAACAGAAACACTTAATAAGTCTAAAATAAGTTATGCTTTGGCTATAATTTCTTTTCTATTGAAACCAATTTGATTATTTTTGGAATGATAATGATGTATATTAACGCAAAATTTCATTCTAATTTCCTGATTTATTATTGACAATTTTACGAAAGTTTTTTACTTGAAATAAACAAATAATCAGGCCGAATTTCATTGAACTCTGTCAATTATTGTGAATGTGAGCAGGACAACAGCAGACAAAAGGACATATGTAAATCGCCTCAGATTTAAAATGATACAAGAATATATATATATATACATTATGGGGTCTGACATGAATCCTTCTAAGCGTTACTCACGAAATAACAAAGTTAATATAAACTCTTCACCGCTTGTGGTGATGGAGGGTATAACAAATGCATTTTAAGTAATATGCAAAATTGTAGTATAGCAGATAGGGTATTCAAAAAAACCGATATTTTCAGAAAATCGGTTTTCGAGTTATTCGAAAAATGGGCTTTTCAAAAACTTCATTTTCGAATACGGTTTTATGTCAAAGTGTTTTTCGGTAGCCTATTTAATATAATGTGTCTGGGTAAAATGGGTTTATTTAAATCCCATACATTTCCTTTAATTTTTGAAAAAGCTTAAGATATATAGAATGAATATAAAATATTGTAGAATCTCATTTAATAAATTTTATTGACGTCGATTTTTCGATTCTGAAATTAAATGCATACATTATTTTGCTCGTATAAGACATGGAATGAACTATTTTATATACTCTCACGCATGGCTGAATATACAATAATGAAGTTGAAAATTTTATTGAAATCAAAAACCGCATATCGAATATTCGAAAATATAAATTATTCGAAACCTTTCGGTTTTCTAAAATGTAATAAATTGGTTTAATGGTTTTTTGAACACACCAACTCCAGAATTATTTCTATTATTGTTAAATGATGAGCTTAAAGGCGGTAAATAAGAATAAAAAAATTGTTCTAAAATATTTTTATTACTTTATTACTTTTGGACAGAAAATAATATGCAACAATGTTATAATCAGGGTTATTGAAAACATCGCAATCTTATTATATTGGATATTGAAATAAATTCTTAATTGTTTTAAATAAATGTATTTAATTTTTTATATTTCTTATATCGAATAATATTTTTTTATATTAATTATATGGTTTCCCTTTTTCTTCATGTTTCTAGTCAGAATTAAGTAAAATTATCAAAACGTGTTAAGAATTTTATATTCGATTCACTGTTTATGAATGTAACAATATAAACGAGCATTAGGGTGGCATTTAAAATAAAGATTTTTTATTTTATTTGTATATATAAAGTACTGTTCTAAGTTTAGTTTATAATTTAGTTCTTAGTTTAGTTTATAATATTAATTCATTTCAGGTCATATCTACTTCAGTTCTAGTTCAATTCAGGTTCATATCGAGTTCAGTTCTTGTTCAGTTTTATTTAGTTTTAGTTCAGTTTTAGTTCAGTTCTAGTTCAGTTTAAGTTCAGTTCTTGTTCAGTTTAAGTTCTGTTCTAGTTCCTACTAGTTCAGTTCTAATACAGTTCAGGTTCATATCCAGTTCAGTTTTAGTTCAGTTTAAGTTCAATTCAGGTTCATATTTAGTTCAGTATTGTTCAGTTCCAGTTCAGTTTTAGTTTAGTTCTAGTTTAATTCAGGTTTATATCTAGTTCAGTTCTAGTTCAGTTTATTTCAGTTTTAGTTTAGTTATAGTTTAATTTTAGTTCAGTTCTAGCTCAGCTCTAGTTCAGTTTAGTTATTTTAGTTTAATCAATTTAGTTAGTTAGTTCAGTTCTAGTTCAATTCTTGCTCAGTTTTAGTTCAGTTCTAGTTCAGTTCGGGTTCATATTAGTCAGTATCGTAGTTATAAGTTCAAGTTTAGTTTATAATTTAGTTAAGTCCAGTCTAGTTCCAGTTTACTTCATTCTATTTTAGCGAAAATTTATCTACTACTCGAATTTAGCTACAGCTTTTACCTTAACGTGTTTAATGTGCAATTTTAAGATATAAATTTCTAATAAACTGTTGTTACAAATATGAATGTAATATTATTACAATTTACAGAACCCTTAATTTGATAGATTTTTAATGTTTTCAATTGAATTCCATTTATTCGTTCATGGTGTGTCCGATGAATTGTGTATTACAATAGAAAATCAATTTGAAATGTTAATATAACGTTCCGATATGTTATGACTCAATGAATCTGTTGTAAAGAATTGTGTTTTATATAGTTTAATTGCAGTGAATGGAACTAACAATTTTCTTCGACTTAAAATTAGTGATTTTGAATCTGTCACCAATTTTTCCTTCAAATATTTTTTTAACAATTTTATTTTAATAATGAAAATTTATTAAGTTATTAAAAGCAAATTCATACATTGTATTTGAGAAACAAATTCAGAATTGAAATAGAAATCATTAATCAATTATTAAATGTGTCATTAATTTATGATATTATTAAAAACCTCAAGAACTATATTTTTAAACGATAAAAATCTTCGATCGTTGGCGTAACACTTAAATCTCTTAAACCTTTGTTTTATATCATAATAGTCTTTATAAAATTTCAGTTTGGTAAATGAATTGAAATATAGTGGAATATGTTTAAGAATAATCTTCTTTCTCATTTTAGTTGTTAGTAGTTGGGTTTTGTTAATTGATTTTGTTTCTTACGAAAGTCTTCTTTAAGTGTAGTTTGGATACATAATCGAGATCGTTTTGTGCTGTTTGTTATCTTGTGGTGAATTGCAATCTCTCTAAATGCATTTCATGTATATAACAAAGCAACATTGACAACTAATACAATTAGATTCATAGCTTCCATGAGATAACCGCAATATTGTTTAGAATGCTAACTAGTACTCCGACCATATTCTTTTATTCCTTTTCCTTATTAAAAATAGTTAACATATAATCTGACAACAAAAGATATAAAATTTTCAAAATATATTAAAATTTTGAAATAAACATCTTGTTCTATTTCAGTTAAATCCTAATATTTATTTTTATTTTTATTTCAGTTCTGGTTTAGTTCCAGTTTAGTTCTAGTTCAGTTCTGGTTTAGCTCTAGTTCAGTTCTATGTGGTTGGATTCTAGTTCAATTCTAGCGCAGTTCTAGCTCAGTTCTGGTTCAATTCTAATTCAATTTTAGTTCAGTTTTATGTGGTTGATTTCTAGTTCTGTCCTATGTGGTTCAGTTCTATTTAAGTTTTATGTGGTTCTAGAACAGTTCTAGTTCAGTTTTAGTTTAGGTTCTAGTTCGGATTTTTGTTCAGATTTAATCCTAGTTCAGTTCTATTTGAGTTATACTTCAGTTCTAGTTCAAGTTCTAGTTCATATTTAGTTCCATTTCGTTTTTTTTTCGGTTTCTTCAAAAATTCGAACAACTTTGCGGTTAAAGTTATAAAAGATGATTTTTATTGATTGATAATTTAGCTTTATTTCTAAATGTAAAAAAACATTAGATATGATATTTATGCTTATCATCTTTATTGCCCACATCTTTTCTGACTTACATTTTGTTTGAATCAATTGAAAGTGTTCTTGCTGGAGTCTTTTGGCTTGGAATCCATATGTTACTTTAAAATTTAACATTTTCTCTAAAACCAGCTTTAAAAATCCTGTTTAACCGGATAAATCAATTGTAACTGTAATTACATTACGTATGCATGTCATTAATTATGGAGAAAATACGATCTCTCTGAAAAGATTTTTAAACAATAATTAAAATTATAATTTTTTTATTAACTTATATAATGGAATTTTTGATAAACATTTAAACAAAAACTATGCGAACAAGTTTTTTGTTTTTGTTGTTGTTTTTATTTATTTAATCATATTAAAACGTCACTAAATGAAGAACACGCTAAAAAAATATGATGACAAGATGAAAAATATATAAAAAATATATTTAGATTTCGATCTTTGGTTATGACGAATTAGTAACATGAATAATAATAAGAATTTGGGAATTTTGCAAGGGAAATTACATTTACTTCTTTCATTAAAGTTGTTTTTACAATTTTCCAAAAAAAAATATATATTTTTTTAAAGTTTTAATAACAAGTGATGAAATTTTAAAATTTTTAAAAGCGCTCGAACAGGTGGTTCATCTCTGTGCCCTTAGTTTCACTAATAGTTTTAAGGATTTGCCTCTCTTGGTTCAAATACATTATTGTTCTTGTACCGCTCAAGGGCTTGATTAGTGACATAGTGACACAGTGTCAAGTCAGGCCAAATATAAGTGGACACATCTTATGAAGTCCTAATGAATAGAAGCATTCTTTGATATAAATTTCGGTATTATTAGAGTCCATTGTAACAAATAATTTGCTTATTTTACTGCAGCTGCATATTTCTTGCACATGCCAAGAACTTAAAAGGAAACTTTGACTACTTTTGGGTCCTAAACTGAGCATTAGCAACATAAAATATTTGACCAGGATCAGGATGTTGCGAAAAATCTAGCAGAACATATGTTTCGTCATTCATTATGCAGCAAGAATATTTTTTTTAGAAAACTTAACTTTCAATTTCGTGATGTATTTTGGGCCTCCAAATTTTAAGCAGTTTTTTTAGGATTTTGTTGAGTCTTGTATGTTTTTACCCCTGCATTGGGTTTAACTCTTCATATTAAATAGTCCGAGCACTAAGATAATCGGGCTGCTTCCCTACTGTATGTGTTTGCAACACTTTTTGGTTTTAGAAACATCATGTAGACGATTCCTTCTACCTGAACCAAGTTTTCTTTCAGTGGAAAAGTTCTTCCGGCACTGTAACTTTTTTGGGTGTTGAAAATATTTAATAATTTTATTAAAAACAATTTTCTGGTCATTCATATTAATCGGATTAACAATTTATTCATTTGTTTGACATTAAATATACTAAATGACATATTTTGCAAAGGTAAATGGATCAAAAAAAAATCAAATAATACTTTGATTAAAAGTTTTAAAGAAGTAATTAAGTTAATTAATATGCTCTCTTAATTTTATTATATTCACACATTACCACATGTGGTCTAAAATCGCCAGTGTGACCTTGACCTAAAATAATTTATTTAATCATTCTTTTTTCTTTTTCTTGCCTCGAGTTCAATATATGAAACCTAATAATTTAACAATTTCTTTAAAATCTGTTTATTCTTAAACCTGTTTAAAACTAAATTTTTAAGATAAAAATTCTAATATTTCAAAAATGAGTCCATGTCGATAATTAGGGGGAAAACACAAGATGTTTGGAAAAAATTTATGTTTATTAAAATTATTATATTTTATTTCTCTCATATTTAAACAAGTTCTTTGTTGTTGTTATCGTTTTCAATATTTAGTCATATTGAAACGTCATAAAAGTAGAAAAAACACATTATCTCACGTTTAAACGCGCTTAATAAAATTATAACGAAAAAAATTCTAAAATATTTCTAGATTTTGAATTTGTTTTTAGCATGATGAATGAATAACATAAAAAGTGAATTTGGAAATTTTGTCAAATCTTCTAAGGGAAATCACTTTAACGCCGCACAGTGTGTCCCAATCGTTTTTTTTTTTTTTTTTTTTTTTTTTTTGAAATTATACTGTTATTTTTGAACCGAGATTAGAATGCTTAGAGCTGAAGTGTTTTTGAGTTGATTTAGAGGACGACAAGCCTCTTGTAAATGTCTAAAAAAAACTACGCTTACATGTTTATCTCTTATAGTTTGAGAAATATTCAAGTCAAAATTAATTTTTAACCGATTTGTTACTTAAATGTTTGACTTGACTCATTACAAGAGCCGTCTGGCAGAAAATATTTTGTGTGTGTTTATCTTATATATGAAGGATAAGGATTATTAAAAATTAAATTATTAATGATAATTAAAAAAATGATTCCATCTTGGCGATTTTAGAACTTAACAAAAAAAACTAAATTGTTTTCCCCAAAATTGACTAAGTTTGGATAGGGCTTATGGGTAAATCTCTGCCCCAATGGCGTGTAGATTTAGTTTAAACGCATTTCCATTGAGATTTCCTTTTAAAATAATACAACAATTTTAAAGCGCAGTACAAAAAATGGTGAATAAATATTCACACTTTTTTGTAAAATATACTATTTTTATAGGGAATCTGGCACATATTTTAGGACCTACAGTTAAGTCCGTTATCTTTAGAAAACTATAATTAAGCAGGGCTAATACTACTTGCAATTTTCAGAAACTATAAGAGATAATTCAAACATTCAAGTGATTTTTTATAGACATTTATAAGGACTATCAATTCGATTCATAAATGGATTTTTGGCAAATTTTTTTTAAATAAACATACCCGAAGTGGTCAATTTTAGAGGGCCACCGTCTACGCCCCTGATCATATAGGGCTTGTGTTCCTCCAAATCAATTCAAATATGCAAAATTTTATAGCAAAGCAAAAGTGTTTAAATAAAATGTTTCAATTATTTTTCATTTGTTTATTTTCTTTTGTTTGTTTTATGAAAAAGTGTTGAATTTAATACTTTTAAATCTTTCACCACAAGTAGTGAATGTGTTCATATTGAGTCCATATAAAGTTTGTCATGTTGTGTGTAATCTTAAGAAATTATTGTAGCAAATTTGTTTATTGAAAATGTTCACATTAATTGCTCGATAATTATATCATATTGCTTAACGTCTTAAGAGTTATGATGTTAAGGAAAAAAGGGAACTATATATTTTTCAGAGCTTTTTCCAAATTGTCCAAAATTTAACGTTAATGTAAAATGCTGATATAGGAACGCTACTTTAAATTTTGAGGCCAAAAAACTAGTACGCAAATTGTGGTCAAGTTTTCTATAGAAATATTTTTGCTTCATAATGGATAATGAAACGTATGTTCTGACAGTTATTTCGCAACTCCCTGGCCAAACATTTGTTGTTGCTGATGCTCGAGTATGGAATGCAAAATGCCAATACGTCAAAAGAAGCCAAACATTTGTTATAACGGGCTCTAAAAGTAACGAAATTTACATCAATGTCAACAAAAAAGGCTCCATCCATTAATAAGACTTCATAATGTGTCCACTTATTTTTGGCCGGACATGACATCCTGTCACAACAAGCCTTTAATTGTTACAAGAACAATAAGCAAAATTCCCGGATCTGGGGCTAGTGAAGAGATACTGGACTCTTGTTAAATGAGTATTAAAGAGCATAAGAGACTGCCCAAAAGTGTGGTAGATTTGGCACTATAAAAATGTTAAGGGAAGGTTTCCCAAAAGTTTCAAAATTCCATTATTAGTGGTTAAAATTAGAAAAATATTTATTTGTTTTGTTTGTAAATTATAATTTTAAATGAAAAAATTATAACTGTAATTTTAGCGGTTTTTATTAACAAATATGTATTTTAAGAATTTTACTCCTCCAGATAAACGCTGAAATATCTCAGCTCTAACCATATGAAATCTCATTAAGATACAAAAAAGCTACAAAATTATTTCCATTTATTTGAGAGTTACTGCTGTCAAATTCACATTGGATTCCAGATAAGTTTACCCCGAGATCTCCATCTCCACAAAGGAGTAAAAGCGACAAAAACGTAACACGCGTTTTTCTGTGATCTAATCCAATCTTTGAAAATTATTTCATTTTTTTATTATTTTGAATTTTGGATAAAAATTAAGGTTCTGTTCCACAATGGTTTCAAAACACTTTTTTTTTCGAATAATGTGCACTTTGGTACTTCTGACTTTTTTATATCTTCTTGAAGTATTTTCGAATTGATTAGTACCTGGATTTGGTAATGTTCTGCATTCTTGAGCATAAATCAGAATAAATTTTACGAGGGTAGTTAATAAATTTTTCATTGCTGGCATTTGTAATTAGAACTGAATTAGAATTGAACTTGAACTGAAATAGAACTGAACTAAAACTGAACTAGAACAGAACTAGAACTAAAATAGAACTGAACTAGAACTGAACTAAAACTGAATTAGAACTAAACTAGAGCTGAACTATAACTGAACTAAAACTGAACTAGAACTCAACGAGAATTGAATTACAACTCAAATAGAACTGAACGAAAAGAACTGAACTAGAATTGAAATAGAACTGAATTAGAACTGAACTAGAACTGAACTAGAACTGAATTAGAACTAAACTAGAGCTGAACTATTACTATCTAGAACTAACCGAGAACTGAACTAAAACTAAAACTGAATTAGAACTGAAGTAGAACTTAATTAGAAGTGATATTTTGAAATATGTAAATTACTACAATTAAACAACACTTAATTAGATTAATTGTTTATTTACATTAAGTCACACTAATATGATTTTCGCATTTTCATTTTTTATATTAAAAAAAATTCATTTCATTTTTTTTTTTTTTTTTTTTTTTTTTTTGCTTAATTTTACATAATAAATTTTTGAAGTTTATTTTAAAATTTCTTGGAAATTTGATAAACATAAACTCTACTAAAGAATTTGTTTCTTTTATTTTTATTTGTTTATTCGTTTATTTTTATTTTTTTGCTTATTTTTCACATTTCAATTATTACATTTTTATTTAATTTTTTACAGTAACTAAACGCTTAAAACATAACGCACAGTTAATGGCAGATGAAACAAAAATTCTGTATGAACGTTGGTTGCAAGAATATAAATGGATGAAGAGTTTACAAACTCCTTATATCGTATCCGCTAAAGACATAACAGATCAGGAGTTCTTAAATTATCTAATGGAGCAAAATCCTCCTATTGACTACAAATTACCCGTTATTGTAATGGAATATTGTAACAGTGGGGATTTGAGGAAACAATTAAATAAAGTTGAAAACTTAAATGGAATGAATGAGTTTGAAGTTCGTAATATTTTTCGTGCAATAATTGAAGCCATTAAATATTTACATGAAAAATGTAATATTGAACATCGTGATATAAAACCAGAAAATATTGTTTGTCATACCGAGGGAAAGAGAAAAGTCTATAAGGTACATTTTTATAAAATTATTTAAATAATTAATGAATCATTTAACGTATGAGAACCAAAACAAACATTATTAATTTTTCTAAAAATTAAAGACAACTTGTTTCTCACTCATTTTGAAGAAGTTCGCATTAAAGAGATTAGAATCATCATTAACATAATTTTAGAGGTATTTACTACCTTCAATCAAATGTTCCTATCGAACTGAACTTCAACTGAACTTAAACTGGACCAGAAGACAATATGAAATGTTTATTCAAAATTTCATATTAATTTATTGCGCAAAATGTATATTTTATATGTAACACTACCACCAACGCAGTCACATTTCAATAGTTGAATCTCATTCAAATTTTTTTCTTAAGAAATAATTTTTTTAATTCACTCTCCCATTTTTATTTGCAATTTTCTTTTTTCACCTTCTTTTTTTTTTGTCTTTCATTTTGTTTAAAGTTAATTATTGTTTCAAATTTAATAAGATTTTTCAAATTAAGACACAACTTGACGTAAAAAATTCTCAGTGCTGAATGATGCTTTACAAATACTAACAAAAAGTGTTTATGTCCCAAATAGATATAAGGTATACTTCAATAAGAAAATAATGTCAAAGTATTTTATACCATTTTGTTTGAACTTTTATTTCCAGTTGTCGGATTTTGGATATGCACGTGATATTCCGTATAAAACTATTGCTCAAAGTGTTGTTGGTACTCGAAATTATGTGGCACCAGAAATTATCGATGGTGGAGTTTATTCAAAAACAATTGATTATTTTTCAATTGGAATTCTTATTTACGAGATAATATGCGGCACTCAACCATTTATACCACATCAGACGATTTTCATACGTATTAAATGTATACAACAAAAACAATCCGATTGCATTGCCATAATACAAAATGTGAACGAACAAAATGAGGAGAATAGATTTAAGTTCATTAATTATATTCTACCACAAAATCATTCAAGTAAAATATTTATAGAACTCATGGAACAATGGTTACGTTCTGCATTAAAAAACGATTACAAAACAAGAGGATATAATAATAAAAATGAATTAATATTCTATACTGGGGCGGAAACAATATTGTCGACGAGAATTGTTACAGTATTTTCTTTGAAAACGTTTAAAAAATTTTACTATAATATTGATACATTTGCTAATTTAAAAGATTTTATTAACAAAATTTGTTATGATAATGACATTAAACCAGATAATGTCTTTGTTATATATCCTCCTTTACATCCGAGAAAATATTCTCAAAACCCTGTTGATTACTTTGTACCTGAATGGTGTGATACGAGTGATATTGATAATCCACCAGTTATGTTATTTGTAGATGAGTTCAGGAAAGCAAACAACTGTGATATACAGTTAGATACGACTGCTATTATTACTGATACTATAAAAAAATGTATGAATACACATCCAGATGATATACCAGACTGGTTATTACAACAATTTGAGAAAGAGGTTCATTTCATATTAACCCATGAACAACATATAATACAGTGTTATGTCAGTGGTCTTCATAACTACGTATTAGATATTGAAGATCATGTATTGAAGTATAATACAGAATTGCATAAACTTGACAAAATAATGGAACTAAATGGTTGTATTAAGCATTTCAATGTAGTTGTTGATGAACTTGTTAGAAATCAACAGGTAAATTTATATATAAAAAAATATATATTAAAAAATAATAAAAATAAAACTATTTTATATTTTAGTTAAAAAATGCATCAGACGAGAAGAGTCGTTTTGATAAAAAATTTCAAGAGTTGAAAAATAATGTTAACCTTTTAATACATGCTTATCAACTAGTTTCCAAACAATGCCAAGATATGGCAACAAATGAGATCTTCAAAAATACAGAGGACATTTTTCAACTGTAAGTATTCGATATTAATGGTTCAAATTCCTGAAAAATCATTTTAAAAGAACCGAACTGAACTAGGCTGGCTAGAACAAAGCTAAAACTACACTTGAACTGATCTAGTACTGACCTAACTGAACTAGAACTAAACTATAACTGAACTAGCACTTAACGGGAACTGAACTTAAATTGAACTTCTACTGAACAAGGATTGAACTAGAACAAAACTAAAATTACACTAGATCTTAAAAAGTACTGAATTTGAACTGAACTAGAACTAAACTAGAATTGGATTAGGACTAAACCAAACCATTTTAAATAATGATTTTATGACCATTATATACCTTCAAATATTGAACGAAAAATTAAACCACAAAAATTATGATTCAACTGCCAAATTTTAAATTTTAAGATCCAAAAAAATCATTACATTTGTGAATTAATTGTACTTTTCTTAATATTTTTTTTAGGTCAGATTATCGTAAGTTTCTTCTACGAGACTATACCAAAGAGAAGCGTTTAGAGCGTAGTCAAATTGCCATTGACAATTGGTTAAACAAAATTTTCGAATTCACTAAGAACAGTGAATATCACAAAATTCATATACAATTGAGTAAACAAATAGAAACTTTCATTGTTATTCGTCAAAATGTTGATAACCTTTTTAATGATATAAATAAATTGGAAAGTGAAATAAACGATTGCACCAGATCACTTTTGAAAAATAATGAAAATGTGTCGAAAATATCAAATAATATAGATACGTTATTGTCTATGAAAATGGATGGTATGACTGTTAGTGATTCACCACAAAATAGTTTGTACCGCAATAATGGCATCACTTCAAATGTTTTTGATATAGAAACTGAGCCAATTCTAAATGAATTTAAAAATACGTAAGTATATACATATACATATTATATAAAATAGGATATTTAATTATGCATATAATATATTTTCAATTAATTAATATTTTCATTAATGCAACACCAATAAAGTTGGAAATTATTATATATCGCCAAACTGAATATATTCATTTAGACCAAGAAAATCTAACAAGATTGTTTGCCAATACAGTTTACTGTGATAAAAAAGTCACTTATAAAAAGTGTGACTGTCGCTCTTCAATCGCTTATTAGAAGATTGGTAGTTGAAAGCTTTGCTATATGAAGGAGAATTTGCAGAAATGTGGAAATTTTATGTGTTTTGAATTGAAGTCGAGAGTAAATAAAAGGCGTTTTTCCATGTTATTGCGTAGTTATTGGTGATGAACTGATGAAAGTCAAAAATTATGCTACCAGAATGATGAGAAAATGATCGAATCCACTTAGAGAGTACTTTTTATGAGAATTTTTTCTCCAAAATGTTTTTTGTCGATGTCAATGGTTTAAAAATATTCCCACAGTGGGTAATTGTAGGGAGCAGAAATTTCAGGTCATATTTAACACTAAAAATTGCAAATGAATATCAGTTCCGGAACCATTCGATATATACAAATCAATAATAACAAATGTGTTACAATAACAACATAACAGTTAAATAGAAAAATTGTTTGTTCTATTATGATAAAATCAGAAGAAGAAAAAGATAACTTTAGTTGATTTGATGCATCTCGATAATATTAATTATAAAAAAATTCACCTCGATCCGATCCAGAATATATACTTACAAAATCTTTAGAACATTCATTAATTCATCATTTAAGGACATATAATCAAAACAAAAATGAAGCCATTAGGCGGGCTGCCTCATAATAAAGATTGAAATTGAAACAATCTTAACATTCATACATACATACATACATACATACATACATACATACATACATACATACATACATACATACATACATACATACATACATACATACAACATACATAAATACATGAATACATTTTTCGGAAATCCTTCCATTAACGTTTATTATATACGTTCTAACACTTTGCTCGAACAGATAATCCATTTGCGTTTAAATCTTTTGCAAACCTTTTTTGTGCTCTTCAATTCTCTTTTAACTAAAAGCCTAATATCACTCCCCTGGCCTTAGCTCCGGGCAGTTTGAAGGATTTGCCTCTCATGGTACAATTCCTACATTATTGTCTTACCACTCACTTGTAAAAATAAGTGGACACATAATGAAATTTTATGAATAAAATCAGACTTTTTTTGTTAACATTCCTTGATGTAAATTGCGATATTTATAGAGCCCGTTGTAATAATTGTTTTAATTGTGGGCCAGTTCCCTACAAAATTAAAAAATGTATAAATTCATTGAAAAGTTAAATTAATTTGAATTTATAAATTTAAAAAAATGTATAATTTTTTGATTTTTTTAAAAATAATTTTTTCTACTGATTTTTATAATTTTCGTATTGTTTTATAAAGAAATCTTAATGGGAATGTGTGTAATTGAAATACATACGCCATTGGAGGCAGGGACATGCTTACAAGCTCTATCCGAACATGATTAATAATCGTATTTACAATTCATAACTGGTGAATTTATTTTGGCGAATTTAAAAAAATCGACATACAAACACAAGGTGGTCAATTTAGAGGATCACTGACTGACTACGCCTTTGACCATATAGGAGTTTATTTTACTCCAAATACACTCAAATACACCTCAGTTGTGATCATGTAAAATTTCATTATGTTATCTCGAACGTTACAAAAGTTACAGAACACACTGTGGTGCGTTTGTAGGAATATTTAACAGTGTATATATTTTTTTTTTTGCATTTATGAAAATATTTTTCTTTAAATTTAATTATGGATCATATTACTACAAATTATTATTTTCTTATTTCAGTTTTAAATCAATGACACAACTAATGGAAATGGATCAGTAATACAATGCTGCATATAATTCTAGTTCATATATATGTTTTATTAATATTTTGTTTTTAATAATTCCTTTTTTACAATTTTGTTGTGCCTTGTTTATCAAAATGCAAATGCTTATTTTTCTTAAAGAAAACAAAAATATGCATTATAAAAATATGTATTTTTATATCCTCCACCACCCCACACGTGGTGAATATATACCCTCACTTTCAATCTGTGTGTGACACTAAGAAAACATCTCAGATTAAATGTATGGAATCTATGAGAAATAATTAAACGATGCTCGTATAATTTGCACATTGTTTTAGAGTACAAAATTATTTTCGAAGAATTTGGTTAAAATCATTTTATATTATTTGAAAATTGTGACTTGTGCTTTGCGAAGAATTTTACATGGACAGCCAGCCGGCATAGCCGAATCTAACCTGTTTTATTAAACCATAGAAATTATAGTTTTATAATTGAAATTATCATTAGAGTTTTGAAAATTCTCCAATAAAGTCATGTATGTCTTTCCCTTATGTGTGGTGTTAATGTTTTAATTATTTTAAAATTAATAATTATATAATTAGTATAGTTTAACAATTAATTAGAATTAGAATTAAAAATCTTATATACAAAATTTTATTCTTAATTAGTTTTGATGTTTAAGTGTCATTAACAAATTATTGTTAATTAAGTCTTATAATCTAATCTAAATAAAATTCCATACCATGACTTTATATCGTTCATTAGCTGCAAGTTTGTCATAACTTAAAATTCATAGGTCTCGACTTAACATCAGTAGTACATAGGATTTCAATAAAAATATATTATTTTACTGTTTATTGTAAGAAATAAAGAGTTATTATTGATTAGAGTATTTGTATTTGTTTAGTTTTCATTGCATATTTTTGCTTTTTGAGCATCCATGAAATACAAAATGTTGTTGCTGTTTAAAAATAATATAATAAATAAAATTTTAAATTAAATTAATTTTTTGAGTTATGACTATATTGCAGCAAATGTGCGATATGTTTAATGTGTAAATATGTATGTAAAAATAAATATTTTAGTTTGAGAGTAAAACTTTTCAAACACTTAAGTTATTGTGATAAAATGTATAAAATATAGAAATTTATATCGTTAATTTTGTGTAGAATGAATCTAATAGATCTCATCGATAATACTGGCCTTTCCAAATTTACTGTAGTTTTTTTTTAATAATTTTAATTTGTTTTCCTTTTTTTAAAAATTATGAACTGGATTTTTTTTTGTTTTCCAAAAAATTAAAGTTGTTTTTCGTTTTTATCTTAAAAAATTTTAATTTAAATAAATGAATTTTTATAATTCACACTGTCCAACTTTTATGCAAAAAAAAAATTAATTAATTTTATTATTATATTCCTTCTTCATTTAAACTTAACGATATATTTAATGATTATTACATTTGTTTATGTTTTTATATCTAAATTTAGTTTTGTAAAAGCAAAAATCGTAATTGGAATTATGTGTTTACTGGTTGATTTTATTCTTGTACCAAAGTGTCCCCTTAATGGTGTCACCTGACTTTCTCATACACATCAACTGTGTAATAATATTTCCAATTGGGGTTTTTGCTAACTCTTTTTTTTTATAAAATTAAATAAAATTAAAAAAATCACTTGACAAAGCATTTTTGTAATGGTTTTTCTTATTATGTAAGAATATAAGGAATGAGATCAAAAAATTGTTAACACACGTTTTTTCATTAAAAATTTTAAATCAAGTATTATTATTTGACTTTTTTTGTTCAAAATGCATACTAAAATTATTAAATATTTTCAACAAAACCCAAGTTGGCCAAGCATTCAAAGGTCTACCATCAAACTACTTCCAATGTTATTAAACAGTCAGAACTTGTCTGTGATGTTTCTAAAACCAACAAAATAGAGAGTATTTCCGAAAGGAAAGCAGCCCGGTTAGCACATGTACTCTTACTACTTAGTACGAAAATTTAATGTTAATGTAGATTTTAAAACATACAAGGCATACAAAGTTCCTGACAGGAATGCTGCAGAATTCTAGAGGCCAAAAGCAGAACATGGAAATTGTTCTTACTGTATAATGGATGACAAAATTTATGTACTGACAGATGTTTTGCAGCTTCCTGTTCAAAAATTTTATATTGCTGATGCCCGAGGGAATGTTGGAGAAAAGTTTTTATACCAAAAACAGTCTAAATTTACCAAATAGTTCTTGGTATGACAAGCTACATGCCGTTGCGGCAAAAGATGCCAATTATTTTTGTTACAACGGTCTCCATAAGTACCGAAATTTACATCAAGGAATGTTTCCCATAAACAGGCTGTTCCATTCATAAGTCTTCATAATGTGTCTACTTATTTTTGCACTGACTTGGCATTCTGTCACTATGGTATACAAGCCCTTGAGTGGTACAAGAACAATAATATGGAACCTGTATTTTCCAAATCAACTCGAAAACTCTACAGCTTTATCCATGTTAAATGTTCTTCAAACGGTTCAAAAGTCCCAAACTTATTTCCAAAAAATGATTTGTTAAGATCGATATGGAAGAACGTCTTTACGTTCTCGGCAATTTTTAACTCGTATACCAAGTTATTGATTTGATAAACTAAGATTTGGTTAAGGTTAAATGAAAGAATAAATGAAAAATGCTTTATTTGCAATGTCAACAACATTTGCTAAGATCAGCAAAAATTCACTTTAAATAACAACTGATCGCATGTAAGTTTTCACAGTTCACTTAACAAACTCAAGAGTTGAAGAAATAATTAAAATGTTTCATTTAAAATCTTTAAATTATTTAATAGGATTTATAAGTCTAACCGGGGTCTTGGCCATGGCTGCAGCTCCTTTAAAAGTAGAACGTAAATTACGTAAGTAGAACGTAAATATTTCCTCATTTCTTTTTTTTTCTACGTTATTAATTTTGTATTTGGAAAAATTTAGCCTCATTTGTTAAAATCTGTAGACGCAATGATCCCAATTTAAATAGATGTGCTCGTACTTCCTTAAATTCCCTAAAAGATCGTTTGGGTGATGGTATACCCGAATTGTATATACCAGCTTTAGAACCTCTAGTAATTCGAGAAATTAAAATGAATCAGGATACTGGTGCAGTTTATGTGAAATCAACCTATAAAAATATTCACATTTATGGTTTATCAAATTTCACCATTAAATCTTTGAATATTGAACCGGCTAAAATGAAATTCACCACGAATCTATTGTTTTCGAATATCACCATTAATGCTGATTATGAGATCGATGGTAAAATAATGATGATGCCCTTAACTGGATCAGGACCTTGTAATGCTAATTTCAGTAAGTTTTTGTTGTTCTTTTCTTTTTAAAATATTTTGAATTTAATAAAAATTGTTTTTTATTTTATTTTAGCTGATGTTGCTTTAACAACTGTAATTTTGGGTGAACGTCAAAAGAAAAATGGTCGTAATTATCTAAAGATCAAAGATATTAAGGTGGATTATAATGTGGGTAAAGTGAAATTAAATTTAAACGATCTATTTAATGGTGATAACGATTTGGGTGGTCGTATGAATACATTTTTAAATGAAAATTGGGATTCATTGTCTGAGGAGCTGAAACCTTTATTGGAGAAATCTTTAAATGAAGTGGTGCAAACATCAACAGATAAATTATTTAAAACTTATAGTTATGACGACTTGTTGCCTGTATAAAAATGGGACTCTAAAGTATTGATAATAACAATTGCACAATTAAGTTCTATGGCCGATTTTTGGTTGGAAATAAGTGATCGTTATGACTTTAATTTTCTTGCTCATGCAGAGGCTGGAAAATTGTTTGATTTGATCTTTCAGAAGCTGAGTAAAGCTTTGTAGACCTCAAGGAAAAATGTGATCATTTCTATGTCATTGAAAGTTTTTTTTAATTATTGCATAACGTAGATGTTTAACGTCATGTTCAATATCATCTTAATTGAAATGAACTCATAATATCGAGCTTTACTGTTTCCCAAAAATGTTGTTCACTTTTGAAATGACAAGATCCAACGCATCATGAAAAATTTAACTATTTTGCTTGAGATTTTTTGAATTTTCCATCACGTACTCGTTTAATGTCAAAATCAATAACTTTGAAGTGTCAAAATCTATAACATCAAGTTTTACTTAAAATGGACCTTTGTTAACGAGATTTAAAAATTTAACCGTCGCTTTTCAAATGACAAGGTCAATCAAATCACGTAAACGTAACCATTACTTTCCATCACGTGGACGCTTAATGTTTTGGCACAAATCAATAAGTTTAAGGTATCAAAAACCGGGAATTTTTTTCAAGTGGACCTTTGTTAACAAGATCAAAATTTTAAGTCATCTCTTTTGTAATAACGAAATTCATCACATCACGAAAAACTTAATCATTTTTGAGTCATCGAGATGTTTTAAATTTTCCATTACGTAGATTTTAACGTCATGATAAAAATCCATAAGATTGAGGTGTCACAACCTAAGGTTTTCTTCAAGTGTTCCACTGTTAACACGATCGATAAATCAAATCTCCGTCAAGATCAAAATTGATAACTTTGAAGTGTCAAAAATCATAACATCGAGCTTTTCTCTAAGTGGACCGTTGTTAACAACTTTTAAAAGTCTTCGCTTTTGTAATGTAGAGCTCAATAACATTATTCTGCATCACATAGATAAGCTACTTCCTACATTTGAAGACCTTCAAAGGCAGTTGGTGCATTATACGTGAAGATGTTTGTAACGCATAGAAAAATTATGAATCATTTTAATGATGTTCGTCCTCCCGACCGTTTGATCACATAAAGTTATAAACACTCCATAGGTTTACAATTTAGAGATATCAAGATGTTATTTGGAACAGATTATCTTTCTTTTTTTGGGATCGAGAAAAGGATTTTTGTATTATCCGCAGATCGTACCGGATCGTAGCTACCATGCAGATCGGATTCCAAAATTCATTTTAAAGTTCATAAATCAACAATATTTTTAGCTTTGCTAAACATCAAGATAATACTGTCTCAAATAATCCCGAAATCGGTCCAAAAATGTCCATTGTCCTCATTACCTCCATTGAAAATCAACTCAAACAGCATAAATCCCTCATATGAAGTGTGTATGTGTGTGATATGTTTTAATAAGCTTGTGGAGGCAAACAAAAATCTTATCATCAAATTTTACGTGGGTCGTTTTGTAATTTTACCTATTTCCCTTCCTTTTATTTTTTTTGCGGGATTTTTCGACTTTTCTGTAGAAAATATTTCCCCCAAAAATAGTTTATACGCAATCAAACAATTATTTAAAGTGAAGTGACATAACCTAACGCGTGACAGTGTCACTAAACTTCTTAAAGCTTTCAAAGTTTTAAGAACCAAACCAAATAACGTTTATTTCCAAAAAAAGAACAAAAATCAAAAATCATATGACACCAAACTAAGATCATGTTAACCTGTCAAACTGGTTCGTTTACTTTGACAGCCGACATTTAGGAGTTATGAAAATCTGTTGTAGCCTTTTATTGGAACTTAATTGTGCATTTAATATTCATAATTATCATATTTATTTATTAATTTTATTATTAAATTTAGTTAAAAAATTATTTTGATTTATTTAAAAAAAATTATATATAAATTATACTACAAATAAAATAAATACAACAACAAATATATTAAATAATAATAAAAATAATAATATAAACAATTAAACTAACCACAATTTAAGTGGTAATTTTGAAAAGACATTATTCCATAAACCATGGAATATATCAGCTAAACCTTTTTCTAAATCTGGTCTTAATTCCGTTATAACTTCATTACCATTTTGATTAAGAAAACCATTAATAGAGGCAGCCAAAATATCATTACCATTAAACAGATTCTTTAGATGAATACGCATGGAACCCACATTAAAGGTAACTTTCATTTCATCTATATGAATGACTTCCTAAAATTATTATAAAATCTTTAATTAATGGCAGAAATTCTTTAAAAGAATGAAAAATTTACCTCTGGTGAATTTCTTAAACTGATGCGTGTATAAACCGCTGTTTTAACATCTTTTAATGCTAAATTAACATCACCATTACCAATTAAGGGCAACAATAGAATATGACCATTTAAATTGTATTTAGCTTTAATGCGTAATATTGGTATTTCCAATTCAAAATTTAGAATCTTTTTCTCCAGATCCAATCTGTAATTAGATAATATTTTCGGATTATTAATGTGATTTTCAAGGAACTTCTTTTTTTTTTTTTTGGCAATGAAGACCTACATGGCTCTTTTAACGGTGGCATTTGAGGGTCCACTTATGATTAAATTTTGAAATCCTCCCGCTAATATTAAATTTCCACTACCTTTTTTAACGGACACCTGATCAATGTGTAAAGGTTCAAAACCTTGTACACCAATTTCTGGTATACCTGCCGCTAAGGCTGGAAAACATCCTTCAAACATTTTGCGAAAACATTTATTTTCATTGGGTTTGTCACGGGAGCAGGTTCTTAACCAATCGGCTGAAAAGAGGATTAATAAAATATTTTAGGAAACAAAATCAATTAAGAATTAAGAATTCTATATTCGGCTGAGCCGAATCTTAAATGCACTAAGTTGAAGTTAATGCACCAGAAATTTTTCACTAAAAAAAAATAAATTTTCACTGAAAAAATCGAATTTTTCACTGAAAAAATCGAATTTTTCACTAAAAATTGAATTTTTCACTAAAAATCGAATTTTTCACTAAAAATCTAATTTTTCACTAAAAATTGAATTTTTCACTAAAAATTTGAATTTTTCACTAAAAAATTGAATTTTTCACTAAAAAATTGAATTTTTCACTAAAAATTGAATTTTTCACTAAAAAATCGAATTTTTCACTAAAAAATTAAATTTTTCACTAAAAAATCGAATTTTTCACTAAAAATTTGAATTTTTCACTAAAAAATCGAATTTTTCACTAAAAATTCGAATTTTTCACTAAAAAATCGAATTTTTCACTAAAAAATCGAATTCTTACTAAAAATTTTAATTTTCTTTAAAAAATTGAATTTTTCACTAAAAATTGAATTTTTCACTAAAATTCGAATTTTTCACTAAAAATCGAATTTTTCACTAAAAAATCGTATTTTTCACTAAAAAATCGTATTTTCACTAAAATCGAATTTTTCACTAAAAATCGAATTTTTCACTAAAAATCGAATTTTTCACTAAAAATCGAATTTTTCACTAAAAATCGAATTTTTCACTAAAAAATCGAATTTTTCACTAAAAATTGAATTTTTCACTAAAAATTAATTTTTCACTAAAAAATTGAATTTTTCACTAAAAATCGAATTTTTCACTAAAAATCGAATTTTTCACTAAAAATCGAATTTTTCACTAAAAATCGAATTTTTCACTAAAAATCGAATTTTTCACTAAAAATCGAATTTTTCACTAAAAATTGAATTTTTCACTAAAAATCGAATTTTTCACTAAAAATTAATTTTTCACTAAAAATTGAATTTTTCACTAAAAATTGAATTTTTCACTAAAAATTTTTTCACTAAAAATTGAATTTTTCACTAAAAATTTAATTTTTCACTAAAAATTGAATTTTTCACTAAAAAATTTTTCACTAAAAAATGAATTTTTCACTAAAAATTGAATTTTTCACTAAAAATGAATTTTTTACTAAAAATCGTATTTTTCACTAAAAATCGTATTTTTCACTAAAAAATCGTATTTTTCACTAAAAATCGTATTTTTCACTAAAAAATCGAATTCTTACTAAAAATTTTAATTTTCTTTAAAAAATTGAATTTTCACTAAAATTGAATTTTTCACTAAAAATTCGAATTTTTCACTAAAAATCGAATTTTTCACTAAAAATCGTATTTTCACTAAAAAATCGTATTTTTCACTAAAAATCGAATTTTTCACTAAAAATCGAATTTTTCACTAAAACTCAAATTTTTCACTAAAAATCGAATTTTTCACTAAAAAATTGAATTTTTCATTAAATTTTTAATTTTTCATTAAAAATTAAAAATCTAATTTTTTTACTAAAAAATTAATTTTTTCATTAAAAAATCGAATTTTTCACTAAAAATCGAATTTTTCACAAAAATCTAATTTTTCACTAAAAATCAATTTTTCACTAAAAATCGATTTTTCACTAAAAAATTAATTTTTCACAAAAAATTGAATTTTTCACTAAAAAATCGACTTTTTCACTAAAAAATTGAATTTTTCACTACAAAAATTATTTATCACTAAAAATTGAATTTTTCACTTTTTAACTAAAAATTAAATTTTTTAACTAAAAATCGAATTTTTAACTTAAAATTTCACTTAAAATTGAAAATTTTTACAAACAATTGAAAATTTCTTAAAAAATTGAAATTTGCAAGATTTGAATCTGTTTTATTTTGTTCCGGAAATTTTTCATTTTAGAAAAGTTTTGAAATTTTAAGATCCTTAATTTTTTAATATGTTTTCAATATTTTTACTTTTCTTACGTTTTTCTTTTAATTGTGGTTTATCGTTAACAATCTCACGTGTATAAGCTTTCACTGACGTTGACAAAATTGCCATTAAACAAAATAATTTATAAGAAATCCACATTTTACGTCTTTTTTTTCTTTGAACAGGATTTTTGTTTATTTTCACAAAAAGGATTTTTAATTTTTTTATTTATTTATTTCAAAAATTTTTGAAATTTTAACCGTCTTTTTAAACCATCAACGTAAACGTTTCAAATACAAATGTTTTCTGCATTTTAAAGTTAATAAAAATATCTTAACTGTTTTCTTTTTAATTTTTTTATTTTTATTTCTTTTTTAATAAAAGATTAAAATCGTAAGTGCGCCAAAAACCGGTCAAAGACAAGACTTAAAGATAATTCGTAAACTTTTTTTTCTTCTTTGGCGCTGGTTAGGGAGAGTCTTTAATTTGGCTCTTTGCATCAATGATGTTGTTAATATGTAATAACAATAACAACAAACAACAAAATTTATAATGATAATAATAATGTTATTTTTTTGTATTTAATGTTAATTATGTAGTCAGTTAGTTGGTTTGCGTGTTTGTATGTTTATACCCTACATTACTCATTGATGGTTGGGATTATTATGCGTTTGTGCTGATGTTTGTAGCGGGCAAAAAAAAAAAATACTCCTACCACTACTTTTAAGTAAAACGATCAATTCAGAATCACTTCCTGAGTCGCTTCAGGCATGTCCGTCCGTTCGTTCACCCATTCGGATGATGGTCCACGCAAAGCTTGTTTCGAAAAGTACAGGTCACACATTTTGATTATATCTTAATGAAATTTATTAATTTGATTCAAAAACGATGCCTATTGAAATTTGTTATTATCGGTCCATTATTTCTTATAGGTCCCATACAAATGCCTCACCGGAATGTGTTTTTTTGTTCCATAAAATTCCTAAATATTAAACGATTTAATAAAAATTTTACAAAAATAAATTTTATTATATTCTAAAACGATGGTTTTATTTTATCGGTCCATTATTTCTCATGGGTCCCATTTAAACCAGCCTTCCAAATACCACTTTGATACTCATAAATCGCATATGTACATGAGAATTGTAAAAATATTTGGTAAAATTGAAATAAATATAAACTAAAACTTTTGTGCAAAATTAAACGAGGGTCGGTCCATAATTTTGTATAACTCCCCATAGTCCTCCAGAAAAAATTCCATTTTTAAAACGTATAAATTTCACAAAAATGTTTGTATTATAATAATATGTTGCACACATTAGCAAAAATAAGAAAAGCAAATTATACGAGGGCCGTTTGAAATTCATTTATGGCATATATACGTGGGATTTGTTAAAATTATTTTGTTTAACTAAAATAAAAATAAGCCAAAATCGCTGTGCGAAATTATACGAGGGTCGAAAAAAAGGAAAAGTTCCCTTTTAAAACGTATAAATTTCATATACATAAGACATAAGCATAAATAAGAAAAGCAATTATACGAGGGGCAGTTATTTACAACCAACAATTTAGTGTTGGGTATTACAGAGTCGGGCTTGAGCCGACTTTTTTGTTTTCTTTTCATCTTTTTTTTTTGCGGTAGACGAATTCATGTAATATTTATTTACTTGGTCATTATGTATTGAATGTATGTATGTATGTATGTATGTAATGAATGTAAAAAATGTTATAACATTCAGTTAGTTGCATCAACTAAATAAAGAAAATTAAAGAAAAGAAAAAAAACTAAACTGAAAATACTACCGATTTGGATTTGGAATATAAACCATGACATTAAGTCAGTCAAGTCAAGTGTTTTTCTTTATGGAAAACGCAAAAACAAAACCTAATAAAAACAATGAAAGTGTTTTTTTGTTGCATATTCATAGATATTTACAACAAAAATTGTTGTACACAAGTTGCAGACATTAATCTGATGTAAACAAATACCCTACATATGGTACCCTACATTAGAAATATCGGAATATAACTCAATATGTTTATAGTTAAAGTATCTTTCTGTTGATTTGAAGAACTACATGCCCTCAGCTTAGCAGAAAGGTAATCAGTGGACTTCCAAATTATGGCCAGTTCGGGTATACAATTTTTTTTCGGAAATTTCAAAAATCCATTTACGATATGAGACCAAAAGAAAAAGTAATAAACCTTATAAATCTCTACAAAACATATCCATAATTATATAAAATATCTCTTATAGTTTCAGAGTTACTAAAGATGAAATATATTTTTTAACTCATTTCTAAACTTGATTTCTCTAAATTTCTTTAACTTTTTGGTCTCAATGTAACGCCTAAAACTTTGTTAAAAATATTTTCAGTATTAAAAAAAAATCTAAATAATATTGCTGCAGCAATCATGTAAATATATATATGAATCCCTTAAAAAGTTATATTAATCCAAAATTGGAACTTAAAAATATTTTTTCAGTTTTCCCCCCAAACTTTGGTATTATTTATTCACTGTTAAAATCGTTTTTAGATCTGAATTTGGTACATTTTTTTGTAGCACACATTTAGTAGTAAATCCATTTAAGCTTGGTGCAAAGATCGGTCCACATGACCTATTTAAAGTTTATAAATTTTAAAAACAAATTTCAGTTCATCTTTTATATTAAATAAAATTTTCTAAGGGCGTCACTGGCCCTAAGCAAACTCTAGTGTTAAGTAGATTATTAGTAATCTTAATTCGCTTTGTATGTTGGTACCCTTCCCCCTAATCCTGTTGAACGTTATGTCCCCTAAAACTGCGCCTTAAGAAAGTAGCTGGGACTAAATTTGCAAACTCTATTATAGTTTTTCAAATATTCGATAATCTATATATGATTTGTATGGGCGGTACCCCTCTCCCTTGTCCCATCGGAATTTATTATAGTCTATGTTAATTTTGGGTATATTGGGATCATTCTGTGAAAATTTTATCAATAGTGCCCCATACATTCATACATACTTAATCTCCATAATCTGACGTTATTTCGGATACCAAATTTAAACTAAACAAGTCTGCTATTGGCTTATATATCGCTTATATGATCCCGCTAGCCATTCGATACTATTCGCAAGCCTTATTAGTTCTTATAGCCAATAAGAACCTAGTGGTTCTCAAAGTACCGACTGATCAACCACTTCTGCTTACAGACCTGCCGACTTGGACAGTGACACAATACATGATCAAGTGTCTCCCCTGCTTCTCCACACAATCTGCAAAAGTCGTACATCTATTTCGTTCCTAAAATATCCATGGATCCCGTTAAAACTCCTATCAAAGCTCTCAGAATTCTTCTGCCTAAGTCGATTATTAGATCTGTACTCTTAGGGTAATGTCGTGTTCACAAGGCTCTTACAACAAAGCAGGCAGATCGTTCACACCATACTTGATTCACTTGGATCTTGATTGGTCCACAAATGATCATAGCCCACTTCTAAGAATCACTTTAAAGTCTACATCTCAAAAAATATATATTTTATGTATTTCTGATTTATACAACCAAAAAATCCAGTATAAAATTTTGTGATGATGGATCCATAGTTACCCATAACCCTCTTATAACCTCCACTTTAAAAATTTCCTCTAGCAAACATGGATCTTAAATAAAAGTGAGTATCAGGGAAATATTTTAAATGAATCTGTTTCATGAAAACACAAATCGTAAAATCGAGTACATAATTTTTAATACCCGCATCATAGTGTAGGGTATTTGACCGATTATTACACTCTTATTTGTTAAAGTTTAATTCTTTTTTTTTCAAAAGGGTTTAATAGTTTTCCAGTGATCCTAATTTCCGACTATTTGGCGAAAAAAAAATATGTTATAGAAAAAATTTAAATATTCCAAAATGGAGGAAATAAATCTCGAATATTTATGTGGACACATTTCTGGAAATTCCCTCTTTTTGTGTTATACAAATTAAAAATTCCGGAAAAACTCCAAATAGAAAAAAACCCAAATCTACCAAATACTTTGTTGTAGCAAAATATGTGGTTATAGGAAATTTTGAAATCAAAAACGACATTTTTTCCCCAAATGAAAGAAAAACGAAATTTCCTTCCGATCTTTTACAAAACTTGTGCAACAACACGATGACCAACTTGTTTAACTAAAACAACTTGACTTTTCAGTTGCAATGTAATACATTTTAAGACAATGCGACGAATATCGATAATAAGATAAACACGATTTTAGAGTTTGGTTAAGGATTAAGGTGGGAGATCGAAAAAATTGTTATATATATTTTAAGACTTAAATTGTTGGTTAAAAAAAAACGATGGATTTAAGGGTTCCGCGGAAAAAAATGAACCGTTTTAAAGGTAAAAAATTAATGTGGTCAATATCTGATATCTGAATTGGTTGAACATTCCATTCCGAGTAAAACAAATCAATATTTGTAGGCTTGTTTACTCAGTCGTTCTCAGAGGTTTTTATATTTTAGAACCAAACCGGTTTAGAGTTCACGAATAATTTAAACCATTTTATGAACCCTGTCATGAAGTAAAGAGTGTTCCAGAAAGGGCCATTCTGCATAATGCGGCATTGACTTGATAGAAGATTATAGAACAAAAATATTTATAAAAATATTATATATCGTTGGAAAGGACTCAAATAGGTACAAAATTATTCCTAATGTAGAACTGTAATCGAATTTCCATTTTTTTATTTCAAAATTTCCAAAATTCCATTCCAGACAAACAAAAGTTTTAAATTTTGACGTTTAATTAGTCACTCTGTCGTTAAATGGGGTTTCCAGAATATTTGGTTTCAGAGTTAACATTTGAGTAAATACATTTTCATCGCTTACCTTTATCTTCATTCCCACGACAATTGCATCTCCGTTCCGGAATGACACTCGTTAAGATTGTCAACCCAGCGACAGTTGTATCAAATGAAATTATGCTAACATATGCACGTTATCGCTTATAGTTTCAGAGATATTCAATACGAAATAAATGTTTAACCCATTTTGAACCTAAACTCGATAAAAGTCTGACAAATTTTGGCCTCGAATTTCAACTTTCTAAAGTTTTTTCTAAAAGTTTTCCAGTCTGTTCCTTGCTGGTACTCTTCATCTCTAATATCAGCTCTCCTTTCTGAGTTCTACGAATTCTCTGAATGCTCTCTCCCAGATCCTTCAGAGTTGAGTCCGATTTTAATTTCCTAAGAATATCTGCATATATAGACTCTCCGTAGTCCGTTTAATACTCATTAAGCTAACTTTCGAAACGCCCGGTGACGTTTGAGTTGCCTGCTCCTGTTTCCTGAGGGAATCTTCCTTTTTCTCTTTCAATTCATCGGATGCCCCATTATATGTCACCCTTATTCTCCGGACTTGCTCTTTAATGCTGTGGTTTACATTATTCTTCGACTTTACAAAATCCATCAGAGAAGATATGAAGTCTCCAAGTCGCCTAAATGCGTCTTAGGCGACAGTTTTTCTTCAATTTCCTTCTTCTATTTGCTCTGTTTTCCGTTCCGATGTTCTTGCCATCAATACACTTTTCCTTAAAGGGTCGCATTGTGACCCCATGGTTATCTTTGCCAGAGCCAGATCCGCGTTAATCGGGGAAAAATACAGCGACAATTCTCGAACGTACCTTGACACCTGTCAAGTTTTACCGGGACGGAGGCAGTTGTGGCATTAGCCTGGAAGCCATTTTCTTAAAACGCCATTCGTACGTACTAAAGTCCCAGAATACCACAACCATCATTCCAATCCATTATTTCCAAAAATACTATAATTAAGACTGTACTGGACTTGATCTTAATGCCTTTCAGCTGGGTTCCATTAACTCCTTTTCAACCTTATTCATTTGATAAGAGAAATCAGGGAGTCGTCACTCTCCAATTCTTACCTCTCTTGTAGGCACTCTTGTGGTGGGATACCTAATTAAGGGCGGTATCAGCTCGCCTTTTTACAGGATTTCACAGAGGGTCCGCGGGGGCATTACCTCCCGTTATTCTCTCCTGAACTAAGCTTCCTCTTGTGAAATTTAGGTATTTTTCTACAAATAAAGTTCTTAAGAAGAGTTCGAAACTAAAACTATAAATCTGTCTTTAATCTGTGAAATAATATCTGGAAAATACTAAAACAAAATTCATTTCCAAAATTATTCGTTTTCCAGACATTCAGTTTTGTTCAAGTTAAGATTTTTTCGTTCTCACTTTATTTTATCATCCTCATCTTGGATTATCATTATTGTTGTAATGGCGCCACAAAGTAAACAAAAAAGAAAATTATGCAATTTTTTTTATTATAAATTTACTCCCGATATTTCATTTGTCTGTTTGCTGATCGCACGAATGTAAAAAAAACAGGTTGAATAATATTTTTTTTGTTACCAAATAATTTCAAGTAACGTTTGGAGTAAAACAAAAAACAAGTAAACAATAGTTGGTTTAGACCGACTATGTTATACCTTACATTATGTCTCAAGCATGAAAAATTATATGTCGACTCTCGTAACATTTGAGATTTTCATTTGTGTTTGTAGAAATATTAACAGAACCAAAAATTTATGGTTTTGCTGTTCCTAAGCAAACATTAGTGTTACATTATCACCCGATTTAAATAGATTATTTGTAATTTAAATTTGCTTTGTAGGGAGGGTACCTCTCTCCCTGATCATATGCGTCCTATATTTTTCCCAGTAATGGTGTCTCACGGTAGCAAAACTTGCAAAATTTTAAGTTCTTTTATTGTTCATTAATGTATATTTGCTTGGTATCGGACATATCTTTCCCCCTGATGCTATTGGTTGCATATTTTGTCCAGTATTACAGTTCTTGGAGAAAGTAATTGGGGAAAGAATTGAAAATTATTGCTAAAAATAGTTGGGACCTAATTTGAGAACTCTCGCTGTTATAGTTCTTTAGATATTCAATAATAATTTTTTTCTTTGTATGGGAAGTACCCTTCCCCTGGTCCTATTAGAATTTTTTATACCCTTTGTAACTTTCGCGTATATTGAGATCATTCTGTGAAAATTTCATCAAAATTGGTCCAGCCGTTTTGGAGTCCGTACGTTACATATATACACACGCACACATATACACATACATACATACATACATACATACATACATACATATATATTTACATACGTACACACATATACATACATACATACATACATACATACATACATACATACATACATACATACATACATACATACATATATACATACATACATACACACATACATACAAACATACTTACATACAAATATATAGAAACTTACATACATACATATATACATACACATATACATACATACATACATACATACATACATACATACATACATACATACATACATACATACATACATACACACATACATACATTCATACATTCATACATACATTCATGCATACATACACACATACACACACATACATACATACATACATACATACATACATACATACATACATACATACATACATACATACATACATACATGTATACTACATACGTACGATTATTTACGGTTAAAATCTACCAAAATTATGGAAATCTTTTTTTATATTCTTCAATTGTCTTTTAACAGGAGCCCAATAACTCTCCATTGGCCTTAGCTGTAGGCAGTTTGAAGGATTTGTCTCTCTTTGTAAAAATACCATATTATTTTTCTTGTACCACTCCAGGGCTTATTGACCAAAGTGAGAGAATGGCAAGACAGGACACTTTATAAGATCTTATGAATCTATTTTGTAAATATTCCTTGATGTAAATTTCGGTATTTAAAGAGTCCATTGTACCAAAAATTAGCATCTTGTGTCTTTAATTTTTCATACCAAATAGTCCGAACACTGAGCTAATTGGTCTGCTTTTCTACTGAATGTATTAGAAGCTGTAGACCTTAGAAATATCATGTGGACCAAGTTTTCCCGATACTGTTTAATAACATTGGAACAGTTTGACGGTAGACCTTTGAATGCTTCAACGACTTTTTGTAGAACCAAATTGGTTTTTTTTTCTGGTCACTTATTTTACAGACTTTGTCACTGGGCCAAAAATATCTATCTCTAAAATAGCGACTTGTAGAGTGTTCATAACGTTACATGGAGAGAAATCGTTAAATCGTTTAATCTATTTAGAAAGTGATTATGAGTCGAATGGTTTACTTAAAAATGGCGGTTGCACTATTTTTTCTGTCCGTTACAAACATCTGCACAAACTCGTAATACAACAACCACATATGGTGTAGGGTATAAAAATACCAGAAGAAATTATTTAACAAAAAAAATATTACAAGAGATTTGAGTTTTGTTTTAAAGAATTTTCACAAAACTTTTGTCGCGTGTTAATTAAATAGTACAGTGGGTGAGAATATAGAAATATTTAAAGAAAATAGAGGAGAATAATAAATCAAAAATTTAATCATAAGAAATGATTTTATTTGCTAAACGTTTTTATTATACAAAAACAAAAGACTTAAACAACAAACTTGTTTATTTATTATCATTTTGTGTTTATTTGGTTTATTTTGTTTGTTGTTATTTTGGGTGTGTGCGAGTGTGTGTGTGAATGTGTTTAAATTATGTTAAAGTCATTTATTATCAAAATGCATTCCGCATATAAATTGTGTGTGTGTGTGTCTGTGTGTTGTGTTTTTAATAAAACTTTAAATTTGATTTTTGATTTTGATTTATGCTAATTAATAAGTTCATTGATATTAAACGACCTTAACCTCAATAAAAATTCATTAAACCGTTAGATTTGTAATATTTTTAAAAAATAAATAAAATAAAAAAATATTTGGGTTAACATTATTTTGGCAAAAGATCGAACATTTTTAAAAAGTAACAAAAACAAATTAAATTTGTTAAATAAAAAAAATTTCTTCATCCGCAAATGGAATTAAGTGGATTTTTTATCCACCTTGTAATAAATAAATAATAATAATAATAATAATAATTAATTAATACAAATTGTATTTTATTTTTTAAGTCAAAATGTTTGTAACAACAATAACTTTATTTTGGGCAAAGAAATATTAAGATGAATTTCATGAAATCAACTGAAACGGAAGATAAACCAGTTTCAGGCGATGTTTGGAATAAGAAGGGTGATTAAGAAAATTTGAAAACACAGTTTTTTCGCTTAAGTTGTTTTGGAAGAAATCCATGAGTATGGTGAAATCAGTGTTGTAAGGAGTGAGATCGAAAAATGTTTAAAACATATTTTTCATTAAAACTTTTAACGCAAGTTTTATTGATTTTTGCAAGTACCTGAATGAGGACCAGAAAAAGTGCGCACTTGGCCCTACAAAAGTTAGTTCAGCAGTCAAAGGTCTGCCATCAGATAAAAGAAATCGTCCACATGATGTTTCTAAAGCATTTTCACAGCCGGTAGGAAGGTATCCTCCTAACACATCCGGTAGGAAAGTATCCTGATTAGTTTTGTGCTCGAATTGTTAGGTATGAAAAGTTAAAGCTATTAAAGGTTTAAAAACAAAATTATTCAAGGTTCAAAAGTTCCCGAAAAAAAGGCTGTTAAAGTGAAGTCAAGTTTTCTAAAAAAAGTATTCTTGCAACATAATGAATGATGAAACATATGTTCTGGCAGATTTTTCGCAACTTCTTGGTCAACGATTTTATATTGCTGATGATCGTGGGAATGTTTAGGGCCTAAAAGCAGTAAAAATGTTTTCAATATGCAGTTGCGGCAAAAGACGTCAATAATTTTCTATAACGTGCTCTATATATACCGAAATTTTCATCAATGAATATGTAAAAAAAAGGCTGGTCCGTTCATAAGACTTCATAATGTGTCCACCTATTTTTGGCCTGACTTGGCATCCTGTCACTTTGATTAATAAACCCTTGGGTGATACAAGTTTAGTGATTTCGTTTTTATGAACATATATGTATGTTAATAGTTTTTCGATCTCACTCTTATTATAAACTTAAGGAATCGGGTCAAACGACCCAATCTCTTCCAAATGCAATTGATTTATTTGAACGGTTCAAATGATCGAAACACTACCAAATAAAATTAAATAGTTTGAAGAAAGAAATCGAAAAAAATCGATCAGTTATCGTTTGGTAGAAACGATCGATCTCATTTTAAAATAGCGGTCAAATTATATTAAAAAAATATTGGATGTTAAGTTTTAGCACTCGAAAATACTTTAGCCCCAACCATTTCATTAAGATATCTCCAACGGTTTAAAACGTTACAGAAAAAATCGATTTGAAGATACTGTGCGACGCCAAATTAAATTTTGTGTTTGGTATGATCAGAATACCTTCTGTAGGAATTGTATCAAACGATCAGAGAAGATACCAAGGGAAGATACCAAATTTACGGGAAAAGATCAGATAACAATGCTCGAAGACATGTTGCGATATCGGCCAATATCTGTTTAGAAAACAGTGGTTGAGAAATTTATGCACAACCGAATGGTAGCAAACATTTGTTTACATCATGACAGAAGGACCCACAGTAATTTCAAAAACAGTTTTTTAATAATTTCTCAACTTTTGAACCAAGATTCCAATGAGGTTCTAAATATTTTTCTGGAAATAAGTTTATAACTTTGGAACCGTGTGAGATATCTTAATAAAATTTAATGTGGTTAGAGCTGAGGTAGTTTGGTTGATTTGGAGAAGTAAAGGTCCCCGGCTGATCAAGTGAGTATCAGGTGGCCTTCCAATTGATTTCCCAAATTTGAAAATACGTGAAAAATCCATTTATGATGCGCGCAAAAAATGGTATATAGATAATCCTTATAAAGCACTTTAAATACAAGCTTCCATATTCCAGGTATCTCTTATAGTTTTAGAGATACTAAAGACGAAATAAATTTTAAACACATTTCATGTCCTGTTTGTTTAAATTTTGGTCTCCATAGGGCCAATAACTTTTTTAAATCAGTATCATATTCCTTAAATAATATTGCTCTACTAACCATAAAAACATATGGATCCATTTAAAAGTTATATTAATCTGAATTTAGAACTTTTATTCAAATTTCAAATTTTTGATATTTTTCTTTTCTGCTTTTAAAATGATTTATTTTTACCGAACACTTTTCATCCGACCAAATTCGTATGAGTTTGGGGCAAAGATGTACCCACAAGCCCTATTCAAATTAAAAAACTATTTTTACCTTTTACTGTTATGTTCTCAAATCGTTACATTTTTTCCTAATTATATAACTGCATATATAAGGTAAACATCCAGAAAGATTTTTCGGGCGGACCCCTGATCGTTTGATTATTTGAATGATAAATATGTTTTATACGGATTGGGATTGTGGGTATTTCCCCTTTGTAAAGTGGGCGCTATTTAAATTTTCTGATTCATGGAAAAGTTTATTTATACTAAAATTTCAAATATATAATTATTATTTATTTCAATATTATGACATTTTAAATTAAACCTTTATTTTCCAATAATACAACAAAAAAGCGAATTTTCAGGTTCTTCAGGGAATCCGCTTTTTATATTTTACTTAAATAATAAAATAATTTTTAATTTATCGATAAATTAAATTTATTAAAATAAAATCATAAATGTGGTGCTTGTCTTTGTTAAATAATTTATAACGGTTCTTGTGTTCACTACTCACACTCTCTACACATTCAAAAGGTGACAACAACTCACATCTCTATTTAAATGACATTTCCAATTGAATTTAGTCAAGGATCGTCGTGTCGTGGAAATTGCATTCGTTTATTAAAGCTCTAATAAATTGTATGTTTTCGGTGGTTAAATCGTAACGAAATTAAAAGAAAAAAGTGTGAAAATATTGAAAAAAGTGTGTAGAATATGAAAATGATAAAAGTTTGTGAGAATTTATGTGGGAAATATGAAAAAATTGAAGTGAAATGTATGGAGACGTCTCTTGGTAAAAATGGTGGGAAGTGAGTTGTTGTTGTTGACAGCTGATTTGCAATTTTTTTGTTTATTGGAGTGAGTGTCTATAGGTGAGTTTGTTAGAGGTGTGAGAATAAAGAGGAATATTGGAAAGGAAAATTGTTATTATTCGGAAAGGGAAATTAAAAATAATGAATTAAATTCTTACGTAAACATTTTTTATTTAAAATAAAGAAAAAATTGCCACCATTTCGTTAAATTCTAAATTTATTTAAATTTCTTTTTTTTAAATTTCTATTGATGCATTATTTTTTAATTTTTATAAATTTTCTATAAATTTCATATTTTTATCATTTTCATATTTTGTTATAGTTTTTAAAATTTAAAATTTTTATTCACAATATATAGAGTTCAAATAAATCATCCAGGATATAAATAAATAAAATACTTTGAAAATTTTCTTTAAAATTCTTGGAATAAAAATATTTTGAATGAAATTTAAACAGAAATTAGTTGGAAACTTTACATAAATTTTAATTGAAATTATAAAAATTAGAAAATCAAAAATTTCTCTTTTTTGTTCTTCAAACTATCGGATCTTTCAAAGAGTTTAATTTTAATTTAAAAAAGAGTTTTATTTTTTATCGCTTTTTGAACAAGAGTTTAATTCTAAAAAATTATAAAAATCAAAAAGATACAAATAAAAAAAGAGCAAAATCCTAAAAGAATTTTATACTGAATAATTCGGACAAATTGTTTGCACAGAGCAAAATAGGAAAAATAAAGATTAACATTTTAACCAACAAAAAAAAAGAGTTTTATTTTTAATCTCCTCACAGAAGATTAAAAAAAAAATATCATTTGAAAATAGAGATTTTTTAACGCTCTTTGAGGAAGAGTTTAATTCTAAAAAAAATGATAAAAATGAAAAAGACCAAAATTCTAAAAAAAGAATTTTATACTGAATAATTCGCACAAATTGTCTTTGCACAGAGCAAAATCGAAAAAATAAAGATTAAAATTTTAACCGAAAAGAAGAATTTTATTTCTTAATCTCCTCACAGAAGATTAAAAAAAAATATCATTTGAAAATAGAGATTTTTTTAACGCTCTTTGAGCAAGAGTTTAATTCTAAAAAAAAAAATTATAAAAATAAAAAAAGAGCAAAATCCTAAAAAGAATTTTATACTGAATAATTTGGACAAATTGTTTTGAAGCTAGAAAAGGAATGTTTGTATGTTTTTTGTTGATAAAAAAAACAAACTTTTTTTCTGCTCTTTGCTAAAAGAAGAATAAAATTTTTTCCGATTTTGCTCTGTCCAAATAAAGATTAAAATTAAAAAAATAGTTTTTTTAATCTCTTCAAAGAAGAGTAAAAAAAGATCGTTTGAATATAGAGATTTTGCTCCGAGTATTTCCATACTTCTGTTATTAATATAAAAATTTTATATTATTTGTTACATTCGATTATTACAATTTTAATTACCTTTCAAATTATCGAATATTTATATCATTACTAAGCCAAAGTTCTTGTCTTTGCTAAGACATTTTTCTGTACTTCTAAAAGTTCTTGTCTTTACTAAATTTACTTCTTAAACACTCACGCCCTCTATTACACATAACAAATGACAACAACTCACATCTCCACTTAAATGACATTTCTTATTGAATTTGTCAAGGATCATCGTGTCGTGTAAATTGCAATCGTTTATTAAAGTTCTGATAAAATTGTATGTTTTCGGTGGTTAAATCGTAACGAAATTAAAAGAAAAAAGTGTGAAAATATTGATAAAAGTGTGTAGAATATGAAAACGATAAAAGTTTGTGCGAATTTATGTGGGAAATATGAAAAAATTGAAGTGAAATGTATGGAGACGTCTCTTGTTAAAAATGGTGGGAAGTGAGTTGTTGTTGACAGATGATTTGCAATTTTTTTTTTTTTATTGGTGTGAGTGTTTATAGGTGAGTTTGTTAGAGGTGTGAGAATAAAGAGGAATATTGGAAAGGAAAATTGTTATTATTCGGAAAGGGAAATAAAAATAATGAATTAAATATATAGAAATTCTTACGTAAACATTTTTTATTTAAAATAAAGAAAAAATTGCCAGCATTTCGTTAAATTCTAAATTTATTTAAATTTCTTTTTTTTTAAATTTCTATTGATGCATTATTTTTTTAATTTTTATAAATTTTCTATAAATTTCATATTTTTATCATTTTCACATTTTTTTAAAGTTTTTAAAATTTAAAGTTCTAATTCACAATATAGAGTTCTAATAAATCATCCAGGATATAAATAAATAAAATATTTTGAAATTTTTCTTTAAAATTCTTGGAATAAAAATATTTTGAATGAAATTTAAACAGAAATTAGTTGGTAACTTTACATAAATTTTAATTGAAATTATAAAAATTAGAAAATCAAAATTTCTCTTTTTTGTTCTTCAAACTATCGGATCTTTCAAAGAGTTTAATTTTAATTTAAAAAAGAGTTTTATTTTTTATCGCTTTTTGAACAAGAGTTTAATTCTAAAAAATTATAAAAATCAAAAAGATAAAAATAAAAAAGAGAAAAATCCTAAAAAGAATTTTATACTGAATAATTCGCACAAATTGTCTTTGCACAGAGCAAAATCTAAAAATAAAGTTTAAAATTTAAACCGAAAAGAAGAGTTTTATTTTTAATCTCCTCACAGAAGATTAAAAAAAATATCATTTGAAAATAGAGACGCTCTTTGAACAAGAGTTTAATTTAAAAAAAAAATGATAAAAATCAAAAAGATAAAAATAAAAAAGAGCAAAATCCTAAAAAGAATTTTATACTGAATAATTCGCACAAATTGTTTTGAAACTAAAAAAGGAATGTTTGTATGTTTTTTGAGGATAAAAAACAAACTTTTTTTGCTCTTCGCTAAAAGAAGAATAAAATTTTTTTCAGATTTTGTTCTGTTCAAATAAAGATTAAAATTTTAACCAAAAAAAATAGTTTTTTTTTTTTAATCTCCTCAAAGAAGAGTAAAAAAAGATCGTTTGAATATAGAGATTTTGCCCCGAGTATTTCCATAATCTGTTATTAATACAAAAACTTTATATGTTATATTCGATTATTACAATTTTAATTACCTTTCAAATTATCGAATCTTAATATCATTATTAAGACAAAGTGCTTGTCTTTGCTAAGACATTTTTCTGTATTTCTAAAAGTTCTTGTCTTTACTAAATTTACTTCTTAAGCACTCACACCCTCTATTACACATAACAAATGACAACAACTCACATCTCTATTTAAATGACATTTCCAATTGAAATTAGTCAAGGATCGTCGCGTCGTGTAAATTACATTCGTTAATTAAAGTTCTGATAAATTGTATGTTTTCGGTGGTTAAATCGTAACGAAATTAAAAGAAAAAAGTGTGAAAATATTGACAAAAGTGTGTAGAATATGAAAATGATAAAAGTTTGTGTGAATTTATGTGGGAAATATGAAAAAATTAAAGGGAAAATTATAGAGACGTCTCTTGTTAAAAATGGTGGGAAGTGAGTTGTTGTTGACAGATGATTTGTAAATATTTTGTTTATTGGTGTGAGTGTTTGTTAGAGGTGTGAAAATATGGGGGAAGAGAAAAAACAATCATTTTATTAATCGGAAATGGAATTAAAAAAATGGAACTAGAGTGGAAAAAATAATTTAAGATATATAAAGAAGTATATTAATTTGAGTATAAAATATATTAAAAATGAAAAAAAAGTGGATTTTTATCTGATTTGACCTAAATCTCATGTTCAAATTATTGATTCTTCGTTTAAATTTCATATAATTTTTTAAATTTCATATAAATTTATTTTAAATGGAGTTTTTATTTGAAATCAAAATTTCTCAAAAAAGCATCAATAATATTTTCAAGATCTACTAACTATTTATGTGAATCAATTTTTTTTAATAATACAAAATTGTAAATCAAATATTTTGATTGAAAATTAAAAATGAATTAATTTGAAATTTTAAAAAAAATTTAGAAAATATTGTTTTCAATCGGAATAAATATTTAGTTTTAATACTTATGCATATCATGTTGAAACAATTTCCATATTTATTTTTCAAAAAGAGTCAATATGATGAAAAATGCTGAAAAAGCTGTTAACATATATTGTGTGAAAATATAAATAAAAATGTGAGAAAAATGAAATATTAAAGTGAATTTTATGAAAATTTCTTATTCAAAATTCTTATTGATTTAAATTCATTAATATTTTTATTTAATTCATACAAATATTGAATGAAAATCAGAAATTTCATTTTTGCTAAATTCTCTATAAATGTCACAAATATTTACTTTAAATGGTGATCTAAAATATCAATAAGATTTTTAATATTAATATCAAATAACTATTTGATTGAATCCTCCGAATTTATAAATAAAAATTACTTTAAAATATCATTCAAAAATTTTAAATAAAATATTTTGAATGAAATTTAAAAATGGAGTATTTTTAACAAATGTACATAAATAAATATAAAAATTAAGAAATCAAAGTTTTGAAAGTATATGTTTAGACCTGAAAGATATTTTTATTTTTCTAGGACCACAAATATTATTTATTCACGTCCATATGTTTTTAATATTAATTTTAATTCTTTTTTGTAATATTTCTACTATGAGAAACCTAAATAGTAACCCGGTTTATCGAATTCGTGGTTTAACGAACCGTCTTAGCTTTCTTTTGGGTACCTTATATTACGAACAAATCAAATCGCTTAATAATCGACATAACGAATGTAAAATAAAATTATGCGAAAATAATTTAAAGAACATTTTTTTCAAAATGTTTAAATAAATTAAAATTTATTAAGAATATTTTTCTCGATTGGTCGAAAAGCTTTACTCCATAAAAATTCTACTCATTCGTAGATTTAGAAAAAAATTTCATGCATTAAGAAATTTTAACAAATTGAAAAATTTTCATCGTAATAGTTCTCCGTATATTCGAATACTATTATTTGCTTTTAATGGAGGGTACATCTGTCCGTTCTAATTTTTCCAGAAAGTCGTTGCATAGAAAAGTGACAGATATTCATCCTATCGATTCTATATTTTGTCCTGTAAAACGGTTCCTTTAGAAAGTGATTGGGTCATTCTTCAATAGTATTTCGATTCGATAATTAAAATTGACATTCTATGAAGGTACTTTTCTTAATGATCTGATTTGTCCAATATTTTGTTCAGTAAAATAGTAGTTTCTTGTGGAAGTGATTAGGATCAAATTTTAAACTCTCAAATCAAATTTTAATATATAATAATTTATAACAAATTTTTGTGGTTTGTATGGGGGCTTCTTTTCTCCTTCTTATATTTTTACCTGTGAAACTAACACATAACTGCAGGGGGATTTGTCTCCTCCTGATTTTATCCACTTTACATACTGAAATAAAACTTATAATGTCTTAATGTGTTGATTAGAAAAAAATTAAAGAACAGTGCTGACATTATATTATTCGTTAAACAGGGAAACCACTGTAATTGGGAAGCGATTAAATAAATATGTAATGTATTTGAAAAAATTCAAATTTGATATTAATTATATAAAAAAGTATAATATTTTTATATTCAATTATGATTAACATTTTATTTAATATTCAAGTAATCGAATTTTCATACCAAATGTATTGAAATGTCTTTGCTAAATAATTCATATATTTCCAAAGGTTATTGTCTTTACTAAAACAACTTCTTAAAATGTAGCGCCCTCAAAAAAAGATGACAACAACTCACATCTCTACTTAAATGACATTTCTTATTGAACTTAGTCAAGGATCGTCGTGTCGTGTAAATTACATTCGTTTATTAAAGCTCTGATAAAATTGTATGTTTTTGGTGGTTAAAACGTAACGAAATTAAAAGAAAAAAGTGTGAAAATATTGAAAAAAGTGTGTAGAATATGAAAATGATAAAAGTTTGTGCGAATTTATGTGGGAAATATGAAAAAATTAAAGGGAAAATTATAGAGACGTCTCTTGTTAAAAATGGTGGGAAGTGAGTTGTTGTTGAAAGATGATTTGCAATTTTTAGTTTGTTAGTGTGAGTGTCTATAGGTGAGTTTGTTAGGGATGTGAGAATGTGAGGAAAGAACAAAATAGGAAAATTAGAATTAATCGGAAAAGGAAATAAAAATTAATGAAGGAAACTAGAGTGGCAAAATAAAATAAATATAATGCATAATGGAAAGTTTGTTCCAATTTCCTTTAATTCCAATTTTTGTCAAATTTCAATGGGAAATATTAAATGAATAATTCTTTTGTGATTAAAAATTTTATTTTTCTAAATTTTCTAATAAATTTCAGATTTATAATGATTGAACATTTATTTGCATTTTAATTTAAAAATCCGAAAGTATTTATTCGGTGACAGATTTTTTAATATTTTATTGTCATTAAAAAATTCTGAACTCTGAACAAAATTCTGCATTTTCAAAGGAAACAAAAAATATTTTTATTATTATTTTTCTTCTGTAGCGCATTTCTGTAACGTATTAATAACAGAAAATTGTCCTTAAGTAATAATAATTCATTAGTTAACGAATTTTATCATTAACTGCTATTCTGAAAAAATATTTTCTATTTTGGTCATTAAAAGTATCGTAAGTTAACGACAATTTTTCGGTAAGCTAACTACACATAAAAAGTTGTCGTAAAATCATAATGACAATAATGAAGTTGTTGTGTTTCCCTATGTTTAGCTTAAATTTTACCAAGTTCGGTTTTTTTTATAGCATTTTTGTAGTACATAGATAATCTAATAAAATAATGACTCTAAATTCGGTCACATGAATAAAAAGTATTTGCCAAATGGAAGATTTCTTTTGGTGATAATTAAATTCCTTTTTGAATACATCAGATACCACACACCCTAATACATTCAATCATTTCAACTTGATCAGAGCCACGTAAGAAGTGATCGAACAATTGTCCTCTTCGACCCTAAAAGAGGTAGTAAAGTTTATAAGACTCAATGAGTTAAATCACTTGAACGTAATAATGAGTATCGTGGGGAAATATTAAGTGCATACAAATGACACTATTGACGCTAATAATCACCAAAAACTTCTGGTAGTATGGAAGGAGCGTGGTCGGCGTCACAAGAAATAAAAAACTTGAACAAAGTTTGGAATGAACCAATCATATTTAACACAATCGCACTCTTTTTCATTGTTGAGATCGTATAATTTCCATTGAATCCACTTTCGTATAGTTAGGATTTTTTGGATATTTATAAGTGAGCAAAAAAGTGAAATATTGACGTTTTCAATTTTCTACCGATATTCGTCGTTAAAATTCATAACGAAAAAATATTGTTAACTTATATTAGAGAATAGCAAAATCGTTAAAACAGCCGACATTTTTCTTTACCTAACGATATCGGTAATAAACTTAAAAAAATTAAGGTACTGAATAGTCAAAAGTTACCAATTTATATCCAAACAAAAATCTACTATGCCCCACAATAGAAATAGTTCCAGGTTTTTCTTTCAATATTTTGTTCCATTTTTGTAAATTGATTTTTTATAATTATTAAATTTAAAATAAATTATAATTTATATTATAATTATTACTTAATTTATAAATTCAAAATTGATTTCGGTAAATGATAGGAGTGTGAAATGTGCGTTAACATTTTTTTAGTTCAAACCTTACAAAAAATTCACTATTATACACTTATAAAAAGTATAATATTATTATAATTTTGAAGAAAAAATATATTTTATAACACAATTACAAACTTCTTCAATAAGATTGTAGAACTTACTAAATTTCATTCACAATCAAATTCGTTAAATAAAAATTTGGAAAACAAACTCTAATTAAGCTCTTTGTTAAACAAATTATTTGAAAGGGGTTTTGTCTCTGCTTAACTTCACTTAACAAGCACTTGCGCCCTCTATAACAATCGAAACTTAATAACAACTCACATCTCTAACTAAATGACGTCTCTTATTGAAATTAGTAAAGGATCGTCGGTCGTTAAAGCTCTAATAAATTTTTATATTTCGGCGGTTAAATATTGAAAAGAATTAAAAGAAAATAATGTAAAAAATGAAATGAAAAATAAGAAAAATAAGTGAAATATATAGTGTCGTCTCTTGTAAAGAAATGGTGAGAAATGAGCTGCTGCTGTAGTATTTGTGTAAAGGTTATGAGGAAAATTAAAAAAGGTTATAAAATAAAAAGTTGTAATCGGAAAAAGGAAATAAAAAGGAATGAAATAGTGGTGAAATTTAAAAATAAAAAAGTGAAATAGCGGTTAATTAAAATAATAATTATAATAATAATAATAATAATAATAATAATAAATAAAAATTGTATACGGCCGAATAATAAGGTAAGTGTCTCATTCTTTTTCATTATATGAAATTATCGAATACGATTAATTGAAAAATCAATAAAAATAATGTTAAAATTAAAATCGCCGTAAGATTTATAGGTTCTGAGTGATTCAAAGATATATATTATAAAAATTTTACAAATATAAATTTTAAACTTTTAATAATATTTTTACCATAAAAATATAATTATAATATGTTATGCTAAGAGGTCTTTAAGAATAAGAATCATGTTCAAGTTCCTTTGAAATTATTATTTTTTTATTTTGCATTTTTCCGTTCGCATTTTAAACCTGTTTACAGTTTGGAATCACTTCTTCTAAAATGTGCTCTGCTTTTTAGTACAAAGTTTAGAAACTAACCAACAAACCAAAAGACTTTAAAATAAGTTTGTAATAAACTCACTAGCATACGCGTAAGGCTTGCAAAAGTCTTATGATAGTTGTTGTGAAACACTATTTAACAATTAGTTTATTAAGAAAATTGAAAACTTGCGATAATATTTTAAGTTAAATTATACAAAAAGCTTAGAAGTGTAATTATAAAATAAGCTTACATGGAAATAATATTTGAAACATGATTGAATTAAGCTTATTTTCGTTATATTTTAAAAAGCTTAGAAGCTCAATTGAAATAGTAACTTTTTATTTATTTTTGAATTTTTACAATTTTATTTCAATTTGTCTTTTTTGTGATAAATTGAAAAAAATGATTTTGTATGTTTTATAAATTCGTCCTCACCAAATCCAATATAAATGGCGGCATCTATAAAATTAGAAAATTAATATATTTTACAAGAATAAATAATTTCTGAACTATTTACTTCTTATGACTTTTGATGTACTTAAGCTATGCACACTGTTTCCCCCTGTTCTCTTCCAACATAAATTTGTCGCTAACTCATCTATTAAATTTGGAATTTGCTTGTGAATACAAAATAAATGAACATAAGAAATGAATGACAAAATAGGTTTTTATTTAACTTACAAATGAATCCAAAAAGTTTTCTTCAGAATCGACATTATATTCAGAACTTGAAATCTCGCTTTCACTTGAATCCAAATTTGCATCACTAATTTTGGAACTTCACTCAAATTACTTATTTTGGCTTTTTTATCAATCAATAATTTCTTTTGATTCCTCATGGACAAATGAATTTTATTTTAGTTACCATTTTTTAAACACAAATTTTATATTTTAATTTTTTAATATTTTAAATTACGCATCAAAAAAGGGGTTTTTTAATACAAAAACACTTATAAAACTATTGCGAGCATTAATATTTTACAATCACATTTGTAAATATTGTTATTCCAACAAGTGTTTAGCAAGTATTATTACAAATACTGTTGCTAAAGGAAACATATTTAATGCATTATTTGAAAATTCTTTATAATTTTGATTAAAACAAAACCTATAATAAATATGCTTTCGAAATGTTGTCGAAAATTCTATATGATAAGTTTATTTTAGGATTTTATTTATATTTTGTTTATGACTTGGGTTATTGGGTACAGTTAAAAGGCATTAATTTGAGTACCATTTTTTTCATAATTGTTAAAATTTTTTGAGGATCAAAAAGTTATCTATTTTTAATTAGAATTTTTGATATCAAAATCCCTAATTCTATAAGAAAATGTTCTTTAGAAACCCAAATGTGATGTCAATAATCTGGTTTACCGATTCTATAATACACTTCTTCACGTTCTGCATTTGTTATAGTGATGTATGATATAAAATGTTTCCTTTGAGTATAATCCAACTTCAACTAAGACTTCATGTAACAATATTTTAATTGAAGTCTTAATTGATTTAATAAAAATATTATTTGTTCATTAAATATTTTCTTGTTTATTTTTTCTTTAAAAAAAGGGTTATGTGCGTTTATAGGAATATTCGCCAGTGTATATTTTATAGAAATATACGGTGACTTTCCATATGTAAAATTTCTTTTGTCTAATTTCATAAAATAATTTTTTGGAAATTAAAAAAATAAACATATCCGAGATGGCCAAGTTTGAAAGGTCACCGATTATGTCCCTAACCATTTACAAAAAATCCATCATCGTTTTTACTTTCTGTCACTTTGTGTGAACAGGTACTAAACTTTTAGACAACTTTTCTGTGCTCTTGAATTCTCTTTTAATAAGAGCTCAATATCTTTCCACTGGCCTTAACTTCGGGCAGTTTGGAGCATTTGCATCTCTTGGTTAATTATCCTTTTTGCACCACTCATGGGCTTGTTTATAGAATTTCTTAAAAATTTCGGCCTTTATTGAGTCCATTGTATTAAATAATTAGCTTCTTTTGCTGCAACTGCATATTTTTTCGGAAATTATGACTTTTTTCGGATATTATGACTGTTTCGTGTCCTGAGCTTTTCTTTAACATTCCCTCCAGCGTTAGGAACATAAAATTTTATGTCCATGAAGTTGGGGAAAATCTTTCGTCATCTAAGAATATTTTTTTAGAAAACTTGACTTTAATTTTCGTTCTCCGTTTTTTGGCCTCCAAATTTTTAGCAGCATTTTCGTACCAAATAGTCCGACGACCGAGCTAACAGGAATTTTTTTCTACCGAATAATTTCGAAAATGCTCTCTATTTTTTTGGACCTTTTCTTCTACCTGTACCAGGTTTCCTATCAACAGACTAGTCCTCCCTGTATTGTCTAAAGCAGTTTGGTCAAAATTTTTTGGGCAAAAATTTTTTTGAAAATACTTTACAATTTTAGTACGCACTTTTTTTGGTCCCTCATTTTGAACAGATTAACAATATATTTATTTGTTTGACAAATAAATATATTGTTGATCGAAAAAGAATCAAATAATATTTGGGTTAAAAATTTAATGAAAAACCTGTTCAAAGACTTTTTCGATCTCATTCTGTTATACAAAATTCCTTTTGTCTTCTTATTATAAATAAGATTTTGGCGAATTTAAAAAAAAAGTCATTATACCCGAGATGGACAGTTTTGAAAGGCTATACACTGCCTCCATGACAAACTGGGCCTTTAAAATAGTTTAGTTATAAGTTTTGTTAAAATATTTTTAATGGTTTAAAAGTTATAGAAATATTTTCAAAAAATCGTTAAAATTTTTTTATGAGTAAACATATTATGCTTGACACTTTGACTATAATATAGTCATTGTAACTAGTTTGTTTTATTAAATAAAATATCGCTTTGTATTTTTCTTCTATTTTCATTTAATTTATTGAAATACACATACAATTTTATATATATAATTTTTTAATTTATGATTTTCTTTTAAATTCCAAATTTTACATATTGAAAATTTTAACTAAGATTTATTATAATGAAAGTACTAAAATGATTATATAATATAATAATTTTATAATATACTATTTTGTTTTATAATAAGGCACTTTTAAATAATTGCCATATTTGTTTTTCTTAATATATAAAGATAAATTAAAAATAATTATTAAAAATATTAAAAAATAATAATAATAATAATTAGAAATTACAAAATACTTTGTACAATTAGAGAACAAAAAAAAACAGATTTGAAAAATGCACTCGTTTTAAAGAGAGGAGGGATATATATATTTTAATACTTATAACTTAAATTAGTAATTTATATTAAAAAAATAATATATACAACAATTTTTTTTCAATAAAAACTAACTAAAAATATTCATAATAATTATAATAATAATGAAATAATTATAATAATAGAAAACAATAACTTATTTCAAATTGAAGAGAAATAATTATAATAAAATTATTGCAAATTTACGCTCATTTGCAGCAAGTTGGTCATAACTGCAAAAAGAGGCAAGATTTGTATTAACATCAGGAGTGACCTGAAAATAAGCCAACTTATTAATTGAACATTATTTGAGAAGGAACTATTCGAAGCTTTATTTCCTCTAAATTTTTGACTTACAACACTCTTGCAGCAAATGAACATTATACGTTTTTCGAATTCTTTTCTTTATAAAATAATTTTAATTTTAAAGTCTTTTTTTGGGAAATTTTTCTTTATATCTAAATTTAGTATTTTCCTTATTTCTGTACTTCTCAAAATTCTCTATATTTTCTCTCTCTCTCGTTAAGTTGAATTTTATATCGAGATCCTCTAAACTTTCTCTCTCTATCTCTCTCTTAAACATATTATCACTTAACTCTCTAATACTGTCAATAATTTGGGAAACTATTTTTACGAAGTGGCCATTAATTTTGCCGCTTGTATAACATTGTGTTGATGATGATAGACTCCAGCCATATCGGAGGCAGTAGCACCATGCATACCCGTCGTAGAACCCGTTGAACCGCCCAGAGCACCAAATGATGAACCAAAATAACAATTATTAACATAATCATAATTGGTAGCATTCGTTTCGGATTTAACACTATAACCACCTAAACTGCCACCACTGCTGGCTGAGGTGGGTACATGTTGTGAGAGGGAGGGTGAATGATGATGATGGTGGTGATGGGCCGCTGAGGCAGCATGATGAGCGGCTGCAGCCGCATGATGATGATGGTGGTGTAAATGATGGGCATGATAATTTGAACTGGCTGAACTTGAGGGTGATAGACCATTGGACAGGGCATTACTTGAACCCAATAGATGTTCATATTTTTGAGAACCAAAAGCTGAGCCCGTTAGCTGAGAGTGGCTCAAATTATTTTGGGCTGCTAATGCTGATGGTGAATATAAATTATTACTGTGTGTAGAATTACCATTGGCGGTAGTGGATGTGTTTGTATGGGCTCCTAAGTGGGCGGAGGCAGATGATGTGGCTGCGGAGGAGGAAGAGGAGTTATGGGATGTGGAGGCATTATTTAGTAATCTGCTTTGTTGCGACGAAGTATGGGGTAAATGCATATGATGGCTTAAAGAACTGTGTAAGGCAGATGTGGCAGAACCCAAACTTAAATTATGCAAAGCCGATGCAGATGAACTGGCCGATTTGACCGCTAAATCATTTTGTAATTTTGAAGCCAAAGAACCAGGCAAACTATGGCGTTCTAAGCCCAAAGAAGGTTTGAGATCTATGGAAAGAATTTAAGGAAATTAGGAAATTTTAATCTCAAGAAAATATTGCGTTTTAAGCAGAACTTACCATCTTCTTTAATCTCTTTGCCATTTTCATTGGAACTGCCGGTTTTCTTGGGTTTCCTTTTCCTGGTTTGTATGCCATCTTTGCGCATGGCTAAAGGTCTATTTACGCCATGTAATTTGAAATATAAACCACAGGCATTACACACCGGTTCTCCCTCATTATTACGTCTCCATAATGTTGTGGTTCGGGTACCACAATTAGTACAACATAAACCCAAACGTCTAGTTGCAGTCTGCAATAAATTGAAAACGATTTTTTAGCATTTCATGTTATAAAAATATTCCGAAATTTTTGAAAATATTTTTGAAACTACTGATCGTTTAAGTTTTAAAAGACCTTAAAAGCAGAATATTTTTTTAGAATCATTAAGATCGCAAAAATTCTTTTTTCAGGTCAAATAGTTGATGTGTTACTTAAGAAATGAAATTCTTGATGAACTCATAGTTCCTTGATCATTTCTGAAATATTTATTTCATTCGAATCGGTTCTGAAGATTTATAAAAATTCAAGACTAAAATGGATCTTACGGATTAATCAGATTTTTTTAAATCTCATCAACTCATCGAGAAAAGTTTCTCAAACTCTCGATCTTTCAAAAATCTCACGATCAGTTCCAAAATCTTTTCAATTAATTAAAAAAGAGAAATAATTAAAAAAGAAAACAACACTCACTGCACTCACCAATCGCTTGCTTGGCTTGATCAACGGTCTATTCATACCGTTCATTTTATGATACAATCCGCAAGCGTTACATAAATAATGACCTGTACCATCCCGTCGCCACAAAGGCGTACTAATAGCACCACAATTAACACATTCTCTACCCTCGCCAAATTGAAAATCTATAGCACTGTCATAAGGCGATGAACGTTGAAATCCGGTAGGATCATAAGCAGCACGCCAAGAACCCATCATTACGGCATTTTGTGTATAAAACTGTGGTGGCAATTGGGCATGAGCCGTACCAAAACTATCCGATGTCCAGGCGTTTTGAGCAGCAGCTGTACCAAAATGTGCGGCCACATGTTGATATTGACTATTAGTTAAAGCTCTATTGGATGGTACATAGACAGGGGCACTAACGGTGGCAGCAGCGGCGGCAGCTTGTTGATGATAAGAACTGACACCAGAGCCGGAAGTGCTGCCACTTAAATCGGGATAACCCGCCGTCGAATGGATACATTTTAGCTGTATATGAAGAAAAATCCTGTTGATCCAAATTTCCAACTGCTGAAGATCTTTGGCCCAAGGCTAGCTGATAGTTGGCGGTCACAGTGTTAGGTGAAGCCAAATCCTGTTGCATAAGCGTTATATCAGCCGATGAAGAGTGTTGATCGGAATTTGACTGGAAATAAGAAAAAAGAGAGAAATTAATAAGAGGAATAATTATTTGGAGTAAATTAAAGTTAAATCTGATTGGCCTATTTAAGATAAAGGTTTACACCCTTTTTTGTATAACAAATACTTAAGAAAACAATTTAAAGGCTGCCATCATTACATTTTATTTTAAATGGCCCATCCCATTATATGTTTTTTATCTTGGGGGGGGGGACTAGTCAGCAATACGCATGCTTTCTTTTAAATTCCTATACTATCGCCATCATCATCACCATCGTTATCTTCTTCTTCGTCTTTCCCTTTTCATAACCCACCACCATCAGGGAGTGTTGTTGTACTCATTGCACACATACTCTACAAACAATTTAAAGTCTTCCATAAATTCTTTTCACATAAAACTCAATTTTTAATGGCGTTTTTGCACGTTACAATTTTGTTTCGTTATTTATTTATTTTTTTTTCTATATTTACTGACTGACTGGATCTCTGTTTAGGCCCAGCCACATTTTTCGTTTTGTTGTAATGAAAAAATAAAAGAATTTTCGACTTCCATATATTTAATTTTATGGCTGTTTTTCTGAGAGTGTGTTTGCATGTGTGTGTGCATTTCGCATTGCATTGCAATAATGCACTCAATGCACGTTTACAGAAGTTTGTCGACAACTTGTAAATGCCATAAACACATTTAGAATTTTTTATTTTTGTTTGCATTTATAGACTCGTAATTATTAGTTTTTATGGTAAATTTTATAGCAAATAATAAATTTTATAACAAATTTTCTGTAATTTTTAAAATAATAAATTAAATTTTTATTTTGAAAATTTTTGAAAAAAAAAATGAAAGCGAATTATAAAAAAGCGGCGGCTTGTGAAAAGCCAGCGCCGTTAGAAATTGTAGGGGCTTTGATTCAAACATAAATTATTTACAAAAAGAAAGAAATCTGTTGATGACCCAATATTAAGGTCAAAATTTTAAATGTAAATGCGGTGCAACCTAAAATATTCAAGACATAAAAAAACGTAAAATGGTCCCACAAAATGTGGGCGAACTGTTTCCAAAGTTATCGCAAAGTATTAAGAGAATTTGACTCTTTATAGAGAGACTTGGTCAGGGAAGACAAAAGGGCCAAGAAAATTTGAAACACATTCACGAGAGCTTTAAACATAACTTATAGAGAATCTTTCCAATCAAACCAGGTTTAAAGTGGTGCGTATTCAAAACATGTCATTCCTAGACTTCATACAAGTTTGATTGTCTTTCCAAAACAAAAGCTTCGTTTCTGAAGTGTATTCCAAGGTCCAAGATAATTGAATCCACTGTTTTCAGAACAGTGTTTCAATTCTTAATTCGATTTTTGAGGTCTGTTTCCTGAAAAGGTCATCTTAACCGTTCGAAACAAGAAAAAGTCAGAAGAAACAATTTCTACAATTTCTGAGTAACAACATGGTTTGATCCAAATTCCATAAAAACTCGCAATTTTGATAATCTAATCTAAAGTTAAGCATATTTCAGTTAGGGAACCCCTAAACGATTGCTCATTAAAAGAGCCATGATTTGGGCGATAAGGCGGGTCAACCAAAACTTTTCATAAAATTCTCCTTCTATTTTAAAAGTTCTCCATTTTTGAGAATGAATCAATGAACCAATTTCTAAAACCCTGTTCTAAAGTGAGGAGTACCCCGGTAAAGCCATTCTTCATCGATTGAAGCGAATATTTGTTTGAATGGGTCTTATCTTGTATCTAAGACGATTTAGCCTAAATATCACAAATTTACGATACCCTTTTCTTTATCGATTGAAATGAATGACTTTTAAAAAGACATTATCTAACCAATTTCTGATACCCTGATCTAAAGCCCTTCCATATAGTAGTCAGAAGGCGTATGATCCGAGCAAATTCTGGTGGATGAGCCTAGACTTTTCATTCAGTTTTCTACCAATCTTGCACTATGATGCCGAGAATTAATGTGATCAAAGGTTATGACCTCGTGCTTGGTGGATAATTCTGGTCGTTTTAGATTTTTATGATTATAACTGTTTTCAAATGAAATAATTCCGGTTATGGTCTGATTTGGTTTCAAAACTTTGGAGTACAAAACACTCCGCAAATCCTACCAAATACCGAGCAATATTTGGCTTTGACATTAATTGGCTGAATGGAAGGGCTTTTGATATGACGACTTTAAAACTTTCACATTTTGAAGCCTTGAAGCATAATTCCGACTTAAAAAACACCTTAAACGGATTTAATAATATTTATTGATGTTTGAAGATGTTTACCCTTCATAATACCATAATTGTTAATACTGAAAATACTGAACCGATTACGACCAGAAATACCAGCTTTTTAACACGTTTTAATCAACAAAATCGAATAAGTATTACCGTCTAATTGGGATTTAAGGGCCTTATTAGTTCCTTTTTTATTCCGTATTTGATATGATAAAATTCCACCATATTATGGTAAATTTTTATTAAAAAAAATATTTAAGAGAACAGAACAAAATCGAATTAGTGTTACTCTCTAAATGGAATTTATTGGAACAAGTTTTTCGCCTCTTCATTCCGATTTCATATGTTAAAATTCCACCATATTATGGTTAATTTTTATAAAAAAAAACTATTAAAGAGAACCGAATAAACAGAGAACATTTAAACAAGTAATTGATCTACGAAATCGAATTAGTGTTACGCTCGAAATGGACCTAATTTTTTGCCATTCTAATCCGTATTTTATATTTTAAAATTGCACCATATTATGGTCAAATTTTATCATATATATTCGAGAGAAATACATCTATTTCTATTAATACCATCACAATACGAAACCAAAATTTTTTTAATACAATAGCTTAATCATATTATGGCTAACACATTAGCATAACCATATTATGGTTAAACATAAAATTGTAAATTATTTGTTCAATGTGATTAACAAGAGGTTTGAAATTTAATTAATTACAATCGATATTACTTTAAAGAATAATAATAATGCTCTCAATCATAATATGATAGAACTAATCATATACTAAAATTAACTTATTTTTTAATCAAACAAATATTCTAAAAAAGCTATAAATTCTTAAAACCTCAAAAACAGCAACAACAGTAAACAAAATTATTTCATCTTATCGTCAATATGACAAAAACGTAATTAAATAAATTGACAACATTTCAAAATAAATTTAATAAATTTTTGAAAAAAATCCGAGTACTAGAAAATAATTTTTATTTTAAATTAAAAATTCAATTCCAATAAATAAACTTAATGACATTAAATATGTTCTATTCTATTTCTTTAATAAACCCCCTTTTAAAATATCTACGAAAATAATGAATCATCATCATCATCATGATCATTTGTTTCACTTCCTCTCCTCCTTAGCATTCAATATGCAAAATCAGTGTCGATCACACAAATTACTTTACTTCCTTTTAGTAGTAAAAAGACTTTTTTAACTCTTTTTTTTTTTGGACTTGAAATATTTCTTTTTTGGCTCTGAGTGCAAAGAAAACGTAAAATATGTGTTTGTGTGTTTAAGATCTTTGGTGGAGATCATCACATCTTCCTGATGCCATAAATAAAGTCAAAACTGAACGAACGCACACACAACAGACAAATTGATCCACTCGAAAATGCATTAAAGAAATAAAAAAAGAACGAGGAGAATTAATGGCAAAAAAGAAAAAACAAAAGAATGAAATAAAAAAGAATTTAAGAATTAAAGAAATATTGCGCGGTAATAATGCAACAAAGAAAACGTTGATCGTAATGCGAGGGTTTTGAGAGAAGTTGAGGATCTTTTGTATTTAAGTTTGTTATAGAGAAATTGGGAATTTTTGGAAAATTCCCAATTTTGGCTTTTTTATATAAAAAGTAAGTTGATTTGAAAATTAAAAATGAAGATCAGTGATCTTAAGATCACTTTTTAATGTTTTTCCTAATATTTATGAACGATTCTTTTCTAAAGTGAGAAGCTCTTTACAAATGATAATTTTAAGTACAAATCTCTCATTCTCTCTTAACGCTCTCTCTCTTTTAATCGATGTTTCGCATTTTTGAGGATCTTTTTGTTTATGTCTGATATAGAGAAATTAAGATATTTTGCCAAATATTGTAAAAGAATTAGAGTACTATTACGTGTTTTACATTAAAAAGTATGCTTAGTTGAGAAGTGAAAATGAAGATCAGTGATCACTAGATCAATTTTTAATATTTCATCCAAAACTCTCTTGAATGAAATTATGAAATTTAAGCAAATTCCTCTCTCTTTCTTATCGATCTCTTCAAAAATCAATGATTCTCATTTTGGAATGTTAACGTCTCTTAATTAAGAAAAATAATTTGAAGTAAATTTTTTGTTCTATAAAATTGTATTTAACGTTTTTGATATATAAAAGTACTAAATTGAGATCGGTGACTTTTGTTCGTTATATTCTTTTGTATCATTTTATATTCCTTACAATATTTATTTATCTTTCATAAGAATTAGTGAGTTTTTTATTTAGTAGTGTCCATCTCTTTCTTTTTATATCCCTCTATCATGTGAAGTGATCATGACTTCATTAAATGCTTTCGAGACAGAATAACAGGATCATTTTATATTTCTTAAAAAATTTTTTTCTCTTTCGTAAAAGATCATATATTCTTAAAACTTTTTTATTGAGATGAGTTACTCTCTCTCTCTATCACTCTCTACTCAATTATAATTCACTTCAAAAATTTTTACTTCCCTCTACCTCTCTTTCATTCTCTTACTACTATGAAAATTAATTTGAAGTTAAATTTTTTTATATCAAAAACGAGAGAAATTAAGATCACCGATCTTTAGTAAATGTATATGAGTGGAGCTGCATCGAGGATCAAATAAAATTTATATAGTTCTCACAGTGTATTTTTTAAAACTTTATTTAATATTACTAAGAGGTATTTTATTGAAAGGATCACCTCCCCCCTCCCCTTTATTAATATGTAATCTATTTCGTTTTTTATCCTTTAATTGTAGACAAATATTTCGTATATCAAACTTAAGATTACAGTGATCTTAACAAAATTATATGTTATGTTCTTTAATGATCTTTATTGAAAATGATCACTCCCTTTATTAATTGATGATCCGTTCGTTAATATATCTTTTTGGAACAGAAGATTAAAGGCTTTTGATTTGATCTGAGAAATTTTTAATTCTCTTAATAATATTTATATGCTCAAAATGAGACCACTGAAGGTCACCCGGTGATCATTTAAAAGTTACTTTTTAATTACATTTTATTTGAATTTCAAAACGATCTCTTAGAGATCTTTTAAAAAAATTACGATCACTTAACAATTTTTCTATTAACATTTACTCTCTTGAAAATTACAAAAAAGGAAAACAGATAACGTTCCTTAACCTCTTTAAACATTTTTATAAAAACCACGATCACTAACCTTTATTATCAATTTGTTTGTTGTTATAAAAAATATCATACTTAAAGACGACGCCTTTTACCCAAATACAATTAAGACCCCTTAAAAAAAGTATCCTGTTTAGAGTACTTTTACTTTTATTTCCCTTAGTCTAAACTCTATATTGAAACTGATCTTGTCAAGTAGTGATAATTTATAATGATCACTTTTTTTTAATAAAACTTTAAATAGTAACTCATAATTTTTGTTGTTGTGGTTGTTGGTTTTTATAATTTTAAACCACTTAACGTTTTATTTCCTTTAACACTCAAGTGTTTATATAAAATGTTTTGATCGTTTTTCGTTTTTTTCTTCAAGACGACCTTTTTTGATATGGTTTTTGTTTTTTCTTGCTTAGAGATCATTGAAATAATATCCTGTATTTAAAATCAAGTGAGTCTGTGTTATGGTGAATGTCTGTCTGAAAAGTCTGTCCATCCTGAGTAAGGGAATTTGTTTTTGTATCAATTACTTTTTTTGTTGAATATAAAAATAAAGATCACTATATGATCAACTGTTTGAGTGGTCAGTGTCAAGAGAGGGAGAGTGAATAATAATAAAGTGTGGTTTATAAAGAGGTTAAAAAAACGTTAATCATTTCACGTAGAAAGAAAGAGTTTGGAAAAAATTGTAACATAATAATTTTTTTTGTGATCTTGATATTTTAGAAAAATACTTTTTTAATATTTGTTTAATTTTTTTGATTCAGAAAGATCACTCCTTGCAGAAGGGGGGTAATGAAGATCAGTGATCACTTAAATTAATGAATGACCACAATGATCATTCGCTATCGTAGTAAATAAATTTGTTTAAATTAATGAATGATCATGATAGTTATTCACGATCGTTTATAGGATCATCTAATTGTTTTCTTCTTAAAAAATCATATTTAATACATTTTTCTATGAAAAAAAATTGATATCTTTGAATTTTCTATGACCATTCGCTATAGTTTTTTGCGATCACTTTCTTTAAAAACACATTTGATTCATATTAAATAAATGAATTTAAATTAATGAATGATCATTAGCGATTACTTATAGGTTAACTTAATTTATTTGCGTTTTCTTCTTTAATGAAATAAAGATCAGCGATCAGTTTTTAAAATTTCTCCTAATGCTTTTATAGAGGTTTTTTTCTAAAAGGAGCTTATCAACTACAAATCTCTCTTTCTCTTTTACCGTTCTCTTTATTATTTGATGATCCTCAATTTTAGCTTTAACTTATCGTACAGGAAAAAATGCTTTTTGATTCTCGCATTACGACTACTGAATGACCAGTTAAAGTTTTCTTGTATAAAAAATAATTAAATTCAGATCAGTGATCTTAAGTTCGTTATATTCTTTAGAAAAGGCATCTTTCTTTAGGAAAGGAAGTCCTAAGATCGTATTGTTATTAATTGGATCAAAATTATCAAATTATTTGTATTATTTTCGCTTTAAGAAAGATCACTCTTTGAAATTGTTAAGTCTTGAGATCAATGAGAGAAAGAGAAAGGAAAGGGTATCAAATATTTCATGCCCCAAATTATTGTCTATTTTATGTAGAATATTTTACAAAATTGGCATGAAAAATGGCAGAAAAGGGAATTTAACCAAAAAATCTGATTTTCCAATAATGAAAAAAAGTCCAAAAGTTCAGAATTAGAGTTTAAAACCTAGAACTTTTTTTATCCCTCCGATCTCTATTATAATATTAATTAATTAGAAAAAATAATAATTACAGCATTTTCTAGATGTTGTAATCTTTTTGGACTCATTCTTTTTCAAAATTCATTTTGAGCGCTTTTAAAAACGCTCTAAATTAGCATTTTTTTCTTAATGACAAATTATTATTGAAAAAATCAGATTTTTTTCCGATTCTTTGTCTTTATTCCTCTGATGCGAATGCTTTTTAGATTTAAATTAATTTTTTATTGTTGTTGTTGTTTAATTTCTTTTATGAGTCTGTTTTTTAAGTCTTTTTTTTTCTACTCCGATCAAAAACTCTTTTATCTTTTAGACTCAAGATTCAATCCTTTTTGTTTTTGTTGTTGTTATTTTTTCTATATCACTCTTCGTCCACCTTTATTAGTTTGATGACAAGATTTTTGTTTTGAGTTAATGTTGCCTAAAAATGCTTTTGAAGTTAACCGATCTTAAGGAAAAAAAATATTATGGACTTAACAAAAAACCGAAGAGAACTTGTTTGGAAAAAAAGTGTGGCGTTTATTGAAAATATAAAAAAAAAAATATTTAAAAAAGTGTGATCAAATTGCCTTGATATTTTTTTATGAGCAAAAGGCAGATATATTTTAAAGTGTCACACAAAAAGTCTTGAGAGAGTTTTCAAAATATTTGCATATTTTGTTTCATACTTGAAATATTTCGAAATCAAATCCTCTAAACGGGTTTAAAAGAAATATTGAGGAATGTGATCGAAATATGATCAAAACATTTTAGCCGCTTAAAAGAAATTTAAAAGCCGACGGCTTTTAGAACTAAATTTAATAAATAAATTTGACGATCATGATGATCATTTGCGATCGCTCAGTATGTTCAAATCGTTTTTTTTAATAATTATAGACATCTTAATGAAATTTCACACTGTAAGAACTGAAGTGTCTTAGAGGTGATTTGGAGGAGTACAAATGCCTATCTGGGGGACTAATCGGTGACCATGCAAAGTTGCGCATCTCGGTTATTTTGATTTTTTTTTTTAATTAACCAAAAATTAATTAACGATTTTATGAAAAAGAAATTTTGTATATCGATAGAACTTGCAAATGGTGAAATTCTGAAATTCATTTAAGAGGATCTCAAAGATAATTTTTGTAAACTGAATCCGAATGAACTCGTGGTTCTCTAATCGCAAAGCTGAGTCATTAAATAGAATCTTAAAATTATCTTTAATATAGAGTTTTATATGTGAAGTAAACACCCAAAATGTATTTTCAACCGGCGGATCCTTATAATGAGGGAATGATCATTTAGATGAAGAATTCAAATGTTTTATACGAATTGGGATTTTGGGCATTTTTGCATGGAAAAGTCTTTTGAAGTCCCTGAATTGTGCACAAGTTCATGTATATTACATTTCTCTAGCCAAATTAAGTTATTTTTTCCGATAATAAATGTTCATGATGATCATTTGCGATCATATATATGATCACCTCAAAAATACGCGATCGTTTTTTTTTTGCGTTCACTTAAATTATTTCCTTTTTCAATTTATTACTTTAAAAACGTATTTAATTCATATGAAATAAATGAATTTAAGCTAATGAATGATCATGACGGTCATTCACGATCACTTGAATGATCACCTAAATTATTAGCGCTTTCTTCTTAAAAACGCGTTTATTTAACACATCTTTTAAGAAAAAAATGTTTTTTTCCTATTTCCTATAATCAGTCACGATCGCTTCTATGATCACTTAAATTATATTATTTTAAAATCATATTTAATCCAAATTTAATAAATGTAATAAAATTATTGAATGATACTGAACATTTGCGATCACTCAATTATTTGTGTTTTCTACTTATTTGAAAACATAATTGTGATCACCCATTTTTATTAAACACATTTTTTATTAAAAAAAAATTCCGATCGTTTTGTGTGATCATTTAAATTATTTGGATTTTCTATTTAATTCTTTAAAATATATTGGATCCGTAGTAAATAAATTAATTTAAAATTAATAAATGTTCATTTGCGATCACTTGCATGAGCACCTAAATTATTAACGTTTTCTTCTTAAAAAAGCGCTTTTATTTAACACGTTTTTCTTCTTGTTACGTACATTCGCAATCGTTATGTGCATTTTAATTTATTTGTTTAAAAATACATTTGATTTATGTTTAATAAACAAATTAATGATGATCATTTGTGATCACTTGTATGATCATCTAAAATATTAGCGTTTTTTACTTATAAAGAAATCGCTTTTATTTAACATTTTTATGAAAAAAATATATGTTATTTTCTCATTTCCATTTCACTATTTACATCATTTCATTTCCTTCAAAACAACTCATTTTGATTGATTACTTGAGACTTAATAAAGTGTTAATTGATTTAATGAAATATTGAAGTCGTTTTTTAAGTGTTAGAAAAAATGTTTGAAATTTAATTATTTAATTGATGATTTAATGACAAGAAAAATTTATTTAAAATCACATGAAGTTGCAAGTTCACTAAAGTGATTGAGCTTAAAATAACTTTGTTTTTCGGAGGATAATACTGATCGTATTCGATCCCAGGACAATTGAATCTCCACCCGAGTTATATTCGGTTAAAGATTTTCAATTTTGCGACATCTGTATCAATCAGAAGTTTTTTCCTTGATAAGAACTACACAGATCGTATTAAATGATCTGTTCTGACTTGATCAGATGCTTACTGTCTTTTAAACTGCTGATCAATATGATGTGAACGTCTTTCCAGAGTGGATTTACATTTTTTGCCACTTAAAGTCTTCTATTAAAAATCCGCTTTAAGGAAAATATAGATCGATATGTGAAAAGGCTAAAACTACTTAAGGACTGAGATCGAAAAATTCTTAACACACGTTTTTCATTAAAACTTTTAAACCAATTATTATTTGATTTATTGATCAAGTTACCTTTTAAACATATTGTTAATCTGATCAAAATCAGTGATAAGAAAAAAATGGCGTTTTGAAATGATTCAATATTTTCCCAACTTGATCCTATAAAAAGTTGGCCAGGTATTCAAGGATCTGCCATCAAATTCTTTTCAATGTTATTGAACAGTACCGTGACAAGATATCCATTGATAGAAAATCTGGTTCAGGTAGAAGGAATGGTCCATATGATGTAATAGAAATTATTTTCAAAAAGGCTCCCAACACATCCGGTTAGAAAGTGGCCCAGTTAACTTAGTGCTCGAACTATTTGGTACCAATGGATTACGAAACATACGTTCTAGCAGATTTTCTGCAACATCCTGGTAAACAATTTAATGTTTCTGATGTTGAGGAAAAGCTTAGGACCCAAAAACAGTCAAAATTTCCCAAAAAGCTCGAGCTCTACCGAAATTTTTATCAAGGAAAGTTTTTTTAAAAAATCTGCTTCCATTCATAAGTCTTTATAATGTGTCCACTTTAACAAGCCCTTGAGTGGTACAAGTACTAAAATGTAGTATATGTACAAAAGAGACAAATCCTCCATACTGCCCAGAGCTAACAGCACAAAAAAGTGTCCTAAAGTGTGAAAGCTTTTATACGAATTACCAGTTCGAGGGTTTTCGAAAATGGTTCAAAATTTCATCACTAGTGATTAAAACTAATAAATATTTCATTTTGATGATTTATTTTATGTATGTTAAGAATTTTTCGATCTCAGTCCTTATATAAAAATTTCTTTTACTGGGGTATTTTTGGGCCAAAAAAAGTACAAATAAATTTTTTATAAAAAAAAATATTTTTTTAAATTATTTTCCCCCCAAAAACACCACTTTAAGATATTTCTGCACTTTTATTGATCAGAACAATAATTTCCATATTATTTTCTTTCATATTGATTTTTTTCTCGACGAGGGCCATGTGTTTCTTTCAAAATTTCATAAGAATAATTTTTTTTTGATTTTAATACAATTTACGCTTTAATTTCATACATCATCGTTTTTATATTAATGGATAAGATAATAAAAAATAATAAAAAATAATAAAAATTATAATGAAAAAAATCAATAAATAAATTTAAAAAAGTTTTTTTTCTGAAAAAAAACTCATTTCAAGGGTTAAAATTGTTGTCGAACTTAAATTAAATTCTTTTATTCAAGGAAATTAAATAAAACAATTTATAACTAGATTTCTTGGTAATGAATTTTCGCAATTACATTTATAAAAATGGAGATTTTTAAAGAAAAAATATTACACCATTTCCAAGAATAAATTAAAGTCAGACTGGTAAAATATTTATGATCAATAAAAAAAAAGTAAAAATACATTCAATTCATTTAAAAATTCATATTTCAACAAAGAAATGTGTTTTTCTTTTTATAACGATCAAACATTTTTCATGAAATATTTGCTTAGTGTGACTGCAAACTTTGATATAAATCAGAAAATTAAGTCCATTTGTTGAATTAAGAAATCAGACTGCAAGTTCTCTGATTTAACAAAAACCTTATAAATGAAAAAAATCATAAAAGAAATTAAAAAATTTGTTTGTTTCTTTTATGGTGATCAAATAATTTAAATAATATACTTGTTTAGTGTGACTTTTATATAAATAAAGTCAGAATTTAGTCCATTTCTTGAATTAAGAAAGCAAGTTCTCTGATTTAACAAAAACCTTATAAATACAAAAATCTTTAAAATCTTTGTTTGTTTCTTTTATGGCGATCAAATAATTTAAATAAAATACTTGTTTAGTGTGACTTTTATATAAATAAAGTCAGAATTTAGTTCATTTCTTGAATTAAGAAAGCAAGTTCTCTGATTTAACAAAAACCTTATAAATGCAAAAATCTTTAAAATCTCTGTTTGTTTCTTTTATGGCGATCAAATAATTTAAACAAAATACTTGTTTAGTGTGACTTTTATATAAATAAAGTCAGAATTTAGTTTGATTTTTGAATGCATGTAAATTTGGTTAAATGAAGCCCAGTTAAGGTTTAATGTTCAGTCAAGAAGTAAACTTCAGACATAAGTATTTGGTATCTATGAACACGTAAGATCCTCTAGATTTACATTTTCTAAAGAAAAATTGAGTGATAAATCGCGTAAAGGAAAGAAATTATAAAAAATAAAAATTCGGAATTTTTGCTAATATTGTGAAAAGAAAATTCATGTTTAAAGTTTAATAAAATCAAAAGAAATCATGATATTTATTTGAAATTTCAATACGTTATAAATGAACTTGTCTACAAATCAAGGAATTGAAAGTATGCCCACTTTACCATACAGAAATACCCAAAATCTCAAACCGTTTAAATCATCTTTAAAATTTTTACTTTTTTCACTTTAATGATCATCCAGTCATAATAAGGGTAATTCCGGAGAAAATATTTTATGAATATTTTCCTTACATATGTAGCTTTACACTTAAGACAGTTTAAACATTATTCCAGCTTTGGGATTTGAGAATTTAATAAAAGAATTTACTTTAAAAAATACCAGCTTTTGATAGGGTTAGTGGCCAGATCTTTAGCCCAATTTTATCCAAAATTAGTTTACAGGTATTTCCTTTAAGATTTCTTTGTAAAATAATATCAAATTTGAAAATTTAAAACCTAGAAAAAGGTTTTATTAGTAAATGAATGTTGCCACCTTTTTCGGAAAAATAATAAAAAATTGTTTTATTTTCAAGCTGAAGTTTCAACTTCAGAATAGTATAACCTTTAAACGGGTTCATATATATCTATATTCATTACAGTAACATTTTTTTAGAATTTTATAGGAAAATGGCTGCCAGATTTTTAAAATTTTTTGGAACTGAGGAAGACTAACAGAAGACAAGAGTTTAAATGGTTTAAAAATTTATTTCGTTTTGATTATCTCTGAAACTATAACGGATAATCTACACATAAGAATATAGTTTTGATAGAGATTTAAAAGGACTGTCTATATATAATTTTTTATACCAATTAATAAATGATTTTTTGGCGAATTTTAAAAAAAAGTCAACATTCCCGAGAAGGCTAATATTGGAGGATAACCGCCGACGCCCCTGATTGGATAAGGGACTGTACTTCTCCAAATCATCTTGCAAATATCTCAAATCTAACCGTGTGAAATTTTAACAAGATATCTATAGCTGTTCCAAAGTTACCGAATTATTTCCAAAAATATTCGATTAGGACACAATAAGCGCTGTGGACACCTTAAAGGTTGCAACTTTTTAGATATCTTGATGAAATTTGGCATATAGTAAAGGGAGCCTATTGAAATTGATCAGGCAGCTCCTGTACAAAAGTCCTCGCGAAATTATGTGAACAATAAAATTGAATCCAAAGTTTTATAGTTTTTTTCTAGTTTTCGAGTGATCAAGTATTATAAATGACATTTTAGGTTAGTGTGATAACAACTTTAAGAGGTATAATGTTATTAACTATTTCTATATAAGATTTATTGTCATGAAGACGTGAGTTATTATATTTAATCCTTTGGATTTTTGAGGTTATGTTCATATTTTTGTTAATAATTGAAAATATTGATATTCACACTTACTTCACCGTCGCTCAAAAGAATTCCCATTTTAATTTTTCAGATTAAATTAATTTATTTTTTTATATTTATTTTTGCACTATTTTTTTTTCTTTTTTGTTAAAAAACTAGATTTTTTAATTTTTTATAAAGAACAAAAAAAATTCACTTTTAAATTCTCTTTCTAAATTATTTTTTTTTTAAATTTTGTTTCAAAACAAAATTTTTTATTATTATTTTTCTTAAAAAATTTTCATTAAATATTTATAAAATCATTATGAATTTCGGGGCAAAATTTTATTGAAAAAAAACACGTTTTTTGATTTTTATAATTTTTATCAAGATTTTTTAGATTCCAATCATTTCGTATTTTAGACGAATTTGAATTAAAAAAAATAAATATTTTGAACTGTATTCCTTGAGGCCAGTTAAGATACTAAATATCAAACTAAAAAAACTTGTCAAAGTAAACACACAAACTTAAGCATCCATTCGAAACAACCAAAACAACCAACCAAACATCCAGTCAACCAGTCATACCAGCCAACAACAAGCGAACGTACGAATGGACGGACAGACGGACTTAGAGTTTAAAGTAGGTAAAAAAGCCGGTATTACATTACAACAAGAAAAACACACAACTACTTACTGCACAACAACTTTAAATAAACAACAAACTCACAGATCTTCACTCACTCACACAAACACACACACTCACTAACACCACAACAACTTGAAAAGTCAAGAAGTTGTTGTTTTTGTTGGAAATCAACATAAAAAGTCAATTTTCATCAATGGAAGTAAATGAACCAACTTTAGACAAAATAACAGAAACCCTAAACAACACACACACACATCCATGTATAAAACTATACAAATATTAATGTAATTGCAAAGAGAGTGTATGATATTTATTTAAAGAGAGACAAGGAAAGAGAGAAATATTTATGAGGGATCTACGAATTAGTTCATTATATTTCAAGTGGTTATAAAAATTACAGGTATTCTAGACCAATAACAACAATAAAATCTAAAGAATTGATAACTATTTTAAATTTAAGTCCTTTTTTCTCAATCTTTTGAGAAATAGGAAGTGAAATCATTTACTCAGAAATACTTAAAAAGGACTAAGAGTACAAATTAAAACGGAAGTATAAGAAATTTAATTATGTTAATGGAAATTTCTGAAACTTAGAAAAAGGATTGAATTTTTGTATTAATAACGCTTTTTCGTGAAATCATTCTGTGAGTTTGGAATCGATAAATATTTTTTAAGAAATTTCATAAACACATTCTAGTGGTATTTTTCAATAGATTTAAAGCAAAGCAAATTGTAAATCGCTGAATGGAAGATGAATGATAGACCTCTAAAGTTGCACACCACTATATTCATAAAGCTTTTTCGGAAATAATTATGTAATTTTGATATTATTAAATATTTTTTAATGAAATTTCACATACTTAATCTACAAGTATTTACCAATTGACTTCGAACAGCAAAAGTTTTGAATGGATGTGGGGCGAAGTAATTTATACCTCTTAAGTTGGACACCTTTATATTAATAACGCTTTTTCGGATATAATTCTGTAACTTAAAACTATTTCATCTTTTTTTAATGAAATTTCACAAAATCATTTAAGAAATATTTTCCAATTGTTTTAAAGGAGCTTAACCTTCAGTTGGTTCAGAGGACCAAGGGTAGAAGTCTGAAGTCGAACTGCTTTATATTAGCAACGATTTCTTGAAAATAATTGTATAACTTCAGAACTAATTTATATAATTTAATAAAATTTCACTTAAATATTCATAAGGAATTATGCAAGTTGTTAGTGGGTCCAGGAAACAAGATTGGACACCTCGGTCCCATCCCACCTAAATATTTTTGACTTTGTCCGTTGATAGAAAACCCGTTTCAGATAGAAGGAACTGATGTTTCTAAAGCCAAAAAAAGAAGCATTTTCAAAAGGACACCCAACACATCTGGTAGGAACGCAGCTAAGTTAAGTGCTTGGACTTAACGTTGCTAAAAATTTAGCTGGCAAAAACAGAGCACGGAAACTGAGGTCAAGTTTTCTAAAAATCACTCGTGTGTTTTGCTGATGCTCAAGAGAATGCTGACGAAATGTTTAGGAACCAATAGCGGTCCAGTTAACAGAGAAAGAAGAGGTATATACAAGTGTGATAGATTTTATACGGTGGTGGACCAGTTGTTCGAGCAAAGTGATAGAAAGCACTTTAAAATTTCATCACCATAAAAATATATATTTTTTTAATTGTGATAACAATTTCAATCAAATCAGAAAAGGAATTAATGAAGAATTTTTCATTACATTAAAACAATGTAAACATGATAATTAAAATATTTGCTTTATTAGCAAAAAAAATCCCCATTTTAAATACTGACTCATATCCTTAAGATATTTTTTATTATCCTTATGAATTATATTCCATTTTAATTGACCACAATGACATTATAAATTATCCCCATTAATAATTCACTTAAGAACAAAAAGATTCTAAATCCATTATCATCCATTTGGTGCAACATTTATTTTAACATGCACCATCTTGACCATTGATTTTGTCTTGTTTAAAATAAAACACCTCCTTATTAATAAAATATTTTATAACTCTCAATAAAAATAATAAATTAAAAGATTTTAAAAGCAAAAAAAAAAAAACAATAAAAAATTAATAAAAAACTCGAATATAAAAAAGTGTAATATATCCCACTGAGTTAATGGATCTTTATTTACAGTTTCCATTGTCGGTTACTCTCTTTTATTTATTTCATTTTATTTTATTATGGTCAAAACAATAATGGGATCTTCCACACTTGATCGTATTATGATCATCATTCTCATCATCACGTTGATCTTCTTTATGTTCATAATGAAGATGATATTGATGATATGATCAACAACTGATCATCAAAACAGAAGCACAAAGAGAGAATGAGAGAGAGAGAAAGAGCAACGAAAAGTAGCACGCGTTTTCTTGGAAATTGTTAAATAAAAATTTTGAATTGAGTAAATAAAGAAAGTAAATGTGATCCAAAATAAGGTGTAAAGGAAACGATATGCATGTAGGTGTGTGTGTGTGTGTGTGAAAAGAGGGAGAGATGATATTATTTATAAAATGATAATATTTGATACTTTGTTAAATACAATATAGCGCCATGTATCAATTTCGGTGAGAATTTCGATGAAGAAGATAAGAGACGCATTTAAATTATTGATTTGAGGGAAATTTGAAAAATTGATCTTTTAAATTGGGATCTTTAAATTTATAATTAAGTAATACAGACTGTTGTTAGGGACTAAAAGTTTCCTTCTCGACTTTTAAAAATAAAACAATTGTGAATTTGAAAATCCCGATTCCCTCCTAAATCCTTCAAACTCTTTATAAAATAAAAGAAGATCTTCACCAACATAGGAGGTGGTAGAGGGTATACTAAGTTTATTATTCCGTTACGTAATGCCAAGAAAGAATCATGTAAGATTCCATAAAGTATATATATTCCTGCATTATATCAATATTTAAGTCGAATTAGTTGTGCTGTAAACATTATCACGCTCACAATAAAAGTTTGAATTCAATTAAAATTGGCCAGATTGTTTGTTATTGCCCTAAACATTTTGTTATTTAAAACTAGGAAAATCGGTCCAGTAACAAAGAAGTTATATATCAATATTTAAGACAATGTTGAAGTTCAGTCTAAAATCTCTTAAAAACTATTCATCAGATTAAGATTAACATTCCCATGCTCCCAATAATAATCCGAATTTAATCAGATTTGGCAAGATTATTTGTTAAAGCCCTAAGCAGTTTGGTATAGAAAACCAGAGAAATCGGTCTAGTAACAAAGAAGTTATAGACCCATATCTGAAACAACCTCGAAATTCAGACAAAAAACTTTAGACAGTTTTCTAGAAATGATTTACGGTTTTAAAACTCTTGGATCTTAACAATTTACCAGCTTTATTTATTGGAGACCTATCGCCTTTCCGAACTCAGCTATAAAATTGTGAAACTGCTTTTCATGCATTTTTTACAATTGTGACTCTTAAATTTTTCATAGAAATATAAGAGGAATTTGCAATTTTTTCTGGAGGATACCAAGTTTCACTGAATTTTTTAATTGATTGTGTTAAGTATTTATATAAGTATTTGGTATCATTGAAAAGGTAATTATTTGAAAAATAATAAAATTTACATACAAAATCATTAGCATTAAAAATTTTTAATAAATTTTTAAAAAAATCAAAATTTTTTATTTTTTGATATTTTTTTCGTGAAAATTTTTAATACTTGACCCCAAATAAAATCTAAACCAATAAATCTCTTGTTATGAAATTTAACTATAATATCGAAAAAATGTGCTTAATACAGAACTATAAATAGATTCCCAAAACTTTCTTCAGAAATACCCAAAATTCCATTCTAGCCAAAATTGTTTGCATAAACTGGCCGTTTTTAGTAAAATGGTGACTCTGTCATTATGAGAGGGCTGATCCAATCCAATTTTTTTAATTATATAGCAAACAAATATGAGTTTATAATTAAGCTAATATTTTTTTAAAGTTAAGCTTTGGCAGTTTTTTTCCTTAAAAAATTTCAGAAAAAAAATTGTATAATTAACAAAATTCGAATGGGTCTAGCGGGGAAATTATTTCCCCTAATACCCTAGGATCGGCTTTACATGCATTATTGAAATTTTGGCAATTTTTAAAGAAAAATTTTATATTCGAGCTGACCTTATTTAGAGGTCTACCCTTCGTCTCCTAGAGTCACTAGGAATTTGTGCTGCTCCACATCAATTTAGAATCATCTCAAAAATATTTGTTTAAAATTTCAAAAAAATATACTCAGTTGTTGTAAAGTTATAGAATTATTTCTAAAAGAAAAGATAATTTCGCGATCGGTGATCTTTAAACAAATTTTCAGTTTATTTTTCCTCTCTGTACCTTTGAAGACCACAAGTGGTTAAGAATGGTATCTTAATTTTAAGATGCTGTAAAAATTGCTAAGATGATAATTATTTAAGTTTTATAAAAAAAGCCGCCGCAGCTCAATATGAACGCCTAAGAAAAAACTGGGTATGTTTAGGGGCGTGGCATTCTCTTTTAGTCTTTTTAATATATGACATTTAAAACTATATTTCATATTAAAAATTATGTCAAAAGTTCATTAATTCCATTAATAACTTAATCACAAATACGCCCTTCTTTAGATTCCAAAAGAAAAAAATCTACAATACGAGTGGGACAAATCTAAAGTAACTCCTTTTATCAATTAAACTAAAAACTTTCTTTCCAACAATTTTTCTTTAAAAAATTTTTCATCTCTTGTTTATGTTTTTCATTTAAAGGGATCAACCTACTTTTCATACCTTCAGAACCAATTTCAAGTGTCTTTTTCAAACAAACAAAAAAGAAAAGAAAAAAAAATAAAATCTCATTGTTGTGTTTCTTCATAATGATCCTCAAACCCACACGAATTAGTCTTTAGAAGTGGCTTAAGTGCAACTGCTTAGAAAAAACAATAACAAACAGCAATGACAACAATAACAACACAAATGTCAAATAATTTTTTTTTTTTTTTAAATTAGAAAAAAGGAAAAAAATCATTAAGTAGTTTTGAAAACAATACTCAACGATCCTCAATACTTGTAGCTCAATCGTCTAAAAATGAAACCTGTTTCAAAGCACAGGATTTTGAAGAGATTTATTTTTTGTCATTTGTAGTTTTAGTGATGTCTCAAGCGATGACCATGACTATGAAGAAATCTATGGCTGCTTAATTGTAAATTACCTAATATTTTTGTCATCGCCTACTAAATGTTATTTTGTGTAAAGTAACAGGAACAGGAGGAGGAAAAAGGAGAGATAAAAAGGAAGTAAAATATCGTTAATGAGAAATAACAGTTATATTCAATTGTTATTGCAAGAGATTATGTAATCTTAGGAGATTGAATTTTGAAAAATCCAATTATTTTAACGATATACCGTGATCTTAGAACACATTAAAAAAGACCCCATAATGGTTGCAGAATCACTCAATCATACTAGTGTACGTTGAGCATAATAAGCCGCCCACTTTGAAGGGCATGAATCCATAAAATTTTAAAAAGAAAACAAGTAAAAATGTTTAATTCGAATGTACCGAATTCATATAACCTCCACTACAATCAATGAAGAAATAAATGTCGAAACATGTTAATAATTCCGTTGGTAAAGGGTTACCACTCCCTCATGTCCTTTCCCAAACTTTGTTAGTCTTTGATATTTTGTTAGTAACGATTTATCCACGTGTCCAATTAAAAAAAAATTAGCTATAAATGTTTCAGAGATATGCGATATTAAGGGTATCCCTCCTGACCTATCCTAAATGTTTGTAGCCTAAAAGTATCGAGCACTACTTACGTACCGAATATCGTGAGATTTCCTGTGTTAGTTTTTGAGTTTTTCAGATGTTTTTCAGATATCGTTGTTCATATTTATAATTTTTTTTTGTCTCAGATGTCGGTCTATAACTTTTTTCCACTAAACAGATCTATCCGATATTAAATAAGAAAATTCTTAGCACAATAAACAACAATATGAAGACGGAGATAGATAAATCGACTCAGATTCCTACAGATTCTTACATCGCTCAGATTCTTACATCGATCTCATTTTGATCAGAAAACTATAAGATATCGGATATAGAAAAAAGTTGTAAGAGAAGGATAAAATTCTGTGCATAATTTATACCCACGAAATGACCGATCGGATTTGAAAGATCAACGGATTATTGGGGGTCCTTAAATCTGTCTATAACCGGTTTCCTTTGGATATAAGTTAACAAAAAAAGGATACTCAGGCTAAAGATATTGATGAAAATATTGATCAGTCAACAGCAGGATTTCAGATCGATTAATAGAAAAACTTGTGTTTATATTCATAGAAGAACATGCGATTTCTTATTGAAATCGGGTATTCATTACTTAAATAACTAATAAAACTATGAATACATTTGTATCGGAAAGATTTCATTAGAGCCAGTATTGCGATCACATATAAAAATAATAACTGATCTTAATTCCATTTTCGAATAATTTGAAGTTACCTCATGAAGATGATAAAGATTTCAGAAAAAGTAAAGATCAAGTTTCAAGAATATTTGAATTAAGATATGAAGACTTAAAATCAATTTTTTTTTAATCGGACTTAACGCAGATTAAATTAACATTATGAAGATACAAACTTGGATATAATCTTCCAAGAGGGAATAATTTTAAGGGAGGTATCGGGTGTGATTGATCGTCTAAAATGCATTTAAAAATTATACTTTATTGGTAAATTTTTACATTCCTTTGTGGAGTTGGGATACTTCAAACTGTGCCAACGTATATTCAAGAACCATAATTTATAATCTCTGGTAAGAAATCGTCAGGCAACCGAAAAAGAGGATGTATAGCAAATATATATGTGGAGAGGCATATTGAAATGAAATTTAGCAACATTGACAAGATCATAAAGAAGTAATAAGGATCATTAGTACTCATATACTACACGATGAGCAGAAATATGTTTGCGGTAACCATAAACGAGAAGCAACATACTATTGTTATTAGATATTGTTATCGCAACTATAAAATTTGTTTATTCGCATTTTGATTTTGCATAAATAAAAATAATAATTGTTATCACCACTATATTGTTATTCCAATTAAAAAATATTGTTATTGTAATAAAAATTTTGTTTATTCACGTTGTTATTTTGCATTGATAACAATAAATATTGTTATCGCCAAACGAAATTTGTTATCAAAACAAAATGAATTCAACAATTAACATGTTGGTAATAACAATAAATGTTTGCCACGAAAATATTAGTGTTTGCAACAAACATATTACGAAATGACGTGTATGATCCTTTTAGTTACTTTAACTACTATTTAAACTATAAAACTATTTAAATTTAAGTACAAATATTTTCTTAAAACAAATTCCCCGACTAAAGTATCAATATTAATTTTTATTTCCTTAATTTTTTTACTTAAAACAAAATAAAAGAAAAAAAGAAAAAATTATCATTTAATCATCTCATTAATCTAAGTTATAGACTTTTACTAATTGTTTTGGCTCCAAATCCCAACAACAAAAAACACTCCAGACAGAAGAGACACAAAATAAATTTTTATCTCATTTTTTTTTTTCGAAAAATTCTTATTGATTTCAATTAATTTTCTATAACTCAGATGAAAATGAAGTTAATGGTGGCGTTCAAATTCTTTATTAGAGAAAAAAGGGGTTAATTTTCGGTTCTTTTTTTAATTGAAAATCAAAAAAGAATCTTTAAAATCACTTTAAATACTTCTAAGCCACTTTGTGATAGAGAAATCTAAAAGGGAAAATTTAAGAAAAGTTTTTGTTTTTATTTGAAGCGTCGGCAGATTGTTTTTTGTTTTGTTTTTGTTGTAAAAAGTCGTTAGGCATGCGACAAATATTCTAATGTTACACAAAGATGTTATGTAAGAGTGTGAGTGTGTATGTGTTTTATTTCTTTTATGTCATTTGAAGAGTAACAAAGAGCCGAAATAGTAAAGAGGACTGAGTTTGTAAAAATGCTAGGGCAGGTTTTAATACCCTCAACTACGGACAATTTGGGACACTCACCCTTGTCCCATCCCAAATTATTTAATTATTTTGTTATTATGGCTTCAGTCACAGTTTCAGTTATTTCGTTTAGAAGGGGATACCACTCTCCCGTGCCCTACCCACATTTTTTAATTCTTTAATTTTTTATTTATGCCCAATTTCAAGAAATAATCTTAAAAAGTTTTAGAGATATGCGATATTAAGTGTTTCCTTTATAAGGGGGATACCACTCCCCCGTGCCCTATTCGCAGATTTTATAGTCTACAATAATGTGTTGTATAATCACTATTTATGTGCCAAATTTCATGAGATTTTCAGTATAAGTTATAGAGATATGAGATGTAAATGTTTCGTTGGTAAGGGAATATCCCTCTCCGATGCCCCATCTGAACTTTCGGAATTTCATGAAAATTGTATAAGCAGTTGACTCATAATCGTTAGGAATTTTTTTCCATTTTAGGAGGTTGTCTGAGATATCGATCTATAACATTTTTATCCTCAATCAGCAGTATGACAGGAGCAGTATGAACAGACTGACTGACAAACAGAGACAAATCGATTTGATGTAAGAACATATATACTTTTGGGGTCTCAAATGATTCCTTCACTACTTGTGGCGGTAGGGGGCATAAAAATGGCCATAAGTCAAAAGTCCTACAGCACATACTTCTACATGATTAATTTAAGATCGATATCAGAGAAAGTACCCTAAAAGATTCTAGTAAGTCAATTTTTATACATATTTACTACAGAGGAAGATGATTCTTCAATTTATTGTATATAGAATCATAATGGGTCCATTTTTTCATTTCGAAATGCTGTGAGAAAACTCTAAAGTGGTTCAAAAAATAACTAATCCCCTACAAAGGGAATAACATATGTCGAATGCATATATGGAACTATTGCAGAAAGAATTTAAAAATGATGTCTTAATCTTTATCAGAATGAATTAATTCACTGGCAACCGATCTACATGATCGGATAAGATTATAGAGGGAAATTAAACCCATCATCACGTACATATCGAATATAACTTATTAAGAATTTATATAATAATTTAAAAGACTGTACTGGAAATAATTAAGATTGGTAAGGGTTAGATAGGGCGCTACCCCAAATACAAAACCAACATTTAATCTATTTAAAAGTCTTGCTGGAAAACATTTTAGAGAGAAAAGAAACAGAGACAGGAATGGATAAAGAATGGTTAAAGGTGATCAGGCGACTGTTAGAAAGGATCTTCGTATATGCGAACATGTGGAAGACCCCTCGTATATGACGATTTTCACAGAGATATCAAAAATTCCACGGTTTCAAGTTATAGTTTGATTGTCGTACTTGGGGCCAATCTATCGCCTATGGCAGACAATGATCTGAATTTTTTTCTAACAGAAATGAGATCGAGATAGAAGAATGTCTACTGGTTATGCCGTTCCAAATCCGATTCAAACACTCTCAATCCAGAAGTTTTAAGGACTTATTAAATAGAGATTGAACAATTTCTTGGCCTGGACTTGAACTAACAAACAAATTTTCTTATGGCTGATACAACAACATTAAGGACACCGAAACATTTCGGTTAATTGTTAGATTTTGATTCAAGATTTTTTCACTCTCACTCCTTATTCATTTTAAACAGATTAAAACTATTTGAAATACTTTGGAGAGTGTTTCATTATTTTAGTCATTATCATTATTAACATCATTATCATCGTCATTTTTGAAGGAAAGAAAAAAAAAGATCCATTTGATCTTGATTTGTTTTTGGTGTAGAAATATCAATATATTTGTCTCATATCTTTTGGATACAAAAATAAAAAACCTCTAAAAGTATCTGCTGCATTTAAGTGAGTGTATCTGCATTTTTTTTTTTGGGGGTAGAAAGATAATACGAATTTCGATAGATGTTCAAATTTATTAAATTGTAGCGTCGGCAAACTTGAATCGGAAATTTTTATTGATTTTTGTGACTTTTTTGTTTGTTTATTATTAATTGTTTTTGTTGTTGTTAGTGCGGTTTTTTTTCTGGTGTGTAACACACATTTAAATAAATAAGTATGTTGTATGTTGTCTGTTTGTATCAAAATATATAAATTTCTTTAAGTGGATTCACATTTGTGGGTAGAACAGAGCAGAGCAGAGCAGATCAGACCAGAGTAGAGCAGAGCAGAGTTGAGTTGAGTTAAAGTAGAGTGAAACGATTTTAATATTTCTTTTTTCGGTTGGTTTTTCCTTTTTAGTTGTTTTCTTGTTTCTGTCTTTAATGCAAAGTGCGCCACCAGACGACAGACGACTACTTTATTTGTATTTTATTTAAATTAATATTAATTTGTTGTAGTCTACTCGAGTATTTATTATAATTTTCTTGTTGTTGTTTTTGTTTTATTTGAATTTTTTTTCTTCTCCATCAAACATCTGTGTGATTTCTGGTTGTGGTTTTTATGTTTGTAATTTTCATTAATTTGTGTTCATCTCACATTTTTGTTGTTTTTTTTATACATTTTTTTGTCAAAGTGCCATAAAATCTTAAATTACAAGACAAAACAATTAGATAGAACAAGATATCTTACAAATTATTATGATTATTGATATTTTATTCTTTTTCTCATTTAAAGTCGATATTAAACGTTTTTTTTTTGCTTTGAGGTGATTTGCATTAAATACGCTATAATGAGGTTGTTAAGGAATGACTAAATTTTTTAAAGAAAATATTATAAGTTATACATTTTAGTACAGAAATTCTTGTATTAAATGTTGCTTTTCATAAAAATTTTGTGCTAAATATTTTTTAAAAATTTTGTACTAAATTTTTTTTAAAATTTTGTACTAAAAATTTAAACAAAAAAAATTTACCAAATCTTTTTTACGCAAAATTTTTAACTAAATTTTTGTGTTAAATTTTTTATAGAAGATTAGTGCCTTATTGACTTTTTAGTAAATGTTGTACTAAAATTTTTTGTAGAAAATTTCTTTTATTAAATTTTTTATATGAAATTTCTTGTACTAAAATTTTTTATATACAAAATTTCTTGTACTAAAATTTTTTATGTATACAATTTTTTGTACTAAAATTTTTTATATATAAAATTTATAAAATTTTTTATAAAATATTTATGTACTAAAAATTTTTATAGAAAATTTCTCTCCACATACTAAAGTGTTTTATAAAATATTTTTGTACTAACATTTATTGTAAAAAAATTCCTGTACTAAAATTTTTAAAAAAATATTTCTTGTGCTAAAATTTTTAATGGAAAATTTCTTGTACTAAAATGTTCATAGCAAATTTCATGTACTTAAATATTTAAATAGAAAATTTTTTGTACTGAAATTTTTTATATAAAATTTCTTGTATAAAAATAATTTTTCTTGTGTTAAATTTTTTTATGGAAAACTTCTTGTACTAAAATTTTTAATAGAAAATTTCTTGTACTAAAAATTTTTAATGTAAAATTTCTTGCACCAAACTGTATATATTTTCGTAATAAAACTTTTTGTAAAATATACTAAAATACTAAAATTTTTTATAAAATATTTTTGTACTAAAATTTTGTAAAGAAAATCTTTTTTAAAAAAATTCTCTATTAAAATTTTTCATAGATTTTTTTAGAATTTTTTTGGAATACATTTTTATAGAAAATTTTGTACTAAAAAAAGAAAATGTTCTTTAAATTTCGATTGTAGAAAAAATTTTTCTTAAATATTAATTTTATTATATTTTTGTAAATTTAATTTTTTTTAGAAAATTTTCTTTATAAATCGATTTTAAAGAAAAATTTCTATAAATTTTGTTTTTATAAAAATTTTGCTAAAAAATTTTGTTTTAATAGAATTTTTTCAATAAATTTTGTTTTTTTTAGAAAATTTTCTTCAAATTTTAATTTTAAAGAAATTTTTCTATAAATTTTTATTTCAGAGAAAATTTTCTACAAATTTTGATTTTAGAGAAAATTTTCTTTAAATATCATTTTGATAGAAAAATTTATTAAGGTTTTATTTTTAAAGAAAATTTACTTTAAATTTAATTCTTTTAAGAAAATTTTTATTAAAATTAAAATTTCTAATTTTATAGATTTTTTGTTTTTAATTTCTTGTTCATTTGCTGATAAATGAGTTTAATTGTGTCTAATAAAATTCATATGTATTTAATATAAAGACAAGCTCATTCATGTTTTATCACAAAAATAAAATTTATGTTTACGATAAGTTTTGCTCATTAAAATATTATCGGCTAAGAAGACCCTCGTAAAAAAATATTAAAAGAATAGAATTTTTATCGCAGTTCATTTTTAAACATTTAAACAACAACAACAACAATAGAAAATATAATTATCAAGTTTGTGGCTTAAGTCTTTTGTTTATAAAACACTTCTGCTCAACTGTAACTTGCAACAAAGTTTATCTCTTTTAACAATAATTATGCAAAGAATTTTCTTAAGGAAAATATATAAATAAATATGTATGAATGTGTGTGTTTCAAAATTAATTAAAATTATATAAGAAAATAAATAATAATGTGAGTGTGTTTGTTTGTTTGTATCCTCAAGTGTATTTAAAACATAAAACAAAAAACAATTGTTACAAATATAAATGAATGTTAATACTTCATTTCCGCCATCATTATATGGACGAGTACATAATATTATTTATTTATTTTTTTTTTGTGAAACACACTTGTGTGTTACGCTTACACAACATAAAAACAGACGGACTGACTGACTGACATTCAGTCACTCATTCACTACGTCATTCAGCCAGTGAACAAGAAAAGTACTTGATAAAAATGACTATGAAACAAGTAAGAATGCTTTGTGCGGCTATGCTGAATTTTCAATACCCTACATCACAGAATGGTGTGAAGTAAATACGTTATGTTTCATACATACACACTCACAAATATGCTCACACACATATAGAACATAAATAAAAGTTTTTCTTAAAATATAACACAGGAACTTTTAATGCTTCATAAAATAAGTTATATTTTGGTCTATAACTCTTTTGTTACTGAACCGATTTGGAATAGTTATTGGAATGATAATGATGTATATATAACTTTATATTATAACAAATTTCCATTTTAATTTGTAGTTTTACAATTGACAATTTTACGAAAGTTTGTTGCTTGAGTTTAGAGGTTGCTTCGGATTTCGGTCTATATCTTTTAATGTACTGAACCGATTTTGCTGGTTTTAAATAGAAAACTTCTCAGGACTATAAGAAATACTCTGGTCAAATTTTTTAAGCTCTGTCAAATATTGTGGATGTCAGCTTTGCAAAACAGACGGCACACAGACAGACACGGACAAAGACGGACAGACAGACGGACAGACATAGTTATATGGACTCAGATTTTGATTTGCTGCAGGAATACATATACATTATGGGGTCTGAGATATTTCCTTTTAATTGTTACACACGAAATGAAAAGTCAATATGCCCTCTTCACCACTTGTGGTGGCGCACCAAAAACAAATGTTTTTCAGGAAAAACACTTTCGTCTTTTTTTGTTCATTTATTCATTATTTCACTTCAATTTCACAAAAAAAACTATTCAATGTGACAATTGTTTGTAGTTTTCATTATTTTTATGAATTTCAAGCTGAAAAACCATGAAATTATCAGCTGCACATTTGAATATTCATACGATTACGCTTGAGTCTCTCTCTCGTTATATTTAAGTTTTGTCTTCTATTTGTATGTGTGTGGTGTGTTTTTGTGTCTTATTGAGGGGTTTATAGACTTGTAATATGTTAATTACCTTTCTTATCCGTTTTTTTGCTTTTAATTTTGTAATTTTCTACTTTTATTGGTTTTGAAGGTAAATTCTGATAAATTGTCTTCTGTTATTTTTAGTTTCTTTTTTTCATTTTTTGAATAAAGCTTTTGCTTTAACTGATAATTATTTGGCGTTATCGCCTTTAAGTAAGTTTAAGGTATTTTTTTTAAAGAGATAATATTGTTTTGAAATTTATAATGCGCCATTGAAATGTTTCAATATTTTTTATTATTTTTTTTAATTTCGATTTTAGAGATTTTTTTTTTTAATTGCAATTTTGAAGAAAACTTTTTTAAAATTTCATCTTAAAATAAAGTTTTCTATAAGTTTCAATTTTATTTCCTATAATTTCAATATTATAAAAAATGCCACAAATATGTATGTAATTTTATTGAAAATTTTTACAAAATCTTGAATTTATAGAAATTTTTCTTAAAATTTATATTTTTAAGAAAAATTTTTTTAAATTTCAAAATTAAAGATTTTTTTAAGATTTTTTTTAATTTATAATTTTAAGAAAAATTATTTAAATTCCATTTTTAAAGATTTTTTATTTTGAAGAAAATTTTCTTAAAATTTTGATTTTTTAGAAAAATTTTAAAAATTTTCAATTTTGATTTTCTAGGGAAAATTTAATTGAAAACTCGGTTATAGAAAAAATATTGTTCAATTTTAGATTTTAGAGAATTCTTTAAATTTTGAATTTAGCAACAATTTTTCTTGTTTAAAATTTGATTTTTTAGAAAAATTTATATAAATTTCCATTTAATTTTTTTTTTAAATTTTGTTTAAATCTCAATTTTAGAAAATAATTTCCATAAATATAAATTGTACAGAAAATTTACTTAAAATGTTGTTTTAGGAAAATTTTCTTTATATTTTGATTTTAGAGAAAATTTTCATTAAATTTTAAGTTTTAGAAAAATGACTTTACATTAAATTTGAGAGAAAATGTTTATTTGGTTTCATAAAAAAATATTCATATTTTTTAACGAATTTTGATTTTAGAGAATTTTTTTTTAATTTTTTTTAAAGTTCAGTTTCACAAAAAAAAAAAAATAATAAAAATAAAAATAAAAATTTTTAAATTTTACAAAAAAAAAATCTTTAAAATCTTTTTAATATTTTTTTTTAATTTCAATTTAGATAATATTTTCTTTAAATTATAAATTTTCATTAAATTTCAATTTATAAAAAAATTCTCGTTTATTTTAAATTTCAGATAAAATAAATATTTAAAGAAAATTTTCAATTTTATAGAAAATTTTATTTAATTTTCGATTTAAAAAAATTTTAATTAAAAAAGTTTTTCTTTAAATTTAATTTTAGACAAAATATTTGTTAAATTCTATTTGAATATTTTTTTTAATTTTGACTTTACAGAAAATTATAAAAATCGATTTAATAAAAATCTATAAATTTAAATTTCATAGAAATTTTTTTAAATTCCATTTTTAGAGTAAATTTTCCTTAAATTTCAATTTTACAGAAATTTCTCTCTAAAATTCGATTTAAAAACAAAATTTCTTTAAATTTCCTGATTTTAGAGAAAATTTTTTAAATTTTCGATGAAAATTTCCTTTAAATTTCTATTCTTTAGAATTTTTTCATTTAATTAAAAAATCTTTAAATTTCAATTAGAAATAAAATTTTATATAACTTTCACAAAATATCAATTTTATACAAAATTTCATAAAATTTATTAAAAAAATTATAAAATTTTAATTTCATTAAATTTTAAATAAAATTTTAATTATAAAAAAATTGTTCATAAAATTTTAATTTTACTTAAAATTTCCTTCAACAAAAAAAAATTAAATAAAAATATAAAAAATAATAATTTTATAAAAAAAAATAAAAAAATTAAATTTTAATTCATAAAATTTTACAAAATTTAACTTTTTAAAAATTTATGAAGTTTTAATTTTATAAAAAAAAGTTATAAGATCATAAAGTTTTTTTTGTAAAATTGTAGTTAAAAAGTATAATTTTATAAAATATTTGAATTTACAAAAATTTTAATTTTATTTTATAAAAAAATTATTTTGTTAAAAAAAATAAATTTTGCTAAAATTTTCTTCAAAATTCTTTTTTATTAAATTTTTATTAAAATTCTATTTAATTCCATTTTATCATTTTTACACTGCTAAAGATTGTGATATGGTGCAGAAGTTCTAAAGCACAGAAAACTTTTTCTTCTTCCACCTTTGAAAATGACGATCGACACAAAATGACTTTTGTAGCCGATTTAACATTGTCAAGTCGCACAGTGTTTCTAATGACAAATGAAATGGAAATAAATCTGTTTCTTCCGAATGTCTTGTCCGATTTTGATGAAATTTCACATACTGATAGTAGAAGTGTAGTTGAGTATAATTTTCGAGGTTGGGGTCTGTGGACTTAACGGAGGTCGGTCCATAGCGTCCTAAATTTGGTCACCTTGGCTCATAAAAATATTTCAAACGATCCAGATTTTTTATATCTAAATCGATTTCAAAGATTTTTATTTGAGTGGAATATGCTACTGAGAACCTATCAAAATCTTGTTATATGGCTATTTCTTATAGTTTAAGAGATATTTCTTTTCAAAAGTTCAAAATTTACTTTTTGACCGATCTTGGCGATGTTTTTATACTTTAACGAGTACAAATTTTGTCTAATTTTTTCAAAATTTTTTCATTTTATTACTTAATAATGATAAAACTTTTAAGAAGAAACAACTTTTACAATATCTTCCTAGAATTAAAAGTTATAAGCCTTTAAATTTGAATTTTCAAAAAATGTCGATTTTCGCCGATTTTTTGCCAAAAAATTAGTTACACTATTTTTAAGTTTTAAAAATTTTTCTCTTAAATAACCTACACCGAATTTCTATTTTTCTAAAAGGTTACTTCATTGGCTTTCATGCAATGAAAAGAGGAGTTTTAACAACTTAAATTTTTTTGGTAGAGCCAGACTTTCTAAAATTCAATATATTTTTCCACAATACTTGAATTTCAAGTTAAATTTCTCAAATCCGAAAACTGGAATTTGAAAAGACTTATGTTTTTTCCAAAGCCTGATATGTTGTTCAATTTTTCGTGATAGAATTTTTTCTCACCGATATCGGTTAGAAATATATAGCAAAAAAGTGAAAAAAAACATTTTTTTCTAATTTTCGAAATTTTAAAAAAAGTGAAAAAAAAGAAATTTTTTGTTCAAATTTTCGAAGATTTTTTTGGGAATTATGCGATCTCTAGGATAAACAAAATAGTGTTAACAGTTTCCGATTAAATGTCAAAAAAATTTTCATTAAGACAGGTTGAGTACAACAAATTTTATTTGAAGATCAAAAAAATCTATTTAACACTTTCAAGTCATTTCTCCGCAAAAAGTGTACAACAAATTTGATTTTTGTCAATAATGTTATATAGTTCCGAAAAGTAAGTATAATTTCCGTTATACTGATGTATAACTTGTGTAACTTCATCTTGTTCTTAGAGGTTTTAAGAAGATCGAATCTTTAACTTTCTAAAAATTTCTTTAAAATGCATAAATTTCCAAAAAGAATAAAAGTACACGTATTAAAATAAGATTTATTTAGCAAAAAAATCCCATAAGAAATCTTACGAGGATCGGTCATAGTTGGCAATTTCAAAAAATCACTTTTAAGGACATTAATATATGATTAATATGATAATGCTGTAATATGTTTAAACGTATTTTATTAAACAAGCACACAGCATAGAAATATATTCTACGAGGGTCGGTCATTAATTTGTTATGACTGCCTTAGATGTGGGATAAAAGTTAGTCCAACTTTTTACTCGTTTTTTTTTCAAGTTATGGCAGTTTTGCTGTAAGCCATCAATGTGTTTTTTTTTTAATTAAGGAAATATCTCTCATTTTCATTTAAAATTTTAATAATTGACTTTTATTGAAATATCTAATCCAAAATCAATAAATAAGACAGATTTTTTCACTACAAAGTAACAAAACTGAAACGAAACAAATTGAAGGATTAAAAAAAACAAAAGACTTAGACAACAAGCACCAGCTTGTCATTTAATAAAAAAAATACACTGTTTTTCGCCCGATATTAAACTATTTATAAGATTTCTTATGTTTAATAATAAATAATAACTATTTTTATGAAAATTATTAAAATATAAAATTTTTTTCCTTTAAAAAAAGAAAACCTGTTCAAAACCTCTTTACTTCCAATAAACAAAAATTCGCCTTTACTGTTTTTCGAAAAGTTTTCCCAAACAGAAAAAAACTATATTTAGTGGCGTTTTTTACTCGCGCTTTTTTTCCTTCGTTTTCATCATTTGATCTCAGCCGCTTGTATGTTTTTCTTATTTAATATTTTTTTTTCTCATTTTTTTATTTGAATTCAGTGTCTTAATGTCGGTCGGTTGCATTCAAATGACCACACTGTAGTGACAACTTTTCGGCACGCGGTTTAACAAATTCCTACAAAGACTCGAACAAACCTACAAACGTACAAACATACACATTTGTATATTAAGTCCCATAATAAAGTATAAATGTATGTAACAATAAAAAAATTATAGATCGATGGATGGATGAATGTTGAAATGAATTTATGAAAAAAAGCAGAAAAAGAACTTAAATAAAAACAAGCCGATCTCTGGCGCATACATTTGCTATATTAAAGAAAAAGGGTCTCTTATATGGATTGAATATAAGAAAAAAGCCTAAAAATAAAGAAATTAAGTAGGAAAAGGGGGAGGGGGAATGAACAATAACAACTTGGCTTTAACTCCAAAAACAAAGAGCCAGTGTTGAAGTTAATGTGCTGGTGTCAAAATTTGAAAGAAAAAAATATCGAAAGAAAAGAGTCGTAATAAAAAGAAGGGCTTGTTTGTTACCAATACTGATGGTGTTCACTTAAATTTTCTTTAGTGATCCCGTATCCACGATCATTTACACAAACGTACGTTATTATTGTTACACATAACGTCAGAGAAACAACGAGCGTATAAATGAGAGGAACTAAAGCTTTTAAGTGACTTGGCGTCATGGAGGCTTAAGAAGTGAATAAAAAAAAGATTAATTTTTTTCTCGTTACCTTTTTTGTTTTTAAATTTTATTAAATTCGAACAAAAAAAAAGTCGTCTAATTGATGTTTAGATGTTTATGTGAGAAAATATAATTAATTGTAATTGATACGATTAATATGTTTTCTTTTTTTATTATTTCACTCCTTTTGTTCTTTAATAGAAATATAAAGTAGAAATATTTATATTTGTATTGTTATTTAGAGAACTTCTTGATCAAAAGATGTTTAGAATCATTTGATTGATGTCAATATTATGTTTCATTTCAAAGTTTAACAGAATTTCTTTTAAAGTGAAAGACTAAAAATACACTGAGAAAAAATAATATCGATTTTGTATATTACTTAACAATATTATGTTTATGACCAACATTTATATAATTATCGCAAGCATATTAAAATGATTAGGGCAATCAAACACATAGTTTCGAAAAACATATAACATTTCTAGCAAACATGGGGAAAAAATTAAAATACTACATTTGATAGTTTCAGCTAAACATAACATGATAACTTAATTAAAAATACTATGATAAATGTGATCATGTCACATAATTATGTTTTAAAATATGCTGAGAAAATAATATTGAATTTTATGAATATTACTTAACAATATTATGTTCATGCGCAATCATATAATGATCAAAAACATGCACTGGTGCATATTCCCAAATTTGTTTTATTTTTAGTTTTAGCTCTGTTCAAATCATTATGCTTTCGTTCAACATCTATATCCGCAAGTAGGCCAGTCCAACAGAGGTATTCTGTGTTCGTTAAAGTATGATTCAGACTGCTTTGAAATATGTTCCGCTAATTATCTTGCTGGAATATGCAGACTTTATATACTTTTTCATCTATAAAAGAGAAAAGATCATCTTCCAACTTTTTAATATCCGAACATCTTGTGATCTCAAATCGTGCAAATAATAATGAGACAGGACCGTTTAAATTAATTTTTTTAGTCCTTTTTCTACTCCTTTGCCGATTTAATGTATTTTCGAATAAATTTTAGACGATTTTATACCCTCCACTACCACAAGTGTCATCCTTCCATCGGCATTTAAACTGATGAACGAATATGTTTTTTGGTGTAATATTTTCAACTCATGATTATTTTTGCATAATATTCGTGGTGGAGAGTATTAAAGATTCGGCACAGTCGAATGTAGTATTCTATTTTCATCTCACCACATTTTCGCAACGTTTAATTTTATGATCAATTTCTCTATTGGAACAAATTTGATCGTGAAGAAAAATTATATTGTACCTTTTCTTGATCGGACAGGGCATCTTTAAGCATTTTGAAATTTATGGATTAAATCTGAAATTTCTGAAGTATAATTAAAAACATACTTTTAAAAACAATTTTGTTTGCGTTTATAGAAATATTCCACATAAAATAGCACCAAGAATATTTGATAGCATTAATAAGGCAAACAAGAAAACTAAGAAAAAAATCTTGTTCACTTAAAAAAGCACCGTTAAGTTGCCTCTAACATGATAACACAATCGAAAATACTATGGTCAGTCTAAACACTTATTTCAGTATTATGATCATGTTATTGTTATTTTTCTAAAAAAATTTGCTTGATTTTTGATACAATAATGAAGTACATTTAGTTTGTCATTTTGAAAAGTTTTTTCTTTTGAATTTCGAGAGATCCTCAGACAAAGGTCTATAACTTTTTTCTATATGGGTTACAGATAAAATTACATATTTGATCTTGGTGAAGGGTATAAAAATATGATTATTTTAATAATTATTATGACATGATTATACAATTATTACAATAATATGGTTTTGACAATTATGTAAATGATTACAGTGATCATAATATTCTAAAATATGTGTTTATACTTTTTAATATCATTTCAAAATGAATAAAAACCTTCAAATATATCTCTTTTGACACTATTTAAATCTATTTTTATGTTAACAGTCAAAATTCAGGTAAATTTCACTTAATTAGGTTAAAATTGTTGTAAATAAAACCTAAAATCCAATAGGATTTACTTAACCTAAAAACTAAATGTAGTCTTTTATTAGGCTGTGTGTGTGTGTTTGTGTGATGACCTCTCATTGACCTCATGCCGTGTGTTACGTGGTAATTGCATGTTTAAGTGTCAAAAAGTAGCTTAAGTCTAAAACTAGTCATAACAATCTACTCACTGAGTACTCACTGAAACTACACTCACTCACTTTAATGTTCACTCAAATAGAAAATTCTACCCGCATTTTATTTTTTTGAAAGGGAAATGAAATTTAGAGAGAATAACTAAAATTAAAATAAATTTTGTACAAAAATAGAAAAAAATGTTAAAACTCATAAATAAGTTGAATATTTGTAAAAAGAGTACAATTAGAATTAGAATTTATTAAGGGATTTTCAAAATGAGTTTAATTTTCATATTTTTTTTTTAATTTTTGTTTTGGATTCGGTAGAGTATTTTTGTAGTTGTTGTTTTCCTACGATAAATAGAAAAATGAAAAGAAATAGGAAAAATGGAAAAACAAATTCATTAAAGCGAAAACAATATTGGCGACATAATTCCGCTCACTTGCTGTGCCACACAAACCCTGGTGCGTCGTTTAAAATTCTACACGGTTCCGATCTCTGCAGTTAAATTTACTCTTTAAGAATTTCTGGCATTTTCAATTTCTCTTATTCTTATTGTTTTTTGTTATTGCATTTTTCGAAAAAACAACTTTAATCATAATTTCATAATTTTTTACAAGTGGAAAATCATGAATGTTTTTGTTGTTGTTTTTCTTATAGAATTTATAAATAAAAATTTAATAATTATTTGTTAAGATTTTTAAAAATAATTTTTTTTTAATGATTTTTCTGTAAATTAAATGGAATTTAATCGTAATTATTTCTTTTTTTAATTTAATTATTATTTTCTTTATTTATTTTATTCTTCAATTATCGCTTATAAAAAGGAAGTGCTTTAGTTTCCAGATAAACAAAAATATATAGAAATTTTTTTTATATATTTTTTCTTATTTACATGAATGATTTAAATATTTTATCAGTTAAATGAAAGTGTTAATCACACTTATTTATAGCATTTGAGCGGGATAATTTTCGTTGAATAATAAAGAAAATATTTAAGATTTCAAAAAAAATAATTCAAGATTGTGATAAAAATGTATTGAATTAAAGGAAATAGAAATGAATTAATCATGAAAGAAGAGAAAAATAAATAATGTAAAAATAATGTTTTGAACGATATTATTATACCCTGAAGGGATAGATTATAGTTTAGTTTCTAGATCATATTCTTGATCAGAATTTAGATCAGTTTCTAGATTCGATTTTGGGTCAGATTATAGATCAGATTCTACAATAATTTTTAGAACATATTTTAAACCAGATTTTATGCCAACTGCTAGATTAGATTATAGATCCTATTTTAGATCGGATTCTAGATCAGATTTTAGATCAGTTTCAAGATCAGATTTCAAAGCAGATTTTAGATCAATTTTTAGATCAGATTCTACATTAGTTTTTAGAACATATTTTACAACAGATTTATCCTATTTTAGATCGGATTCTAGATCAGATTTTATATCAGTTTCTAGATCTTATATTTAATATAATTTTAGATAAGATTCCAGTTTAGGTTCTTGTTAAGTTTATAGTTGGAAATAGAACTATAACCATATAGAATAGATCAGTTTCTAGACCATATTCTAGTTCAGTTCTAGTGCAGTTCCAGTTCAGTTCAAGTTCAGTTCTAGTTCAGTTTTTATTCAGTTCTAGTTCAGTTCAATTTTAGTTCAAGTTCTATTCAAGTTCAGTTCAAGTTCAGTTCAAGTTCTATTCAAGTTCAGTTCAAGTTCACTTCAAGTTCACTTCAAGTTCAGTTCAAGTTCAGTTCAATTTCAGTTTAAGTTCAGTTCAATTTCTATTCAAGTTCAGTTCTAGTTCTATTCAAGTTCTATTCAAGTTCAGTTCGAGTTCCATTCAAGTTCAATATCAGTTCAAGTTCAGTTCAAGTTCAAGTTCAGTTCAGTTCAAGTTCAAGTTCTGTTCATTTCCAGTTCCAGTTCCAGTTCATTTCAAGCTCAGTTTTTATTCAGTTCTAGTTCAGTTCAAGTTCAGTTAAAGTTCTATTCAAGTTCAGTTCAAGTTCTATTCAAGTTCTATTCAAGTTCAGTTCAAGTTCTATTCAAGTTTAGTTCAAGTTCTATTCAAGTTCAATATCAGTTCAAGTTCTATTCAAGTTCAATATCAGTTCAAGTTCTATTCAAGTTCAGTACTAATTCAGTTCTGGTTAAGTTCTAGTTCAGGTTCCCGTTGAGGTTCTGTTGTTTATCTAGATATTGTTGCCTGTTGTTGTGTAACTGTAAGGACCTAATAAAATTATTAGCCGTCGGCCTTTTAAGCTTAAGATCTCAAGCTATAAAAATAAAACTTTAAATAATCTGCATTATATATAAATGTATGTGTGAGCTAAACACTCAGAAATCATTTTCGACTGAATGCCCATTTTAAGGACCTGGTAGTCGGTTCAAGGAAAATGGTAACATGTTCCAATAAGTTTAATAAGGATTGATATTTTGGGTTTTAATCAGAGGTCAAATTAAAATCTCTATTATTTCTTCATAAACTCAATTTACAAGAAATTTAATTTGAATTTATCTCCATGACCAATTGACTTTATGCGTTTTGTTGCCATGAAATAATTGTGAATTTATTGTCGTGTTTCATTCTTCAGATATGTATGTATGTGTGTATAATTGTGTATTTGTATGTATATTTATTGTATGTGCACTGAGTCATAAAATTAATGTCATGTCATAAATTAAAGGCGCTTAAAAATCACACACATTTGTGATTATTTTTAGTTGTTTCTCTGTTTTTTGAATGCTTAAGCCATAAATTACCAAAAATATACGAAATAAAGTGAAATAAAAAATCTATATTGATATACCTGTATCTCGTTTATTTAAGAAAAAAAATTTTTTGATAAAATTAGATTTTTAAATTCTTCAATGGAAAGTGGAAAATTGGGAAAATGAGATATGGAGATATAGTTTAAATCAAAATTTTGCTACTTTTAAGGAGATGATTTATTTTACAGGGTTTGGAAGGAAATTTATGGTTTATTTTTTCCGATAAGGCAAGGGGATGTAGTAACTCCCCCCACCGCCTACAAAACAAATATTTATTATGGAATATCTGATGATTTACTACAAATACAAAATTGTGATCCAGGAAAAAGTAATTTTTTTCAGTAAACTGTTCACTCTGCCGTTACATATTTTTGGAGTTAAAGGCCAACACTTGCAAGCTACGTAATCAATATACTTTCTTTTCAATTTTCGTTTTGGCATTTCTTTCTTTTCAAAAATTTTAGAAACATTTTGTGGAAAATAATGGAATTCCGATAGGGCTATTGGGGAAGATGTTTCCCCCATTACCTTCGAATTACCTTCGATTTTAAAGTGAAAATATTAGACTTTTTTACAAAATCACTTTTTTCTAAAGTTTTCGCTTTTAAATGTTATAACTCTTTATTGAATCCATAAAGGTAATATGATCTTCGCTCAAAAAATATTTAAAAGTTTGAATAGAAAACAAAATTTCAGTAGTGTTAAGAATTTAGTGGAATCAATGCAAATAAAGTCTTACGTGATTCCCAATTCTATGAACAAAGAGTTATGTGCGTTTATAGTTACATGCACCAGTGTAGCTAGACACATTGGAAAAAATCAATGTAAAATGGAAATAATTGAACTTTTTCTCAGTTATGATTTTGATTCATATATAAAAAATGTTAATTTAACATTGTTTCACAGTGAAAACAAGTTTTTGAAAATATTTTTGAAATTTTACTTCTTGAAATTTTAGTACTTAAAAATGTATCGTTGTAAAATTTTTTAATATGTACAATATTATTTCACCACAAATGTAAAACATTTTTTTTAAACTAAATGAAAAAATCAATATCAAATCAACTATGTTCAACGTTGATTTTTCTGTATGTAGGAGAAAGATGCTTTAAAATTGATTCCAGCTTTTGTGATGTCAGAATCTAACAACAATTTTCATTTTTTTTTTCAAAATTATTCAAATTTTTTAAGGGTTTATGGATGTTTGAGCCAAGCAGATCCAGATTGACTTAATACAAGATCTCCAATTTTTTTTTTAATTTACTATCACAGATAATTAAAAATAATTAAGGGATAATTTTAAGGTCGTTAAGCTAAATAAACTAAAAGTAAACTAGTCTAAAAATGGGTTAAATATTTATTTCAGTTCTAATATCTCTAAAAAAGTCATTAATAAATATTTTTTCGAATTGTCAAAAAATCAAAAATAGACGAACTCGGAAAGCCACCTACTAACAGCCTGAACACTTAAAAGGATATACACTGAACAAAATTTCGTAGGTAATATTAACGAAAAATTTTTCGTAGAACTTTAACGAAAAAAGTTGTTAAACAGATTTTATTCTAATTAACACAATTTTTCGTCAAATTGAAGAATTTTCTTCAAATATACTAAAAAATTAATCAAAAATTTCTTTTAATAAAAGATGTTGAATTGAATAAAATTTCGTTAAAAAATTAACGTAAAATATGGTTAAATTAATTGATATTTAGTAAAAACGACAGTAACTCATCGTAAGTAAAATAACATACAAATTTATTCAATTTGACATACTAAAGTGAAGTTAATTTGAATAAAATTTTTGTTAATTTAACTGTTTTTTTTCGTAAATACTTCTTTTAATTTTCTTTGTCTTATTAAATGAAATATGACAAAGGAAATTTAAACTGATTATAGAATTCTAGGAAGCATCTATTTTATAGAATATTTTCATTGAAATGATTGAAATGCAAATGGATGATCAGCTGATCAACAATCGTGTAAGTAACTTTTCATGAGAAATATTAGCCGGTCGGCTCATCACCATCCTATTGACATTTTTTTGGTTGTCTATTAAGTTTTCTATGCTATTTGAACCCGGTGCACTTTGCTGCACAAAAATTCTTCTCAGTTCTCAATCCTCGAAAGAAACTTCACAAATTAGAAATCGACGTGTATTAAAAAATTTAATTGGGACCAAATTCTCGCTGTAGTAGATCTATAGATATTTGATAATCAATATTTGTTTTATATGAGAGCTACTTCTCTTCTGATCCTATTCGACTTACATTTTGTCCAGTAGAACAGTTCCTTGAGGAAGTCATTGGGACAAAATTTGAAAATTCTCACTGTTATATCTCATCAAATATTCTAAAATCAATATTTGCTTTGTATGGGAAGTACTCCTTTCCCTTGGTCCTTAATATTTTATGTATGAATTCATTACAACAATTGAACGTAATTCTTTCCTTAGTTCTACAAAAATTTCATAAATTTAACTTTAAATGTGATATTTAAATTGAATAATATTCATCAATATAAAGAATTTATTTTTTGTCAATTTGAATAATATATTATTCAAATTGAATAATATTTATTCAAATTAAATTTATTAACAAATTCAAACAGTTACAATGACAATTTTTCGTCAGTTTGAAGAATTTACGTATAATTAACGAAAATTTTCATTATGATGTGTAAAGGTTTAGTTGGCTGATATTAAACCCACTTTTCTTCAATTCTACACCCTTTTTCATTATAAATACAAACTTTTTTTGGTTCTGTGTTAAGATCCACATCGAAACACAAATATTTCAGTTTAAACCAGGATTTTAACCAGATTTTAGAACTTATTTCTTACAGTTTAACAATTACGGAATTAATTCAAAATTGTAGTTTTTTCCGACTTTTTTTGGCTTTAAATTGTTATATTAAATATATTAAGTAATAAAATCCGGGATGTTTTCCTTCCACATGTTGGGATCTCTTTTCAAACCAGTTTTCATTTAAATGTTAATCTTAAAGGACTTTTTTTTAAAGAAAGAACTATATTTAATTTAGTTTTCAACCTTGTGCTTACATCATACTGATCTTATGCAATTTGTCAAATTCTAACCTATAAAAATCCTTACAAATCCTGCGTGTTAAAAATCCTTTAAAAAGGATTTTAATTTTATTTTCAAAATTAATTACTTTACTTTTGTTGTGTCAAAATAGCAGCATAAAAGTACTTAATTATCCTTAAAAATATCCTTGCATGTCATGCAATTTGAAGAGAAAACACTTTATTTAAAAAATGTATTTTCTCTCTTTACTTTAATAAAAACAGGTACAAAAATTAACCCTTTTAAGGATGTTAATTCCTCATTTAAAAGAAAAATACTCCTTAATAAGGACGTTAACAAACCCTTTGCACTTTCGATCTTTTATTTTTTTATAGGGACTTTATGAAAAATAGTGTTTTTAAAAAAAATGACCTTAACTCAAAAAAAAAATGTTACTTAAACGTTTAACGAAACCAACCATAATAAGAGTACAACGCAAGTAAACGTAAATGTCTGAAGAATAATGAAAATTTCTCTAACTTCTGAATATAAAATTTCCGAGTTTTTCTGTTTAAAGACAATTTACGGTATTTTGGTAATTAAATACTGGCGCCTCCATTCAACAATGGTCAAGACAATGGCGCAATTGTTATGTATTGTTTTGGACCAGACAGTCATTTAAGCATAAACAAGTGACCTTCACAACAATAACACAACATGACACCTCATCTATATTTAAGAGACTCAAACTATTTTTCTCGTCCTTCTCTCTCTCTCACACACACACACTCTTCACTATATCTTTTTGTCTGTAATAGAGATTTTTCTTTAGCTCGTGTTAACATCACTTTTGTTACCTTTAAATGTCCAATAAGTCAAAAAAAAATAATTTTGACAGTCACAAGTCATCATAAATTTTCGAGTAATTACCTTAAATACACTTTTTAAAAAGTCATAAAATCTCATATTGTTGGTGTTTTTAAGGGAACAAGGAAATGTGATTGTGTGTGTGTGAAAAAGGCAGAAATTGTTTTTTTTTTTTTAGAAAAATCACACAACAAAATCTTAAGAATTTTAGCGAGTTTTGTTATCATCAAAAGACGTGAAGAGAAGATATGAATTTTCATCAAAAACTCTGCGTGTTACCGTAAAATGTATAAAATTTCAAATTATTCGTGGTATTTTGTGCAACGTAAATAAATCGATTTTGAGAATTTTTGAAAACAACTTTAATTCTATTAAGAAAATGAGTAACTAAACCCAGTTTGTTTTGCTACCCCAATCTGAGGGAAAAACGAAGAAGTCATAGCGGATGGCCTGGCAAGGCGTGGTGTACTACTTGATGATGACGGCATCGATCGATTGGTTGGTCTACCTCTGACATACTTTGAGAACAGGCTATTCGGGTTGGCGCAAGCAAAAATGGGTGACTGAGACCACCTGTCAAACTTCCCGTGTTATCTGGCCCAGATACGACATTAGAAGGACCAGGCAGTTATTTGCTTTCGGTAGGAGGCATATCAGACTTCTAGTGTCTATTATAATTGGACACTGGATGGGTATGGCACATTATGGTTTCTGTCGCGGTTAACGTGATAACTGTAGTGGAAGAGGAGACAGTTTTTCACTCGTTATGTTACTGTCCTATGCTTAGGGAGATTAGGAACACCATTTTTGGAACCTATACTCCTGATCAACGCAATCTTGGTTATATTGATTTGAGATCGCTATTTTCTTTTCTTACAGGTACTGGATGGTTTGGTGAACTATAATTGCTCACTGCTGAGAAGCAGACTATTTCTATGGTGACACAACGAGACCATTTGTATATAAAATACGTGAAATGTCTGCTTGGACACTGCTCTGGGAACTAACTAACTAAGGATTCATTTAAGACCCCATAAAGTATATATATCTTTGCATAAAATCAAAATCTGAGCCAATTTATCTCCATTCTCCTGTATTTCGGTTGTGGACACGCTTACATCCACAATAATTGACAGAATTCATTAAAATTTGACCTGCGTATTTGTTATTGTCCTGAAAAATTATCACTTTAAAATCAGCAAAATCGGTTCAGTATATTAAAAGTTTTGAAACGACATCTATGGGGAAACATTTTTATATTTTTATTTGTTTAAAGTGAATCTGTCTCAGATAAACATCATTCAAAAACATCATGCAAAATTTTCAGACTTTTACCCCAACGCCATAATTGATGTCTAAAAATCATTATTGCCTTATTATGGAGCAACTTCTCTACTCTGATTCTATCAGCGCTAAATTATTATACACTCCATCATTAATGCATCCAAAAAGGAATTATCTAAGACCCCAAAAAGTATATATATTCTTGCAAATAAACATCTGTTTCATTTCAGCTATGTCCGTCTATCTGAAAATCGGTTCAGTCGAAAAAAAACTTTATAAATCTATATCTGAGACAACCTTCTTAAACAGAAAAATTGGACAAACGGAATAGTAAAAAAAGTTATGGGCTAAAATGTACAAAATTTTGATACATTCGAATATCATTGTGGCAAAAAGGTCGAAATTTTGAAGTTAATTTCCTAAAATCGGCCATATATATTTTTAGTTTCATATGAAAATAAATCCAGAACATTTAGGTTATGCTGTTGTCATTATTTTAACTAGAATTTATTCAATTCTGAATAAATTTGAATAAAATTTTTGTTCATTTAACAATTTTTTCGTCAAATGACTTTTTACATTTTCTTTGTCATACAACCCGGACGGCTCACAACCGTCCCTATTGATGTTGCCGTATTTTTAGCTGTCTATTACGTTTTTTCAACACTATTTAATTATTATCTAAAATAAGTTTTTATCCGGTGCGCTTTGATGCACCAAAAATTCTCCTCAGTTCTAGATCTCGAAAAAAAATTAAAAAATGTAATTGGAACCAAATTCTCGCTGTAGTAGATCGTTAGATATTTGATAATCAATATTTGTTTTGTATGGGAGCTCCCTCTCTATTTTTGTCAATTTAAATAATATATTATTCAAATTGATTAACATTTATTGATAATTTTTCCTCAATTTGAATAATTTACGGGAAATTAATGAAAATTTTCGTTATGATGAATAAAGGTTTTCTTGGCTGATATTTAACCCACTTTTCTTCAATTCTACACCCTTTTTCGTTATATTTACTACCCTTTCTGGTTCAGCGTATATTAAGGCATTTTCAATCCTCAACACAAACTATAATTAACATTATTATGACAAATTATTCTAATAATAATCATAACGATGTGGGATTAAATATTTTTACAAAAATAAACTTTCAAAACTTTTTTTCTGGAATAATTAAAACAAATACACTCCCTCTCTATCTCTAGTAGTTTGCTATAAATTGTAATAATAATGGTAATATTATTTATGGCATTTCGTGAACTTAACTACTTCAAAGCCTTGATACTGAATTAAATAAAATTGGTAATTGTAATTTGACTATACAATGTTTGTTTAGTTATTTTTATGTTAATAACACTCTAATTCGTGATAGCAACATTGTTCCTAATACCAATTAAATTTAACCCATTTTATGAAGCAAAAAATATTAATATGATATAATTAGGCAACATGAGGTAGTGTCACAGAGTCTAAAAAAAAGAACAAGCAGTGAAATTAATCCTTGAAGTATCGGGAAATCAACGACAAGCAACATATTATGATTGTATCAAAAATATACAATGATTGTGTGTGAACTAAATTATGGTTATGTATTTGATTCAATTATAGTAATACCTATAATATGGTTGACACAATCATAATTTTGTGAAAGCATATACATAATATGCTGTTTCTGGTTCATGATTTTTTGTTTTATATAAAATAAATTTTTAAAAATTTTAATATTTTATCTGACTTAATTTATATAAAATGAAAAAATTTTTAATTTCAGAATGTGTTCAATACAACGCCATCTATCGGTAAGTTTAACATTCATTTATAGATCATTAAATTCTTTAAATTCAGTATTTTTTATTATATTTAAAAATATTTTATTGACAAATTTAAAATTTAATAGCAATTTAAGAAATTTTACCACCAAAAAAAGGGTCCATTTGGATCCACTTCCCGAATTTAATAGACTAATTATATTAACTTTTTCAAAGAAAATTGTAATTAAAGAAAATTCTTCAGCGAAATATAGCCCCAAGTGTCCCCCTTAACCCCATATATACATTTGTACTTATTTGGTCTCATATGTTTATCACTTTTTCAACTCAAAATAAAAAACACCCGTGAATTTAATTCCGTGTATTTCAGTCAAATTCTAAGTTTTTGGATAAAAACTAATGAGGATCAAAAGCGAATAAAGAAATTTTATCACCAAAAAAATAGCAAAAATGTCCACTTTAACCCTTTATGCAAATTTCTACTTATTTGGACCCATATATTTACGTTTTCCAATTTAAATGAACCTAATCCCAAAATTCACTTCCTGGATTTCAATTGGATTTGAAGTTTAATCGATTAGAATTTTTTATGAACCGATTTTGAAAAATGAAAAAGATTGAATTCGGGGAAAAATTAAAACCCAATCAGTGCCATACCCAAGTCCATAGCTCTCCTAAACGGTTCAAAATATATAGGTAAATATGTTTCTGCTTATAACTCAGGAACTAATGGCCCGATTCATTTCATGTCTTCGGCGCATAAATCCAAATAAAATCCAAATAAAAAAAACCGAAAAAATGTGAGGTACCTTCATTTTTTTGCTAATATCTGTGCTATTTATGAACCAATTTCCCTGGATTTGAATAGCAAAATTCTCGAAAACATTTTCAATAGGTCGGCTTCATAAATTTGATTCAACACATGGACAGACGGATGGACAGATTAAAATAGGTCACTCAATTTCTTTTTTCATAGCGATCAATAATACATATACTTTTGGGGTCTAAGTCGAAAATTGTGAAAGTTACAAAAGGATCTGGTCAGGTGAAGGGTATAAAAATAAAATACGTTTATAGGCATATGCATCAGTGTATCTCAAATAAATATGTTAAACTTCTGTGCACTTCAGTCTTCAAATCTGTCATTTTTGCTGGAGGGCACCAAGTTCCACATAATTTTGAATAAAAAAAAATCATTTCTTTGCCGGCTCGTAAGGGGTTACATAATTTTTCTTTAAAATTATTTTTTCTTAATTTTTTTTCATATGACATAAAACAAAGTATGTGTCTTAAGTCTTTCGTTTTTTTTTATAAATTTTAAGTGCAAACAAAATTAAGAAAAAAAACTCGATTTTCATGTCTTAAAACAATTTTGTTTTTATAATTAAATTGTATCAAAAAAATATCTGCCACTTCCAAAATAATAACTTTATGCCACATTTAATTTAATGGAGCATTTTATAGTCGAAGAAAAAAAAACAAACAAAAAAAAAAGAGATTAAAAATAAATAACTTAACAATTTTGCACATTAGTGCAAAAACTAATGTTTAAAAAAAATTTTAACGCTTTTAATTGTCGATTCCGAAAAGTTTTGATTTAAGTATTAAGTTTAGTTCTCGGCTTAAAACCGTCCATGGCACTCGAAGTGGCAATATGAAATGAAATTTTTATTCACGTTTATGATTTATTAACTTTAAAGAAAATTATTTAAAAAGAATAAAACAAAAACAAAAAATTATTAACATTAACTGGAAATATAACACATATATCGTGGCATTATTTATGAGACCATAAGCTTAAAACAGCCGTGCAAATGGAAGGGTACTGGAGGGAGGGGAAAATGAGGGAATTAAAATATGAATAAATTAGTATTGACACGCATACAAACAAAATTGAAAAGCACGCAAAACAAATGGTAAGAAAAAAGAAAGAACTAAAATTAAAAACAAAAAAATGTAAGTTATAGAATATTATTTATGCCAGTCGGTTGTTGAGTTTTGAATTCATTTATGAATAAATGAAAAGTTTGCAATTTTCATTAAAATTTTTTTTTCTATTCATTTTACAATTTAATTCCAAAAGATTCTGAGTAAGAATCATTTTTTTGGGTACCCTACACCGTAATGTTGATTATAAATAGTATAACCGACATGATTATACCCTACACCTCCATAGTTGGTTGGAGTATTATACGTTTGTGCAGGTGTTTGTAACATTCAGGAAAAATGGTGTAACACTTACTTTCGACATAGAAATATTTTCTGAGTCGATTTAACAATGTCCGTCCGTCTGTCTGTCCATGTAAACGTGATGTAGAGGTCGCAATTAATCGAGATATCCTGATGAAATTTGGTACGTCTTATTTGTGCCCTAAGGACAAAGCCTATTGAAATGGTCATATTTGGTCCAATACAATTGTCCGTCAGGAATTGGATTTAAAGTTTTTAAGCGAGAATAAGTCCAACAGTATTACAAATCAATGTGTAAAATAATGCGAAGGTCGGTCCTCTACTTTTCATAGGTCCCATTACAAGCCGCCTTCCAAATATAACTTTGAAGAGCATAAATCTTATATATACGTTAGTATTGTAATAAAAACTGGTCAAATTAAGATAAATATAATCTTAAATGATTTTGCCACCTTAAAACGAGGGTCGGGCCATCATTTCTTCCGATATAAACTCTCTAGAAAAAATCCTCTTAAATAAACATAAATTTCACATAAGTATTAGTAAATTTGAGTTAGTGGTGTAGGGTATTACATAGTCGGGCTAGACCGACTATATAATTTTAATTTGTTAATTCTTAATAAATTCCAACTTTTCCATACCAAAATATCCAAAATCCCAATCCATATTAATTTTTTTTAAACTTTTTTAAACTTTTTTTTTTTTGCTGGAAACTTTTTCCAACTTCAGCTCTAACTGTTCAAAAGTAATACACTGGTGCATATTCCTATAAACACACTAAAAACTTTTTTTAAATATAATAAATTAAATAAGAAAATATTTAGTGAACAAATAATATTTTTATTATTTCAATTCAAACTTCATTTAAAAATTTTTTTAACATAAAATTTTATTTATATTTTATTTTATTTGTTTAAATAAATTTTTGAGTTTAACTGTAATTTCTAAAGGTACTTAACTTTATCAATCTCTATTGCGTTATTAAGAATGGGCGGATGTTACTTTGTTAAGGACAAAAAATATGGTCTGATGCCAAAGTTGCTTTGTTTTTGGTTTAAGCTCTGCTTTCGTTTTGGGAATTATTGAAATTGGCGATGATCGGTCCATTAATTTCTTATAGACTCCATACATATTAAGTCCATAAAATTTTAAATATAAAACAATTATAACTGTATTAAGTCTTATTATATTCTAAAACGATGTGCTAATTTATATATACATTATAGATTCTGAGATGATTCCTTCTTAGCGTTACATGCGGAATGACAAAGTTAATATACTTTGTTTATCACTTGTGGTGGCGTAGTGTATAAAAAGTACCGCTAAGTTGCCTCTCATTAAAAAAAAACTCAACTTTACTTTGGTTGAGAACATCAAAAATAAAATAAAAATTGAGAGAAACAATTAAATGCGTTTATAGAAATTGTTTCCAAAAAAAAATCGATTTTTAAAGACCATAAAATTATTGTTTATTTAATTTATAATTTATTTATTTTATTAAATAACTTTCTTTTGTTAAAATGTTATTTAATATTTCTGTCATTTTAAAACTTTTTTCATTGTTTTGATTTTCTTCAATTCAATTAATTTCCTCACATTTGAACATTTTTTTAATTAAATTTTGACGTTTAAAAATTTACATAAATTGACAACATTTATGATTAAACTAAAACATGTAAAAACAACAACAACAAAAATTTACATATTTATTCTTTTTCGGGTTTATAATCATAATCTGGATTTAATTTTGAAACTGATGATAGTTTTTGTTGTTATATTTCTGGGTTTAATTGAGAGAAGCATCTGTAATATCATGATTTGTTTTAAAATCATTTAAAATCGTTTAAATATGCAGATTGATTTATTAAAGTAAACAAGTAAAAATGTCCGACTATGTAACACCCTACACCACATTGTTGATTGTAAATGACAGCTACGAAAAATCTATGAACGACCCCCGTATTATTTATTTTTCTGATTGTGAAGTACATTAGTATGATACTAAGATTTATGTTAAATGTGTGCGTTTGAAAAAGATTTATTCTGGGGCGATTATATGAACCGACTTTCGTTAATTTCGAATATCAATTTTAGATTTTATTTATCTTAATTTGACCAGAATTATGCCGGTCAAAGTTATATTTGGAAGGAGAACTGCATGGAAGCTATGAGAAGTAATAGAGCCCTCGCCTTATTTGGCACATCGGTTTAAAATATCATTACACATATAAGTGTTAAATTTCGTTGAAATCGCTTTATATTTAGGATTTTTATGACATTAAAACCTCATTTCGGAAAAACATTTGTATGGAAGCTTCTTCAAGTATTAGACCAAATATGACCAATTTCAATAGGCTTTGTTCCTGGGCCAAAAAATAATAATAACATGTATCAAATTTCATCGAGATATTTAAACAAAATTTCGACCTCTAGACTGTTCATGGACAAACAGATGGACGGGTGGACATCGTTAAATCGATTCAAAAGGTGATTCTAAGTCGAATGGTATACTTTTCCGATGTTACAAACATCAGCATAATATTCCAACCACCTACGTTGGTGTAGGGTATGAAATATACAAAATTGTTTCAAAAAGAAATTGATAATGAATCTTGTTTTTTGATTTATCTAAATTAAAGTGAACTTCCGGAGTTTGATTTAAATTCACACTTAATTTAGTTATCACAATTAAATATATTTTTTGAATTATCGAAGTGTTATTTCTACAATGGAATCCACAATCCACCCAGACCAGTGAGAAGGCTATAATTCTCTAAATGAACTCAAAAACATCTCAACTATATTCACATCAAATGTTTATTGGGTTATCTTTCGAAAGGTACAGAATTATTTACAAAAAAAAATCGTTTTTCATTGTAACAGTTTAGGGTAGGGCAGAGCCATTATGATAGCAGAGGAGTGTAGCATTATTGTTAAGAGTTTCGGAGATATTCGTTCGTTAGGGGATACCACTCCCTCTGAACTGTAACTTTTTATATTACAAAGCAGTCCAAATCATGCTTTAACGAACATAGCAGACCTCTGTTAGATTGTCTTGTAGTCCAAACTGGAAACCAATGGATAAGTTGTGGGGATACAAATAATGCCCAAAACGATAGCATAATTGCTTTAACACAGCTAAAACTAAAAATAAAGCAAGTTTGGGAAGAAATTGATTTTGATCTATAAAAAAATGGTGAACTGAATGCCATATCGATTTTTAAGGTAATTCACAACCCATTATTAATAATGCTATGGGGACTACTAAACTTAAGTGCGTTAAAATTAAATTTTGTTTTTTAATTTTTATAATTCTTTAAAAAAAAATTATGAGCGTTTATACGAATATGCACCAGTGTATATATAAAATACTTTTTGTCTTAAGACATTAACGAATTTTTGCATAATTAAAGAAAAGCACACCAGAATTGATCAACTTTGGAAGGTCACTGACCACGCCTCTGATCCTATAAGTACCTCAATTCCTCTAAATCCACTTGAAAACACTTTAGCTGTAACCATGTGGAATTTTATTTAGTTATATCTTACGGTTCAAGAGTTATGGAATTATTTCCAAAAAATCTTTTTCTGACTTCTTTACATAAACAAGATGGTTAAATTTGGAAGTTAACTCACTATCTCCTTGACCAGCTGTTTGTCTGAAGTTTTTTAAATTAACATGAAGATATCTCAGCTATAAACACCTTAAATATTCACAATTATTTCCAATGGTTTCGTGTTTTTTGTCACGATTTATAAATAAATTTTTAGTGAATTAAAACGAAATTAAAATATCCAAGGTGGCCAAATTTGAAGGGCCACTGATTACGCTCCTGACCAGATAGGAGGTTGTTTTCCTTAAAATCAACTCGAAAGTACTTTAGCTTTAACTCTGTGAAATTTTGTTAAAATATTTTGATAGTTCAAAAATTTATTTCGAAATACTGTACATAACCAAGATGGCTAACTTAGGAGATCACTTACTATCTCCTCGACCAGCTGAGAGACTGTAATCCTCCTGCTTAAAATTTAGAGAATTTTTTTTCCAAAAACAATTTGTTGTTCATTAAAATTTCATTTAGTTTAATATCAAATGTAACTTAACTTTTTTATATCACTGTTTGCATTACAGATACAACAAGTAATGAAACTACTACTTCATTGGCGAGTACATACAAACATACATCTGTTTATAAATATTTAAATGAAAAAAAACCTCATTTGCCATTAATTAAGAAAATAAATTATAAATTTTATTTATTTTAAAATGACATTAACCGACGACAAGCCACATTATTAAATCATAAATTCATATTCTGTTTTTGCTTTTAAATAAAATGCTACTTGTTATTGTTGTATTTACATACACACACACACTTACACACAAATACTTAAACACCAGAGGAGAATATTTATAAATTTTGTATCTTTCAGTTTCATTCTTTAGTACAGACATGAACACATTTATTTATAAATAAATGTGTTTTGTTTGTCTATTAGAAACATGAACTCTATATTTTAATGGCAATAATTTGTATATGTTTATACCCTACACCATCACATGTGATATAATAACTTTGTCATTTTGAGTGTAACGTTAAGAAGGAATCATTTCAGATCCCATAATGTATATATGTTCTTGCATCAAATCAAAATCTAAGACGTCTGTCTGTCCACAATAATTAAGAGAGCTTAATGAAATTTTGCCTGAGTATTTGTTATAGTCCTGAGAAGTATCCTAATAAAAATCAGTAAAATCGCTTAAGTACATCAAAAGATATAGATCGATATCTGAGGCAACCTCTAAGTTCCAAAGCAGAATTTTTTTAAAACTGTCAATTAGAAATCGAAAAATTAGAATAAAAATTTTATTATTACCTTCAACTGACTGGATCAGAAGGGTATATATAAGTTTGTTATTCCGTTTGTAATATCCACAATTTTCGACTTAGACCCTAAAATGTATACATATTCTCCGTCTGTCTGTCCTTCCGTGTGTCGGTTGACATCAAGTTTATGAACCGATTTATAGTTAACATATATGATTTGTATATTAAACGATTTGGAAATGCTTTCGAGAATTTTGCTATTGAAAGTCAGGGAAACTTGTTCATAAATGGCTCAGATTTTAGCAAAAAACTGAAGGTACCTCAAATTTCTTTCGGTGTGTTTTTTCTATTTATTGAAAAATCTACAAAAGTTAGACACTTAATTTTTCAAGAGATAAATTTAAATTAATAAAGCGGATTTATGTGCTAAAGACATGAAATGAATCCAATAACAAGTTCCTGAGTTATAGGCAAAACATATTTTCTTATATTTAGAACCCCCTATGAGATCTATGGACTTGGTTATGACTCCTATTGTTTAAATTTTTTCCTGAATTTAATCTTTTTCATTTCTTTCAATAGCGGTTCATAAATCGCCGAGATATGGTCAATTTTTTCTCTAAAAATTTAGTCCCATGTGGTTATTGTTGTTGCTTATAACTACAGGAAAACAATAACAACGATAAAAAATAATGTTTAAGAGACTTTGGACTAATGGATCAGAAATATTTTTGTGTATATATCATAAGAAGACATAAACTCGATTGGACCATTAGTTTCCGAGATATGGACGAAAACTTATTCTGACACTCCAGGGTCAGCTATGAACCTGAGTTGCCACGCAGAAAAATTACTGATTTTTTCTTCGAGTTTTGAATTTTAAAAGTTTTCAAATCGCTTCATAAATAATCGAGATATTAACAATTCTTTATTTTCCTTGTGGTTGTTGTTGGATTTAGTATTGAAAAAACAACAACAATGTAAAGCAAAGTTATGTTTTCAACTTTTTGTACGTTCTTTTTAAGCTAAAGACATAGCAAATCTGACATAATTATGAGAATTTTTGAGTTGAAAACGTCACAGTAATCTGTCTCTTAGTTTTCGATTTATAGGCAAAAACGCATTATCCGATATTTTGAACCTCCTATGGGATGTATGGACAAAATTTTGATGCAGAAAAATAGCTAATTTTTTCTTAAATTTTGATTTTTAAAATTTTGGAAATCGGCCCATAAATAACCGAGTTATTAGTTACTCTTTCGATATTTATACTTGTGCTGTTTTAGTGAAAGCGAAAACTATTCGTGAACTGAATAAAATTTTGCAACATAATGAGTGTTTTAGAGAATCTATGTTGACTCATATAAAAGCTATAGCAATTGCTATCATTTTCTTCTTCTTCTATAAGTGATGATATTATGAAAGCCATTTTATAACAGGGACTTAAGGTCCCTGATATAAAATTCGTTGCTTAAAAAAATTCCATATAAGCAAAGGTGAGGGGTATAAAAAATTCGCCATGGCCGAATTTATATTAGTACTTCATTATCATGCAAAAAATGATGAAAATCATTTCATTAGAAAAAAGTTATGGGCAAAAATTTCGTGTTATATTTAAGAAAAACTTTTATATATCGAATACATCTGTAAGTGTATGTGTGAGTGCGTATTTATGTAAAAATAACGTATTTACTTCATACGCATTTGTGGTGGAGGGTAATTAAGATTCGTCATAACTTGCTTACTCGTGTTCATTTTTTTTCTCGTTCTTTTAGAAACAAATGCCGTAATTACAGTTGTAAATTATTTATTCTCACCTTTAAAGTATCTTACAAACTCATAATTTGCAAGATAATTAAGAAAACGCACTTAAGTTTTAGGAAACACAAATCTAAATATTTTTTTTATTCATATTGAATAAATAAATTTAATTGATTTCAAATTGTTTAATTCAATAAAAGTTCTTTTGAATGCTTGAAACTATAAATGAGGTATGAAATAGTTTAGCGATTTTGCAAAATGGATTTTAATTATTGATGTTGACCATAAAATGCATGTGAATACAATTAATTTCTTTTTGTTTGTTTTGTATTCAAAATGGAAATAAATAATTAATGAAATAAAAAAAAAGTAATTAAAAATCTTTATTTGGTGTTAAATATAAAAATGCCTTAAAGGCAATTAAATAATGAATATAAATAATTATAATTATTATCGAGCTACTGTGTTGATTTTTTATTATTATAATTATTAATAATAAAGATGATTTTATTTATTATACCCTACACCATCGTAGGTGGTTGGAGTATTATGCGTTTGTGCTTATGTTTGTAACATGCAATAAAATTGAGTTATCCCCACCTTTAAATATAATATTCGACTCATAATCATTTTCTGATTCCGATTTAATGATGTCCGTCCATCTGTCTATATGTTTGTCTGTCTGTCCGGCTGGCTGTTCATGTAAACGTTATGAACAGTTGACATTTCGCAATTTTTGAGTTATTTCGATGAAATTTAGTACATAATATAATTTTTGCCTAGAGACGAAGCCTGTTAAAAATGGCCATGTTAGGTCCAATATTTCATATACCTCCCATACAAATGTTCTTTTCGAAATGGGTTTTAAGCTCACAGAAGTCCTAAACATAAAGCGATTTAAACGAAATTTGTTGCAAGTAAGTGCTATAATATTCTAAAACGATGTGCAAAAATACACGAGGGTCGCTTTTCGCCTTTCAAATATAATGGCACAAATCTCAATTATATGTTGGTATTTTAATTATAACTGATCAAATTATAATAAATATAAGAAAAAATCTATGTATTATATACGAGGGTCGGTCCATAAAATTCATTTTAGAACGCATAAAATTCACATTATTGTTAGTGTCACAATAATGTAATGCAGAGTTAAGAATTAATGAAAAAAATAAATTATACGAGGGTCGTTTATTAACTTTCATAACTACTATTTATAACCAAAGTTATGGTGTAGGGATTTTATATAGTCGGGCAAACATTTTTTTTAACTAAAATTAATTTTTACGATGTTTATGAACTTGAATCAGAATTTTTTAAAAATTACCACTGTTCTGTACGGAAATACCCAAAATTCCAATTTATGAAATCATATTAGAAAAAAATTTAGTTTTTCGCTTTACTGATCTCTTTGTTTTCAAAAATGTCCGGCGAAAAATACTCCTTAGGATCCTCAAACATGTGGTTTAAGTAAAGATTTTTTTAAAGTTGTTTTAAGATTTGAAATCTTAACAAAACATTTTTTTCGAAATTGACCAAATTTAAGTAGAACCTGTGGGCAGATCTTTGCGCCAAGCTCAGCCGGATGTACTTTACATGCATTTTCATTAAGGTTTCTTAAAAAAAACAATAAAAAATTATAAAGTTCGGAAGAAAAAACAATTTAATTTAAGCAATAAATGTTGCCACCTTTTTGGAAAAATCCCACCAAACACACATGTTTTTTTAAAGTTCTAAATTCCAAATTCAGATTCAGATTGCAGCATTATTTTTTAGAATTTTTTTAAGGAATCTGGTCCATACTTATTATAATGAATCAAAAGAGTATATTGACTTGATAACGATAACTGAACGATAATATAACTTCTCTCATCATTTCAGAAAGTTATAAATTAGACAAATGCTTCCGAAATTTTTGTGAAATTTAAAAAAAAAGAGTGTAACTTTTCTCTGACATAATGACGGTATATAAATATTGATTTCTTTATATTTTGTAGCAAAAGGAGAAGTCAAGCTAAAAAATTTGCTGTACATTTGGACTTGTTATCCAGAATTGTTAGAGAGATCTAAATGACATAGTTTTAGGTGAGATGATTTTATTTTGTGGGACTGCAGATTGGTTAAATGGGATGTCTAGAAGTTTTGTCATTCCCCAAAGAGATTCAAAATTAAATGACGATTTAGCTGTGTCCCGTCTGTCTGTTGTAGGCACCCTCATATCCACAATAATTGAGAGAGCCCAATGTTATTTTGTTATGTTTTCAGTTCAGTAGAAAAAACCTTATAGAGCGATATCTAAAGTAAAGTATGACAAAACGACTTATTTTATTTTTACCCTGATATTGCTTTTAGTAAGAAACGTTAAAGACTACAATATTTTTGTATAGGGCATGGGATAGGGGTATCTCCTTTACAAACGAAACATTAAATATCGCATACCTCTATAACTAATACATGAAATCTCATGAAACCTTGTCCAATATAAGTCTACAATAATGATTATTGTAAAATACACAATTTTTTTTGATAGGGCACTTTGGAGTGGAACCCTCTTTGCAAACGAAATTTTCGACATCGCAAATCTCTGAAAATTTTAAAGCAGTTTTCTTGAAATTTGGCAAGAAATAACAATATAGAAAGAACTATCAAAATTTTGAATAGAACACGAGTGAATGGTATCCCTCGTAAAAACAATACATTTAATATCGCTTATCTCTGAAACAGTTAGTGCAAAATTTATGAAATTTGGGACCTGAATAAATTATTTATACAATACTTTAGATAGGATTCAGGGGAGCGTTATCCCCCTTAAAATGTAACATTTTTAATATCGTGTTGGAGGGTATTACAGATTCATTATAACCGAATGTAGCATTCTAACTAATTAACCTTAATTTTGCAACTTTGTAGTCTCAATTTTGGTCTTAAAATGTGTCAGATGTCTTATAAAATTTTGAAATCTTATTACCAATAGAGCCTATTTAAAAGGTTTGTTAATCTAAAGCTACAGATGTGATAACATTTATTTACTGATAAATTGTTTCTTTTCCGAATCTTGTAACTTCCTTAATGCTTCCTAAAGAAATCATAGTTTCCCCCCGCAATCCCCATGTAAAATTGGTTAATTTTGGGAAAAACTGTTTTTTGGGTTAATCAAATCGCAAAACTGAAATCATCTTTAAATTATCCCCAATATGGAGCTTTATATGTAAGATTAAAATTATTATCTTCCGGATTCTGTTTGTAACGACGAAGTGATTTTTTCCTACACTTTTTTTATAAGGTTTGGTATTTTGGATATTTCCGTAGTGAAAAGTGGGAAACTTTTTATTTTTCTAATTTTTTTTAATAAAAAAAACAAAATTTATGTTTTTATGAATTTATAACATCAAATACTTCTATAAGAAATGTATACCTTTGCCTGAAATCCCATCTAAACTGGACTCCCTTTAAGCAAATTTAGCGAATTTCCATACATTTCTACAGTTAATGATTTTCAATTTTAATGAAATTAAAATGAAAAACGATATTTATTAAAAATTATATATATGATGTATATGAACCATAAATAAATCCATAAATTGCATAATTAAAATATTCCCACTTGTTCACACAATAATACCCAAAATCCCAATGCGTAAGAAAAGGTGTAAAATACCAGCAAATCGAAGCCGTCCGGCGGAAAATAATTTTTGGGTGATTACCGGACATATGTCGCTATATTTTAAGGATGATTCCAGGTTTGCGATTTAAAAACTTAACGAAAAAATTAAATGATTAATTTTTTAATTTAACTGTTTTATATAGGGTTTGTAGGCAAGTCTTTGCCCCAAGTTAATCCGGATTATGTAACATGCATTTCCGTTAGTTCCGTTATAAAACAATAAACAAATATAAAATTCAGAGCAAAAAAATGGTTTTATCTGTGAATAAATGTTGCCATCTTTTTGGAAAAATAACTCTTTTTATATTCAAAGTCTCAGTTTCAGTTCAAGCTTTTAATGGATTTACATAGTTTTACGGTTATAAGAGCAATACGTTTTAGAATTTAATAGTGAATCTGACATTTTTGTAAAAAACGGGATCAATATTGAGACCGTCAACTTTACTAAATTATAAAAAAATATGGACTAAATTTTCGTTTTGAAAATCTGAAGAATTTGGAGGTTCATTGAATAGGTCCCTGACTAGATAGATACCCAAACTCCTCTAAATGAAGGACAAAGTTACCTTCGATCTAATTGTGTTAAATTTCATTAATTTAACAGTTCAAAAGTTACAGAGTTATTTCCCAGAAAAAATCAATTTGGAATGCTGATAAAACAAGATCTTCTTGAATGTCGCCCTCTCCCCCCTTTTACTTTTTCATGTTCTATCGATTTATTAGATACCAAATACTTGTCTAAACATATTTATATCTTGACTGGAAATCTAACCCAAACGAAGTTATTTGGAGTGATTTAAGAAAAAAATCATTTTACCCAAATTAGCTAACTTTGGAGGGTGACCAGATAGATAGCTGTACTCCTCCAAATCAACTGAGAAACTCCTCAACTCTAATTATGGAAAATTTCATTAAGAAAAGTTTAACGATTACAGAATTATTTTCAAAAACAATCGATTCAAAAATTCTACGCAAAACCAGTTTTCATTGATTATTTGGATTGATTGTAATTAAACATTTGTTTAAAATATATTAAATAATTAATTAATTAATTATATTATTTATAAAATATATTAAATAATTAATTAAAATATTAAAAAAAATTTAATTAAATTTTTAACAAATTTTTAATTAACCATTATACCCATGAAGGAACAACAGGCCCCTATCCTAACTAGTTAGAGACCTGTTGTTATCCAAATCGACTCCAAAATACCTCAATTAAAATTATGTGCAATTTTTTTTTAACATTTTTTAAGAGTTCTAAAATCTTAAAATTTTCTCCAAAAAATCGATCCAATGAAAGACTACACGTTTGCAGTTTAATCCTTTTGATTAATATGATTGTTTAGACTGATTTCAATTAATTATTTGTTCAATATAAATGAAAATACAAAGTTCTTAATAGTCCCCAATGGAAAACTTTTCTCAAAAGTTCTGTTTTATATTTATTCAAAGGCAAATCAGATTTCAAATTAACGAAAAATTAGCTTTTTTAATAAAATAATTGTTTTATTGATTAATTGAGAGAAAAAATTGAATAACTTACCTTTTTAATTATTAAATATTTTATATATAAAATTCCTTAATTTCATAACCAATTAGTTTTTATTGTTTTATATTTTTAAACTTGAGATTAATTAATTATTTTTTTTTTTCGTTGTTGTTTTTCACTTTAAATAAACAATTAATTGATACAACAAAAATGTGACAAAATTTCTATTAATCATTTAATAATTTTATTTATTTCCATTTTTTTGCTTTAAAAACTTATTTTTCTTAATTTTTTTTTATACAAAAAATTATTAACAAACTTGAAAATAACAAAAAGCCACTGTTTGAATATAAATTTATTAAAAAAAAAGAAAACTAGAGAGAGATAAATTTGAAATCTGCATAACAATTAAAATGATGTTTTTTTTAAGATTTATGAAAACACACACACAGAGACACACAGTTATAGAGAGATATTTATACGGATATATTGACGATATTTATTGTATCTGGTAGCTTAAAGTAATAAATCAAAACTTTATTGATAATTTAAAACTTTATTTATGAGGGGTGTGGAAAGGGGGCGTAAAGTTGATGTTTTTGTTGAAATAAGATGAATTGATTAGTGATTGAGTTAAATTTGTTATAATGAATTTGTCTTTTGCTTTTGAAGGGTTTTTCGTGAGCGTTTTTTATTAAGCGTTTTTTTGATAAAGTTACGTTTTTTTTGGTGAAGGGGCGTTTTTTGAGGTTTGAACAATTTTAAATGTAAATTTCAATTTTTTTTTTTAAATTAATACATTTTAACTGAATTTTAAATGTTTTAAAATTTATTTTTAATTTTTTTAAATTTATTATTTTTTTATAATTAAATTTTTAATAATTTTTTTATATGTTTATTGTCAATTTAAAAATTTAAATTAATTAAATTTTAATTGATTTTAAATTGTTAGTTTTCTTTTAAAATATTTCTTTTCTTAAATATTTTTTTATAAAATTTTAATAATTAAAAAAATTTTAGTAATTTTAAAAATGTATAAATTACTAAATTTTAATTAATGTTAAATTGTTTAAAACTATTTTTTTTTTAATTTATATATTTTTTTATTTTTATTATTATTTGTTTTTATAATTTTTCTATATATATTTTTTTAATTTTTGTTAATAAATTTTATTTCCTCTTTTGCTTGACGTCGGCATTTTCTTTTCAAAAAAATTTGCAATTTTCCACAAAATTTTCTTTGTTTTTTTGCCTTTAATTAATAAAAATTTTCACCTAACGCGCGTTTTTCGCGTTAATTATAATAACGTTGTTTTTACACTAGAAGCGCGTTGGCGAATTTCAATTCTTGCAAGTCTTTAAGGAGAAAAAAAACAAGCAAATAACAACAACAACTACACAAAACCGCAAACACGTTCCGAAAGATACACTCCACCAGCAGCCGTCGAGTAAAAACAACAACAACAACAACTACTACAAAAACAACTTCAATTATTTGTTTTCTTAAAAATTCAAGATGGAGCTTTAAAAACTCCAAACTCCTCTATTTTTTTTTTTTTTGGTTTTTTCTTAAAAAGGAGTTTTAAATTAACATTCACACACACACACGCACACATTCAAAAAAAACAAGTTTTTTTTCAAACATTTTTCCTCAACAATTTACCGTCGCTGAAATTCTTAAGCTTCCGGTTGGACAAGAGCTAGACGGTGCCCAAGTATTGTTTTATTAAAGTTATAAATGCTTCTGTTCTGTTTCATTACGTAGAAAACTAAATGAATTAATGAAAAAAAACTTGTTTAGCCACCTTATTGTTGTTGTTGTTATTATTGTTGTTGTTATAAACAAAAAAACAACAACTATAACAACAAAAACCTCCATTAACACTCCAATACCACATATCTCCATATCTAAAGAGAGTTTTTTTTTCTTCAAAATTTTTGCTATCAAACCAAAGAAAAAAGTGGGAGTTAACCATACATTTGAACCAACACATCGATAACGAAATAAAACTCTCTCTCTCTCTCTCTTCTCACATACACACTCTTACATATGTTTTTTGCTCCCCTTTTTATTCTTAACAAAAAGTTTGATTTTTTGTTTAGATATGTTTTGTTGCTTTTTTTTCTCTCCTCTAAAGAAAACTCTCTCTGATACCACTATAATCTGCTACATATATGTGTGTATAGAATACAACTACAACTACAAAAATATATATATTCATATCTCTGGGGACAGCCCACTTTAGTTAACACAAGCGATAAAAATTTATTTAAATTAAAAATAATTAAATAAAATAAAAACTAAATATTATTTTATGTGTATTAGTATGGGGGTGTTATATATGTGTAAGTGTGTTTTTATTAAGATAATAATGTTTTATATACCCTACACCACCATTGGTAGTGGGGGTATAATGTGTGTGCAGATTTTTGTAACGGACAAGAAAAAAGTCCTACTAAAAGTAAAAAGTTCCATTTTGACTCACTTCCTTAGTCGATTTAAGCATGTTCGTTCGTCCGTCCGTTTGTCCGGCTGGCTGTCCATGTACAGCTTGTTTGCAAAGTACAGAACGTAGTTTTGAAGTTATCTTCATGAAATTTAGTACTATTAATTTGGTTAAAAATATATATATATATATATCATGTAGGCCTCATACGAAGGTCCCTCCGGAATAAAATTAATAAATATAAAAAGATTTTTTCCAAAATTAGCGAAAATATATTATTCTATTATAAAACGAGGATCGGTCCATTTTTTTCTCATAGGTCCCATACAACCACCCTTCCATATTATCACTTTGAAACATATACGTAATTATTGTAAACATATTTGATCAAAATAAGATAAATATAAACGAAAACCACTGTGTGAAATTATACGAGGGTGGGTCCATAATGTTTTTTAATTTCCATATAACTGTCCAGAAAAAAATCCGCATAAATTTCACATAAATGTTGTAAACTATTGATCACATAAGTATAAATAAGAAAAGCAAGTTATACGAGGGCCGTTCATATATTTTTCGTAGCAGTAATTTAGCAACAATAATTTGTTGTGGGGTATTAGATTGTCGGACTTGACCGACTATTTACTTGTTTTTCATAACATAAAGAGAGAGAGAGAGAGAGAGGAGAGAGAGTGAGACCCATGTTAAGAACTCTTTTTATTTAAGAGCATAAATATTGGATTTTTATTTATTTTATTGATTTTTAATTTATTTTTTTAGTAAAAAAATAAATTTTAAATTCACTTTTTATTGAAAAAAATTGAAAAAGAAGAAGTTAATTTTTAAATTTTATAAAAAAGTCGTTAATTAAGAAAATAGCGATTTTATTGATTTTATCCTCCAACAAATGGACTTTTTGGAAATATTTCTATAACTTTTGAACTGTCTCAGATATCTATATAAATTTTAACACATTTCCACAGAAAAAGAAAATATGCAGCAAAATTAACATTGAACATAGTTGATTTGAGATTAATTTTTTGTTTCATTTAACCTTAATTAAACGTTTTTACCTTTGTGGTGAAATAATATTGTACATATTAGAACTATTCGATTTTAATATATATAATTATACATCGATTCATTTTTAAAATCACTTTTAAGTAGTAAATTTTCAAAAATATTCCCAAGAAATTGTATTTACTGTGAAACAATGTTAAATTAATATTTTTTTTATTTATAAAGCAAAATCATAACTGAAAAAAGGTTAAATTATTTTTATTGTAATAAATTTACCATGATTTTTTTCTTTGTGTACAGCTGAGATGTTCATGATCAATTGGTCAGGGAACTAGTGACTTTTCAAAGTTTAACTAATTTGTATACCCTACACCACTACAAGTGCTGAAGAGGGTACATTAATTTTGCCATTTCGTGTGTAACGCTAATAATCATCTCAGTCGATATAGCTATGTCTGTCTGTCTGTCTGTCTGTCTGTCTGTCTGTCTATTGTTGGCACGCTCACATCCATAATGGCTGATAGAGCTCTATATAAATGGCCTGAGTATTTGTTATAGTTCTAAGAAGTTTCCTGTATAAAACCAGCAGAATAGTTTCAGTTCTTCTTTTGATTCCCTTTGGATACATCAGATAGAACACCCCTAATACATTCAATCAATTTAACTTTATCAGAGCCACGTAAGAAGTCAGTGATAGAACAATTTTCCTCCACGACCCCAAGATAGATAGTAAAGTTATTAAGACACAATAAATTTAATCGCTTCATCGCCATAATGTTTATTGTGGTGGGAGACATTCAGTGCATACAAATGACGCTAACAATCACCAAAAACTGCCGGTAGTACGGAAACTACTTGGTCGTTATATCACAAGAAATATGTCATTTTAATTTTGCTAACACAAAAGTAGTTTTATAACATGAATAAATTTTGGACTCCATTGTTGAGATCGAATAATCGAATTTTTTTTTAACTTGAAAATAATTTTATTTGAAATATTGACGTTTTCAATATTCTACCGATATTCGACGTTAAAATTCACAACGAAAAAATATTAGCAAAATCGTTAAAACAACCGACCGGTAGTAAACTTAAAAAATATATTAAAAAACATAGACCGATATCTGATGTAACCTGTACATTCAAGCAAATAACTTTTGTAAAATTGTCAATAATATAAAATCGCCATAATTTTAAGCTTTATTTACTATATCACCATTTCAAAAATCATCAAAATCGTTCCAAAAAAAGTTACATTCCAAAATAAAACTAAAGTTATGACTCATTAAGTGTTCATTAAGTGAAACATAACGTATTTACTTCACATACATTTTTGGTGTAGGGTATTGTAGAATCGACATAGTTAAATATATTATTGTTATAATTATTTTTTAATAAAAAAAATAGTCGCCAATTGGGAAAACAACTTTTTTATAATTAAATATGTTCAATTTAAAAATTCCTCTTTTATTCTTCACCCTAAATATTTTTTGACAATAATTCAATGACATTTGAACTGTCAGATATATTTACATGAAATTCAACATAATTACATCTGAAGGGCTTCTGATTTGATTTTCTCAACAGCAGAGCCCCAAACCCCAGTAGGTCAGAAGACTATTGAGTGGCCAAAAGGGTTCAAAATATACCATTGGAAATTCAATGTGGTACCATAAAATCCATTTTGATTATTTTTATATATTTCGAACAGTGTATCTTTTGATCCCTGTTTATAAATGAACTAATACCAAAATAGTACAATAAAGACTTTTGGAAGATCAAAAAAGTACCAAAATTTTATAATATTGATTCTTCCCCAATTAGTATCATATTTTCATAAATTTCACCATTTTTTCATTCATTATTATGGAGAATCCATTTAGGACTATAAAAATTAATTTAGTTATTTTAACTTTATTATAAGGAGTTCGAAGAGTACCAAAGTACAAATATTTCTTGAAATTCTTAAAAGGAATTTTATCTAAAATAAGTACGAATTTGTTTCCAAATTAATGATTTTTTTTAAATTTTTCGCAATTTTGATTTATTATTTCCCGTTATTATCATCTCTTTGGTTCTCTTTCCAAATCAAATATCTTTCTTTCATGTATCTTTTAAAATTATTGGAATTAAGTCAAATACTTATATCTATTTACATTAAGGTAAAGGTCCCCAGTAATATTCTGACTTGATTTCTCGAGTCTCGATCTGAACAAAATGTCGTAGGTAATATTAACGAACATTTGTCGTAGAACTTTAACGAGAAAACATGTTAAATAAACAGATTTTTATTCTAATTAACATAATTTTCCTTCAAATTGAAGAATTTTCTTCAAATATATTAAAAAATTTAATCAACAATTTCTTTTATAAAAAATGTTAAATTGAATAAAATTTCGTTAATAAAATTAACGTAAAATATGGTTAAATTAACAGAAATTTAGTAAAAATGACAGTAACTCATTGTAAGTAAAATAATACACAAATTTATTCAATTCTACGTACTGAAGTTAATTTGAATAAAATTTTTGTTAATTTAACTGATTTTTTCGTAAATATTTTTTTAGATTATTTTTGTGTTTGAAATATGACAAAGGAAATTTAAACTGATTATAGAATTCTAGGGAGCATCTATTTTATAGAACATTTTAATTGAAATGATTGAAATGCAAATGGATGATCTGCTGATCAACAATCGTGTAAGTAACTTTTCATCAGAAATTTTAGATGGTCGGCTCATCACCGTCCTATTGACATTTTTTTGGTTGTCTATTGCGTTTTCTACACTATTTGAACCCGGTGCACTTTGCTGCACAAAAATTCTTCTCAGTCCTCAATCCTCGAAAGAAATTTCACAAATCAGAAATCGACGTGAATTGAAAAATTTAATTGGTACCAAATTCTAGCTGTTGTAGATCTATAGATATTCGATAATCAATATTTGCTTTGTATGAGGGCTACTTCTCCCCCTGATCCTATCCGTCTTACATTTTGGCCAGTTCCTTGATGAAATTATTGAGATGAAATTTTAAAATTTTTGCTGTTACAATTTTTCAAATATTCTAAAATCAACATTTGCTATGTATTGGGGAGTACTCCTTCCCTTGGTCCTTAAAAGATTATGTATTAATAAATTACAACAATTTAACGTAATTTTTTCCTCAATTCAACTAAAATTTCGTCAATTTAACTTTAAATATGATATTTAAATTGAATAATATTCATCAATATAAAGAAATTATTTTTGTCAATTTGAATAATGTATTATTCAAACTGATTAATATTTATTCAAATTAAACACATTTTTATTAACGAATTCAAATAGTCATATTGACAATTTTGCGTCAATTTGAATAATTTACAAAAATTTTCGATATAATGAATAAAGGTTTCATTGGCTGATATTTAACCTACTTTTCTTCAATTCTACACCCTTTTTCGTTATATTTACTACCTTTTGTTAGATCAGTATAACACCGCACAGCAAAAATGATTTCTTTTTATAGCTTTCCGCTGCATGAAGGATTTAATTATCTGATTCTCTCATGCGAGGATTATAGTTTATTTGCCTTAGACATCGTGTTGCTCCACTGGATCTAGTCAGAGAGTTTTTTCTGAATATGTGTTCACCGTTGTATGTTCTCGATTAAGAGCATGTATATGTTATCGATAAATATTACACCTCCTCACTAACGCACGGACGCAGATAATCGATATAAGTAAAATATGGGTACAAATACTACTACTGATTGCTATAAATGGAGAAATATGCAGGATGTGTAGAAATGGGGGAAGTGAACATGTTATTCCATGAAAAGAGACATTTTTTGGATTTCAATTGATTTATATATTTTCAATATTATGGACTAACAATGACCCGTAAATAAAGACAACAGATGGACATAATTCGAACTCTTCAATTTCGCATAAAAAAATAATTTTGAAAAACTTTTTGGATTTTTATGTAGATAAAATCGATTAAAGTTTTGTCACCTTCAAAACTTTTTTTATTTTTAAATTATCAAAGTGACAATTTAAAATTTAACTTTAAATTAAATTATGTTTTTTTTTCTTAACATTTTTAAACTTATGACATTTTGCCAAAAACACCAAAAATAAAACAGAAGTGCACTTTATTCCAAAAAAAAAGACTTTATTTCGACATTATTTTCCAATAAAAAAAAGGTCAAAGACCATTGAAAGAAAAACTTCAACCAAAAAAATAATAACAATAAATTAAATTATTATCTAATGTTAAATTAAATGCACGAGATACTCAAACAAACATACAGCTGCGGTCAAAATAATAAGCACCACTCAAATGTCATATCTTCGTTGTTTATTTGTGTTTTTGTTCATGAATATTTTTATCCAAAATGTTGTAGTTCCGTCTAAGAAAATGATTTGAAAATTCTAATAAATTTGATGATAAAGACAAATCATCAGATTGGGACCTCTCAGATTGGGGCCTCTCTGTTACACTTGGAAAAATAAACCATAAACAGTTCAAACAATTTTTGAAACATTTTGGGTAAAAGAGTGTGTTGTTGCTACTGTAATCGATAGTTGAGATAATTTTTAAGCAGCGTGTCAGTAGAATTTAAATAATGGGTTGGTCCGAATACTGAAATTCGGTTAAACAAGAACTCAAAACAAAGCATGAGTCAAAATAAGAAAAACTCTGGCGATACCTTAAATGGTTCATCGTAACTTACGTCAAATGAAAAAGGCGACATATACCTCAGCAGCAGGGATTCAATTATAATTAAAATCTGAAACTGTATCAGAAGACTTAGGGAATATAATTTGAAAGCCCTAAGTCCCCCTTCTTAACTTCTCCGCTTCATTGGTTTGGCATATTAAAAAAAGAGTGGTATTTTGTGAACCAATTAGTTTAAAATATTTTTTATTTGTACGGAGGCCTCTTAGCAGGGAATATAATTAAAATTTTTATAACAATTACTTTCAAACACAACGATTCTAATGTTTTGGTATGGAGGTGCCTTTCTTACTGTGGTGTTGGACCCATTAACCGTATTAAAACTATAATGTATGTGTCAGAATATAAGAAAATATTAAACGAAATAATGCTACCGTATGCATGTGAAGAAATTTCACTGATGTGGGCCATGCAACAAGACAACGTCCCGAAACATATCAGTAAAATAGCTAAAAAGTGATTTCAGAATAATGGAGTCACTGTAATGAAATGTCCTCCCCAAACTGAACCAAATGTTACAGGAAATATTAACGAAAAATTTTTGCAGAACTTTAACGAAAGAAAAGACTTTAAATAAACCGTTATTTATTCTAATTAACATAATTATTCTTCAAATTGAAGAATTTTCTTTAAATATACAAAAAATTTTTTGATCATAAAAATTTTAAATTGAATAAAATTGCATTAATAAAATTAACGAAAAATATAGTTAAATCAACAGATATTTAGTTAAAACGGCAGTAACGCATTGTAAGTACAAAAACTTACAAATTTATTCAATTTTTCATACTAAAATGAAGTTAATTTGAATAAAATGTTTGTCAATTTAACTACTTTTTTCGTCAAATAACTTTTTATGAGAAATACAAGGCGGTCGGTTTAATACCGTCCTTTAACACTGTATTACTTTTAGTTGTCTCTTATGTTTTCTATACTATTTAATTATAATCTTAAACTAGCATTTACCCGGTGTGATTTGCTGCACAAAAATTCTCCTTAGTTCCAGATCTCGAAAGAAATTTCACAAATTACAAATCGAAGTGTATTAAAAATGTAATTGAGACCAAATTTAAATCTATAGATATTTGATATTCTTTATTTGCTTTGTATGGGGCCTATTTCTCCCCTGATCCTAACCGTCTTACATTGTGTCGTATACAATAGTTCCTTGAGGAAGTTATTGAGACCAAATTTGAAAAATATGACTGTTACAGTTCTTTAAATATTCTATAATTAAGGAAGGAGTATTCTCCTTGTATGGAGAGTACTCCTTCCTTTGCTTCTTAATAGTCTAAAATTTCGTAATTTTAACTTTAAAATTCATTGATATAAAGAATTTATTTTCGTTAATTTGAATAATTTGTTATTCAAATTGATTAATATTTATTCAAATTAATCACATTTTTATTAACGAATTCATATAGTCATTTTGACAATTTTTCGTCAATTTGAAGAATTTATGATAAATTAAAGAAGTCTCCCGATATAAATCCAACCAATAATTTGTCAATATATGTGGAAAAGAAGCGGTCGGTAATTAAACCAATTTAGATTATAATAGCGATATGTCGACCACTATAGAGAGGCATGGAACTCTGAAAAGGTGTCAGAATGTAATAAATTCAAAGGGAAGGCGATAATCTGCTCTAATTACTAACAAAGCAAATACTAAAAAATGCGCAATTCGATAAAAATAACACTAAAGTATTAAACAACAATTATTATTTATTTTTCAATTTTTTTTTTTATTGAAACCGAATGGTGCTATTATTTTGACCCCCATCACTAACTTTTTGAGTAATTTTTGATTTTATTAAATCTCAATATAAGAAACTTTTCATTCAAATGGCTTTTGTGACTTTTTAAGAAAGACATATGTTTGTAGTGCTATTATTTTGACCGCAACTGTACATACAAACATATGTTTCTTAATACTCTGGAGTCTACCAAAAAATAACATGGAAATTTTGTACAAAAGAATTTTGTATTCGATTGAATTTGTACGAACTTAAAAAAAGACGAAAATACAGAAAAATAAAGTTTCAGTTGTAAGTTTTGGGGGAAAAAATAAAAAAATTAACGTGACTTTTGCATTTTTTCCAAACAAAATTCGGTAAATAACGAAAATGTCAGAATTAAACATAAAAACAACTAAAATATAAGCAAAAGTTGAAGTAAAAAGTATTTTCCACTTTTAGGGAACGAGGGCAGACGGGAAATTTATTTAAATTATAAAATTAAAATTTTCCACAGTTCACGTCGTTAGAGGATCATTTCAGGAGCTGTAGAGGCACAATGGTTGGAGTTGATAATAATAAAGATAATAAAAACTCATCACCACTTGTGGTAACGCTAAGAAGGAATCATCTAAGAACCCATTAAGTATGTATATATTTTTGCGTCATATTAAAATCTGAATCGATTTAGCCATGTCCGTCTGTCTGTTGGAAACATTCTCACGCCTTAAATAATTGTTCAAAATTCAATGAAATTTGCCTCGGGTATTTGAATTGCAGTTTTCTTTTTAAACCAGCTATATCGGTTTGTTGACAAAAATGTTATAGACCGATATCTGAGACAACCTCAGAATTCTTAAAAAATAACTTTTCTAATTTTTTCCACAAAAAGTAACTGGATTATTTAACTACATTTTACAATTATATAGACTTCATCTTTGTACAAAAAAATCATCAAAATCAGGTCAATAGCAAACAAGTTACTGACTGAAAAATGCAAAATTTTGATATACCCCAAACACTGTGTGTCATATTGGTCGTAATTTTAAAGATATTTCTCTGAAATTTGCCATATATAAATTATTTGGATACAGAAATAAACTCAGAAAAAATCTAAATTGTGATGGGTCCTTATTTGACCTGACTCTCATATAAGGCCCCGACCCGGAAAAATGATTTAAAGCTTGCAAAGCTGTTAAATATAAATCAATTCTAATGAAATTTGGCACAGTTGATTTTTTAACCGTCTTGAATATATGTTATTAATTTGATCAACATTGGTCCATCTTTTGCTATAGCTCCCTTTCCCGGAAAGGGTTTGAGCTTATAAAAGTTATAAATAAAGAACAATTCTATGGAAATTCGGTACAAGCACTTTTCTAAATACTGTTAATATATATAATTAATTTGAGCAATGTCGGTACCATAAAAGGCCCCTTTCCGGAAAACGGGTTACAAAGATCAATTCTATTAAAATTCGGCACATTCGTATTAGGGCTATCTCGGCAGACAAAATACAGAACATCGTCTAAAACTCACACGAAAATACATGAAAAAGGCGGAGTAGTGAAAAAAGATAATTTTCTCTGACGATTGGAAATGTAATTTATGCGGTCCTGTGTTATACTTATGTTATTAGCACGATTTGAGATCAAACGATGTTCGATTGTTAAAACGTAATTTTGGCGCTGTTAGTGTTAAGGTTTGGTCCAGATTTGCTGCAACTGATAAATCTCTCTTTTATGGATGAAATAATTGATGTCGTTTTCATATTCCACCAAGATATCGTTTAATGAACACAACATCCCACTGTTAGAGTGGCTTGCTTGGTGTCTTACTTAAACCCGATGGCAAGCTTGTGGGGATGCATGTCCCGTAGAGCAGAATGACTTTAAAAGAGCTTAAACTTAATTACTTATTTTCCGATCTCCCTAAAAATAAGTGGAATCAATGCCAGACTACTCATTATCTATAATGCTCTAGAGATTGATGAACTAAGGTACGTTTATAGAAAAATACTATTAAAATGGTAAGAATCTTCTTCACACACATACATATACACTCATAATACCACACAAGCGTTTCAGGACTTTAACAAATACTCAGGCTAAATTTCATTGAGCTCTGTTTAAGTACTAAAAAAAGTTAGGTGCATTTATAGGAATATTCACCAGTGTATTTGTATGGTTATGTTATCCATTAGTTAGAACTTTATAGAAAATTTTGCACAAATTTTTATTAGCATTTTGGACTTAAATGAGGTCAGGTAACATAAGGATAAAATTTATTTCAAATTCAATATCTCTGAAACTATAAAAGATATCGTCAAAATGTAGGCCGAGTTGATAAAGATTAACATTTATTTTGTCTCATTTTATAAATGAGTTTTTTTTGCGATTTAAAAGAAATCAAACCGATGTGATCGATTTTGAAGGGTCATCGAGTACGTACTTGAGTAGATGGCGTCTGTTTTAATCCAATTCAGCTCAAAAATTAACTTTAATCCGATAAATGAATTTTAAGCGAATTTAAAAAAGAAACTTTAATCCGATAAATGAATTTTAAGCGAATTTGAAAAAGAAATCAATATATTCGAGGTGGCAATTTTGATGGGCCACCGACTTTGATACTGATCAGATAGGGGCCTATAATCTACCAAACTAACTCGACAACAAAACAGCATAAACCATATGAAATTTCATTGAAGTTTTTCTAACGGTCAAAAAAATTTGAATTTTTTTCCAAAATAGATCCTCATATGACTTCGATTTCCAGAATTAAACTGAATGACAATCTCTCTTTTAAATATATATTTTTTATAAAGCCCAAATCACAAAATCAGATTAAACGAGGGTGGCTTGGAACTGTTCAAATTTACGCTTAGATGTAGGGTATTGTATAGCCGGTCTTAACCGTCTATTACATTCATACTTGATCATACTAGAGATGAACGATATTTTCACGACTGCGATTTAATCACTGTGATTGGTAAATCACTGGTAACTACAGTGACTGAAATTATGAAATTTCAGTTACCAAAAATATCGTTCTTTCTTTCAATACTCAAATCTAATTCGTTTTACTTGGAGCCACCAAAATTACTTTCAGGTAGTGCAGAACATAAATTTGCGATTAAAAATTATCCGTGTGAACTCTAATAAAGACAAAGAAAAACAATGTTTTCTGTCGTCTGTTAATTGAACCCGTTTCCTTAAATTTTCATTTCTGTTTTCTTTTGAAATGCTGCAATCACTATCACTGTTTTAAAGAACAGTGATTTAAATTTCACTTTCACTGGGAACGACGTTTCATCATGCTCTTTTGAAGTTTTTAATAAAACAATTCAAAATTTCTTTTTATCCTGGACTCGTTCATAATTTTACGCCATAAATTTTTTTCACCGTCTTCTGTTCTCCCTCCTTATCAGTACAAATAAAACAACAACTGGCAACCAAAAAGAAAAAAGAGAAAAAAAAACGTCGAAAAGTAATAAAAAAGAAAAACTTTAAATATTGAAACCCCTTTTTTATAAAAAAATGCTATTAAAGGCGTGTCAGCCAATCAAAGAGTCAAATAAAGAAAAACACTAAAACTCCACCTTAATTGAAAAATGGAAAAAATAGAATAAAAGAAACTGAATAATAAAATTACGAAAACAAAAAACAAAAAGAAAGGAAAACGAACAAAAATAACACTAATACCAGCACACAATTGTCAGACAACATGAAACGAGTTTTTCCTTTATGCAACATTACACACACACACACACAGACAAAAAAGGAATAAACAAAAAATATAAAGCACTTTATATTGCCACACTAATACTAATACACTGACTCCAGAAACACATATACATAAATGTCTGTTGATGTTGATGTTGATGATGATGGCAGGAATGATAAAGAAGGTAAATAAAATTTGATACACTCACACAAACACACAAAGAAGTTAGACACTAACACACAGTGTATCGCAATCGAATGTTTTGGGAAATAATTCTGTAATTTTTAAACAGTTATAGATATTTCAAAGAAATTTTACATGGTTGAAGCTGAAGTATTTTCGAATTGATTAAGAGGAGTTCAGGCCTCCATTAATCAGAGCCGCAGCAGGAAATCCTCTAAAGTTGGTTACCTCGGAAACCAAAATTCTCCAAAAGTTCATTTATGAAATGAGAAAAAATAAATTATAAAGAAAAAAATGTTTCAATAAATTTTATTCGTTTCGGAATTTTGGGTCAAAAATTCGAAAATTTAAGTTTTTCTTACACACAGAAAAAAAAAACATGAACTAAAATCAACATTGAACATAGTTGATTTGAGATTGATTATTATTTTTATTTAGTTTAAATAAAAGGTTTTTACGTTTGTGGTGAAATAATATTGTACATTTTACAATCTTTCGATTTTAATATAGAAAATTAAAAAAAAAAAAACGATAAATTTTAAAATTAATTTTTAGTAGTAAAATTTCAATATTTTTCTGAAGAAATTGTATTTATTGTGAAACAATGTTAAATTAACATTTTTTTTATCCATGAAGAAAAATTATAATTGATTTTTTTCTGTGTATAAATTTTTGACATTTTCGCCTGCATTTTATTAAATACCAAACACTCATGTAAGTGGATGACACCATAACTTCTTTTTATTAAATTTAGCTGTTTTTCATACTAATTTGGTTAATATTGATGATAAATTTGTGCAAAATATCAATTTATTGTGATTTTGGATATTTCTATATGAAAATGTAGGAATCATTTTATTTCTCCGATTAATATACAAGTTCATATACATCATATTGAAATATTAATTAAATGTCGTTATTCGTTTCAATTTTATGAAATTTGAAATTTTAATTTAAATTTTCGAATAAGTCGAAAAATTCGAAATTTCTATTTTTTTCATAAATGTTTGTCATTAAATGGCATTTCAGTTACTTTTTCTTTAAAATTGAGAATCTCAAGTTGTAGCGTTTTTAGAGACACCAAATACTTGTACAAAAAGTTTATACCCTGGCTGAAAATCTAACCTTAACAAGGTTACCTCTAGTTAAATTTAGCTTTTTCTAAGATAAACACTTAATTTAAATCTAATTTTTAGGGTATAAAGAAGTTACGGTCCTGATCATCTCGAAAACACCACAATTTTATTCACAAGAAATTTCATTTAGTTATCTCCAACAGTTTAAAAGTTACAGAATTATTTCCCAAAAAAATCGATTTCGAAACACTGTGCTACAATAATATCAAATATATATCCAATTCGAAACACCACCAAACGATCGATAATCTCTATACTCAACACACACACACATTGCAAATCTCATGAAACTGACTTTAATTGAAAAAAATAAAATAAAAGAACCGAAATTAAGGCAAGACAAGCTGAAAAAGTGAATAAAACTAAAAAAACACCTTTTTTTGCATTTTTGTTAGTGTATTGGTGGTAGAAGTAAACACATACACATATGGGAGCCTGAATTGTGAGGTATAATATGGTGGCATGCCACATGCCAGGTTGTATTATAAAATAAATTCGTAATGGTGTCCACAAATGTTGGCCTTTTTTCCTTCTCTTCCTGCCTTTTCACCTTTTAAGGGAATAATGGTGGTTTTTGATGGTTTTTCTTTAAGTATTGAGAGTTTTTTTGGAATACATTTGGATTAAATGTGATTTAGATTTCTTTTGATATATAAATTTAATCACCAGTTTTGATAATTTCTCGAGAAGGTTTCGTATGGCTTACAGAAGATAATATTCATGTTATAAAGCATTAACTTCACCTTGAACATAATCCTTTACTCTGCATAGAAATGCGTTTTAATGAGATTTATGGATTTTTGTCATTAATAATTATTTCGGTCAAAAATCGGTTTTTGTTCTTTTTCATTTTTATTTTTAAATTTTGTACGGGTTCATGTCTACGATAAATTTAGTTAATATGGCAGCGACACTTTTTTAAAGCTGAGACCAAGTCAAATCAATTATTATAACCTAAACTATCATGGGTGGTTGGAGAATCATGCATTTAAGCAGATTTTAATGTATCACTTCGTTAGTCGCTTTAACGTCAGCCTCTCAAACTGCCCGATCATGTAGCAATGTGAACACTAAACAGATCACATTTGCGATATTTTTTCAGCTCAGGGACAACATCTCAATTTAACAGCAGAATTTTCTAATTTAATCGATAAATTTCATAACGTTTAAAGTTGTCCAAAGGAACTATTCTGTTTCAATGGAGAATATTAAAAGTTCCGAAAGTGTGGTGCCTTATTTCTTTGAGAAAGGACAGAGTTATGGTGTTTGAAAACCTTCCAAGAGAAATACAAAATTGAAACAAGAATCAACCCGTAACACAAAGAAGAACAAACTATATCTTCCTACGACTTCCAAACATGTTGCTCACCCTTTACGCAGAGATGAAATCATAAAATGGAAAAAGCCAAAGTGTCAGCCAAAGTTCCAAAAAAAATACATTAAAGATCGCAAGGAAAAATTTAATTTAGACGGTCCTGACACGATTTGAGATCAAACGATGTTCGGATGTCAAAATGTACTTTCGGCCGTGGTAGTTTTATGCTTTTGTTAGCATTTTCTGCAGTTGGCAAATCTAAACTTTGTTCCAACAAAAATAAACAACAAAATTTATGATGAATCGATTATTTATGGATAAAAAAATGGATGAAGATTTCATATTCAAAAAAAAAAAAAATATATATATGTTACGGCACATAGCGTACCTATTTTGGACTGAGCGGCACAGATTCCGGACTTGCACCCAACTAAGAACATGCGGGGATACATGACCCGTAAATTGTATTCAAATAAAGAATAAAACGAAACTTATGCTATTCAGAGCTAAAACTAAAAATAAAACAAGTTTCTTATTAAAAATAATTGATTCACTACTAAGGATCATCCACTCATTATGCTATAGATACTGATAAACTTAAGTGCGTTTACAGGAAAACACCAAGAAAACTGGTAGTTAAACTCTAAAATTAAATAAATAAAGTGGATTTACTAATAATTTTATTTGCCCAATAAATATTTTCTTGCTTAATTTTTTCTAATTAAAAAAATGTATGTGCATTTATAGGAGTATGTACCAGTGTATATATCAAACTTGTGATGACTCAAAAGAATTATTGTCGAAGTTAAAGTTGGCGGAGCCCGACTATTTTACACATTACACTACATTTTTGATTAAAAACGGTAGCTACCAAAAATTTGAGAACAACCCTCGTATAAATTTATTTTCCTATTTATGTTTTAAAATGCAGTATTATAACGGTACTAATATTTATGAGTGATTTGTAAGCTTTAAGAGGTTTTTTTTTTGGGGGGGGGGAGATTTTACGTTAGCTAGAGAGAGTTAAGGGCCGACCCTCGAAAATTTTCGCACATTAATTTTTGCTTATGTTTTCCTTAGTTGACCACTTATGTTTACAATACCAATGTCTATGTAAGATTTAAGCCCTTCAAAGTGATATTTGGAAGGGGGAGCTTGTATGGGACCTATAAAAAATGATGTACTGATTCTCATATTTGGTACACAGTTTTATAATGCCATGTCAGACTTATTTTTTTGTATTATATTAAGGACTTTTATGAGCTTGTTAAAGGAGATCATTTGTATGGGAGTTGACTGAACATTTTCAATTTCAGTAGGCCTTGTCCTGGGGCATAAATAATATCATGTAACAAATTTCGTCATGATATCACATAAATTGCGACTTGTTAAGTGTTTGCTTGGACATGGTTAAATCGTTTTAGCTTCTGAGTCGAACGGTATACTTAAAGGCATGTAACGCCATTTTTTTATATGTTACAAACATCATAAATGAACAAACAGCGCAAATGTAAAATACACCAACCATTCCATATCAGTCATCATATAGTTCAAATTCCAGCTTAGATTCAAGTTCAGATTTCAACTTCCACTTCATATTCCAGTTCAAATTCTAGTTCTGATGGAATTTCTTGATTCTAGTTCAGATTCCAATTCTGATTATAATTCGGATTTAGTCCACTTCTTTAGTTGAGAATCAAATTCGAGTTGTACAAGTTCAGAGGATAACTACCCTGACCAGATAGAGGTCTTTACACTTTCCTATGAATTTGAAAATATTTCAGCTCTAATCGTGTGAAGTTTCATTTAAAGATCTTTAACGGTTCACAAGTTATAGAATTATTTCCAAATTAATTAATTTTATTATTGCGATTTTGTAAGAAATCGCAAACTGAATCTCTGACTAAATAAAGGCCAATTTCTCATATAAATCAACTCGAACTCGATCCGGTCTAACTATATGAAATTTCATTAAGATATTTTTAACGGTACAAATGTTACAGATTTATTTGCAAAAAAGGATTTAGAAACAGTACACTTTGCAACAGTTTGTGATGAATAGAATTTTTTTAATTCGACTTTTTTCACTTTATTCGAATAAAAAATATAGATCTTTTTATTTATTAATTCTTTTATTGAATCCATCAAATACGTGGGTTGTTCTTAATTCAATTATTTTGATTTCTAAAAAAAAATCTTTTGCTAAAAACAATTAATTTTCCATTTTAATTTCTTTCCAACCACTGAGTAAATATTCAATTTTATATGGTGCAACATGCAACATATTTGGTAACACTTCAAAAATAAAAAAACTCTCTTTAGAGATGAAACATTTTCATGTCATCACAGTTTAAATTAACAACTCAGATTTTTATACAAGAAACAAAAACAAAAACAAAAAAACGGAAACTGGTTAAATTATTAACACATAAATTCAGTCGTACATGTTTGAGTTTGAACGTCTTAAAAGGGGCATCATTCTCCAGATAGTCACCAATTAAATGCTTTCAAAAAAAATGTATGCTGTTGCAGATCATTAGTTATCATGCAACATAAATTCTTGTAAGCGAACAGAAGAAAAAACAAAAAAAAAAAAAAACAGAAATATTATTCCAAGAACAACTTCATGCTCCACAAAACTCCCCACAATCTCAGAAAGAAACAATTTAAGCGCACTATTTAATTACTAGACATGTGTAAAAATGAAGTTACACCTTTTATGTATTTTTCTTCTTTAAATTGTTGTTGTTTGTTGTTGTATGTTGTTGTATGTATATGTATATGACATCTACTTTAAAGTCATTTGGTACAGAGAAATAAAATTTATTTATTAGAAGAAACCACAAACAAATCACTTGATTTTTTTTTTGTTTTTTTGAAACCACAAAAAAGAGTTTGAATTAAATAAAAACCATGTAAGAATGTTATATTCGTCTAAGTCGAATCTTCAACACCCTCCTCTACAAATGCGAGTAAAGTTACATTATTTTACGTACATGCAAACTCACAAATACGCTCACATTCATATACAAATTTAAAAGTTATTCTTAAACAGGAACACTTAATGAGTCACAAAATCAGTTATATATAACTTTTTTTCAACTGAACCGATTTTGACAAATTTTGGAACGGTAATGAAGTATATACAGCTTAATGTCATGGCAAATTGTCATTCTAATTCGTCAATTTATAACTGACAATATTTACAAAAGTTTTTCACTTGAACATAGAGGTTGTCTCAGATTTTGCTCTATAACTTTTAATATTCCAAACCGATTTTGCTGATTTTATATAGGAAACTTCTTAGGACTACAACAAATACTCAGATAAAATTTCATTGAGCTCTGTCAATTATTGTGGATATGAGCACAGACAGCCAAACTAAATCCACTGGCCATAACCAAATCGACTCAGATTTTCATTTTATACAAGAATATATGTGGTCTAAGATGATTCCTTCTTAGCCTTACACATAGAATGACAAATTAATATACCCTCTTCACTACTAATGGTGGTGGAGGGTATAAAAAAAGTGATTTTAAAAACGGAAAAATAATTCTTTCGAATGGGGAGTTGAACGGCTTAAGACTGGCGCCTTTGTTATCGGATAGAATATTTACTTATCGATAATCAATGGAAATTTCTATTGGTTAAACATTTTATTATATTTTATTGTGTCGAAAAAAAGAAACAATTAATTTATAGATGAATATCGCATAAAAATTGTATTAAAAGAGGAAAAAGAGGAAAAAACTTGCTCAACCAGTAAAGACGGACAGAAGGACGGACACATTGTAAACGTTAAAAGAAACTAAAATGAGCGCATTTAAAGTTAATTCAATAGAAATAGAAGTCTTTTTTCATGTAAATAAAATTAAATCTAATTAGTGTTTCAAAATCGTTTTAATTAATTAATTAAGTTCATATTTTTTCTAATTCTTAAAGAAAAAAAAATAAAAATAATTCAAATAGTGCAGACAGACGGACATGCTGTAAAGGTTAAGGAATATTCAATGTATAGATTTGAATTTAGACAGAGATAGAGGTATAAGTCCATATTTTTCTTGTTCAGATTGTAGCTCAGAAACAAGCTTCTAGTTTTGATATTAATTCAGATACCAGTTCAGATAGTAATTCAGATTCTAGTTTGATTCTAGATCAATCTAGATCAATTCTAGATCAAATTCCACTTCAGATTCTAGTTAAGGCTTTAATTCAGATTTCAGTTTAGATTATAGCTCAGATTCTAGTTCTGATTCTATCTTGGATTCCAGTTAAGATTCTTGTACATTTTGTAGTTCAAACTCCAGTTTGGATTTCAAACTTCACTTCAAATTCTAGTTCAGATTCCAGCTCAGACTGTAATTACGATTTTAGTTTAGATTCCAGTTCAGATTGTAATTCAGATTCCAGTTTGGATTCTATTTTGGATTCTAGTACAGGATGTAGTTCAGAGTATAGTTCAGATCATTGTTCAGAGTCTAGTTTAGATATAAGATCAAATTACACTTCAGAATCCAGTTAGATTCTAGTTTAGATTCAGTTTAGATTATAGATTTCAGTTTCTGATTCAATGTTAGATTCCAGTTAAGATTCTTGTACATTTTGTAGTTCAAATTCCAGTTTAGATTTCTAACATCAACTTCAAATTCTAGTTCAGATTCCAGCTGAGACTGTAATTCCAATTTTTAGTTTAGATTCCAGTTCAGATTGTAATTCAGATTCCAGTTTAGATTCTATTTTAGATTCTAGTACAGGATGTAGTTCAGAGTATAGTTCAGAGTCTAGTTTAGATATAAGATCAAATTCCACTTCAGAATCCAGTTTAAATTCTAGTTTAGATTCCAGTTATAGATTTCAGATTATAGATTTCAGATTCTGATTCAATGTTAGATTCCAGTTAATATTCTAGTTCACTTTATATTCCTGTTCAAATTGTAGTTCCATAATTAAGTTCAAATTCCAATTCTGATTCTAGTTTGGATTTAGTCCTGTTCTCTAGTTGAGAATCAAACTCTAGTTGTAGTTGATATAGTAGTTCACATTCTAGTTATGTTTTAGTTCAGTTTCTAGTTTAGGTTCCACTTTAGATTCTAGTTCAGATTTCAGTTTAGTTTTCATTGGAAAATATCTCAACGAGACACAATATTCATTAGTTGAAAAGTTCCAAAATTACTTTAAAAATATTTTGATACCCCTGTGGTATAGCGTAGGGAACAATATTATATCTATATACAATTTTAGGCACTATGGTGATCTTAAGAAGTGAGATATAAAAATTCTAAACATACATCGAAACCACTAAACTTGCAATTTTAATTTGCTTTTATTCGATTAAAATTATTATCACAAAAATTTTCATCATTTTCCTTTCTGTCACTTTGCTCGAGCAGGTAGTCCATCTTTACACTTTTCAATACCTTTAATGCTCTTTTAACAAGAGTCCAATATCTCTCCAGTGGTCTTCATTCCAAACAGTTACGAATATTTGCATCTCTTGATACAAATATCACTTAATTGTTCATGTATCACTCTAGAACTTATTGATCATAGTGACAGGATGCCAAATTAGCATTAGCATGCATGGATGCAGCCTATTTTGTAGACATTCCTTGAGGTTAATTTCCATTTTTATAGAACCTCTTCTAACAAACGATTGGATTCTTTTGCCTCAAATATAAATACATAATTTAAGAACGCACTTCTTTCTCGTCAATCATTTTAATCAGATTGAAAATATGTTTGACATTAAATATAATAACTGACATATTTTACAAAGTTAATTTGACAAAAAAAAATTAATAATTGTTAAAAGTTTTAATGAAAAATGTGTGTTAAGAATTTTTCAATTTCACTCCTCACATCTTGATAAAAATTATTTTGTTCACATACAAAATATTAAATTTATTTTATTCAAATATCAACTCCAATATCAATTCCAATATTTGATTAGCACCTGTTTGTTACTAAACGAAAAGTCATAAACCCCCAAATTTGTTAACAAAAATCCCCAAAATACAAGTAAATTAAAAATTTTGCTCTACATAAATACATTGACAACGTTATCGTTGCATAAATGTCAACCACAAACAAATCATTTTTATCACACAAATAAACAAAAAAATCTATACAGTAAATTAAAATGGCGCCATTTGTAAAATTTTATATGATAAAAGAAAATTCCTTTTAACGATTTTTATGGACTATTCCCTTAGAACAAGAAGAAGAAAAGGAAGAAGAAGAGAAAGAAATAATTCCCAAACACAATAAATTTAATATTTAAAACCGCGAAAGAATTTTTGATTGATGATCTCAACTATAACGAACGATCTTAAGAAATGGCTGAAAAATGAAATCTTTTTGTTAACCAACAAGATATAAACGAAAAGAGGAAAATTTTGTTTCTTTTCTTCTTGTTGCCAAAATGGAATTGATAAACAAATAAAGAAAAAAAACAAAAACAATCTGTATGAAACATCATCAATATCAAACGTGCAGAAGCACAATCTTTGGCAAATATCATTTTGTGTTCTTTTGCCCCAAAAAAACAAAACCAAAAAAAAAAAAAAGACAAAAAACGTTGAAACGCCAAACGTTGACTTTACCCTCCTTAAAAATTGAAATCCAAAAATGCAATTCCATTGCAGTCAATTCTAAAGATGCTGCAGGAGAGTCTGCTAAGGTAAAGCGATAGTGTTTTAGTGCCAAACATGGTAACAGGCGCCGTCTAAATTACCACTAACAAGTTTAATACACTTACACACATATACATGCATACACTATTTCAAAGTTCCATATAAAAATTTCTGTTTTGTTTCCATCTTCCATGGGCGCCACATTTTCTCCTTTTAGTTGGTTTTAGTTTTGTGAGATCCATCTTTCATTTTGTGTGCCAAATTCAATTTCTGCGAAACTTAATAATATTCATGTCATCCATCTGTGAGTACTTTGTTGGAGATGTTTACAGTACAGCTGACAAATTTAGCACATATTTCTGTATATGCACTTTAGGTCATAAATTCTAGATCAGTTTTAGGATTAGATTTAAGTTTTATTTCAGGTTTTCGTCCAGATTCGGTTAAAACTTTAGTGTAGGATTTTGTTAATAATTTAATTCAGATTTTGCCTTAAATTCTATTTCAAAATCCATTTTAGACTCCAGTTCAGACAACATTATAGCTTTTAATTAAACTTTCATGTAGAATCAGTTTTTAAGGTTTTCATTCCGGTTCCACTTCAGGACATGGTTCAGTTCCTAGTTCAGATTTTGGTTCAGATTTTGATTCAGATTCTGGTTTCTATTCTGATTAAGAGTCTAATTCAGATTCTACCTCAGCTTCTGGTCCGGTCTCCAGTTCAGTTTCTGGTTACTTTTCCGACTTTAGATCAGATTTAAGTTAATATTCTAGTTCAGATTTCGCCTTCAAATACTAATTGAGATTCCGGTAAATGTTCCCATTTAAATTCTAGTTCAGATTTTGAATCAGATTCTGATTAAGATATTGGCTCAGTTTCTATGCCAATTTAGATTCTGATTCAGATTATAGTACAAATTCTAGTTCAGACTTTAGTTCATTTTCGGATTTTAATTCTGTTTGTAATTGAGATTCTAGTTCAGATTGTAAACCTTATTTGGATTCAAATTCTGGTTTAATTCCAGTTGCGATCCTGTTCAGATTCTGATAAAGAATCTGTTTCAGATTCCAGTTCAGATTTTAATTCTTATTTTATTTCAGTTTCTAGTTAAGATTTTAATTCAGATTCTAGTTCAGACTTTAGTTCAGATTTCAGTTAAAATTAAAATTCAGATTTAAATTAACATTTTTATTCGTATTGAGGTTTAAAGTTTAGTTCAGATTTTGATTTAGATTTTAGCTTAAGTTCGGAGTCCACAGAAGATTCAAGTTTTGATTTTAGTTAAAATTCCTCGAATTCTAGTTCTAATTCAGTTCTAGTTCAGTTCTACTTCAGTTCTAGTTTAGTTCTAGTTCAGTTTTAGTTCAGTTCTAGTTCAGCTCTACTTCAGTTCTAGTTCAGTTCTAGTACAATTCAGTTCTGTTCTTGTTCAGTTTTAGTTCAGTTCTAGTTCAGTTCTAGTTCAGTTCTAGTTCAGTTCTAGTTCAGTTCTAGTTCAATTCTAGTTCAGTTCAGTTCTAGTTCAGTTCTACTTCAGTTCAGTTTAGTTCTGTTCTAGTTCAGTTCAGTTCTACTTCAGTTCTAGTTCAGTTCTACTTCAGTTCTAGTTCAGTTCTACTTCAGTTCTAGTTCAGTTCTACTTCAGTTCTAGTTCAGTTCAGTTCTAGTTCAGTTCTACTTCAGTTCTAGTTCAGTTCTAGTACAATTCAGTTCTAGTTCAGTTTTAGTTCAGTTCTACTTCAGTTCAAGTTTAGTTCTAGTTCATTTTAAGGTCATTTCTTGTTCATTTAAAGATCAGTTTTAGTTCAGTTTTAGTTCATTTCTAATTCTGTTACCACTTTTATTCTAATTTAGCATAAAATCTTTTATTTAATTAAACTCATCTATTTTGCATATAACTGAAGTATTCAAGTATTAGAACCCTAAAATTTTTTAATCCCTGTTTCATCTCCCAAGCTGCGCCTAATGAAAATCTTGAGAAAAATCAAAAATAAACTTCACATTTCTCTGCCAGTTGAACTCTTTTATAGAGATAAGCGACGATCGACGATCTTTTAGCAGCTGCAATCTCAAAGTAAATGCAAGAGGTGAGATGTCGGTCTAACTTGGTTGTCTAAATGTTGCATACACTTAAACAAAGACACACACACATATACACATACAAGCGTATTTAAATAAAAGGCTTGGGAATAAAAAGCGGGATGCTCCAATATTCTTCAAACAACAACAACAACCAAAATAACGAAGAAATTTTTTAAAAAAGATAATAAAAATTGGTTAAGACCTGACTGCATATAGAGTCACTCAAAGACTGACTCGCATACATATGTATGAATGTATGGATGTATTAAAATGAAACTTGGCTTAAATATTGATATATACATATATACATATGTATGTATGTATGTATGTATGTATGTATGTATGTATGTATGTAGATTTATTTATTAATGTTTATATATGTATCTGTGTGTGTGTGTGTGTTATACTATGCGCCTCCTGATAACAAATAACAAGGGAATACCTTTTTCCAGTTTATTGTCGCTGTTTTTGTTGTTGTTGGTTTATTTGTGGTCAACATATATATTTTCTTAATTCTTGGAATTTTATAGTTTTTTCCTAGAATTTCGTTGAGATTTCTCAGAATCGAATTAAAAGCAAATGATAAGTGTTTTTTTGTATAAAATTCTTGTTTTAGAAATCAAAAAAACAAAAAAAAAAAAAAACGTGAAACTGAACTGGTTAATTTCGGATGGAATTCCCTTTTTTCAAGACTTCAACTTTTGTCAACTCTTTCTGGGTTTTGTCTTTTATGTTGTTGTTATTGATTTTTTTTTAATTTTATATGTGTTTTATTGTTGTTGTTGCTGCTGGCGTTATTGTCACTGTTGCATATTTAATGAAGTTGAAAGATGTGAATCAATGCTCGTTATATGGTTGAAATACCTTTTATAATCTTAATATAACTTTTTTATTTTATAGCAATTATGGACAAAGAGACAAAAAAGAAAGAGTTTAAATAAAAAAATTCTGGTTTTAAAACAATAATAATAATAATAATAATAAAATGCTAATAATATAAGTTAACTAAGTAGAGTTTAGTATTAAATTTTAGTTTTCAAAGGTTTATTATGAGAAAGAAATTTTTAAGGAGATTTTTTTAGGGTTTAAGAGATCAGCTAGAAACTTATACTTCACCATATCAATAGCATAATATCTGAGCAATAATTATACTGAATTTCATTCAAATATATTGAACGGTTCCAAAGTTATGCGAAATTATTTAAAGACACTTTGGAAAGTGATAAACTTATGTCTTTAATTTAAGTAGCAAATTTCGCTGGAGGGGACCAAGTTTCATCTAATTTATTTATATATTCTGTAAAATATTTATATAAGTATTTGGTATCGTTGAAAAGGTAAATACTTGAAAAATAATTTTGTGTTTAAAATACATTACTAAAGTTAAGTTTCTTTAATAAATTTTTCAATAAAAAGAAAATTTGTATTTTCCCTAAAATTTTCTGAAAAAAAATTAATATTTGATGTAAAATAAAATCCATATAAATAAAGTTATTATTATGAAATCTTAGTATAATTAGGGAAATTTTGTCCTTATTACAGGAATTTAAACAGATTCCCAATTTTTTATTCTGAAATACCCAATAGTGCCATGCGGGGAAAGCCTGCTTCCAAAATTGACTTTTTTCAGTTAATTGCCCACTCTGGCATAAGATGAAGTTTGATTCATTACCGATTTTTTTGAGTGTATAGCCAACATAGGTGGGTATATAATTGATGAACAGTTTTTCATTAATTTTATCTCTGACATTATTCTTTCCCTCAAAATCTAAAAATAACAAAATTTAAAATTAACAAAATTCTGATAGGTCTTGTGTAAACGGAGTTATCCTTAATGTCTTCATATTTACTTTACAAGCATTTTCATTATGTACTCTTTCAGAATTATAAACAATAAACTATAATTCAATACCAAATATTGAATTTCAAAACTAATAAATGTTATCGCCTTTTTTGATAAATCTAAAAAAAAAACATATTTTGTCATTTGTCATTTTTGTCATGTCATTTTTCAATTGATATAACTTTTTATTGGATCCATATAGATGTATATTTCCTAAGAATCCACACATTATTTTATAATAAACGTTTGTTTCCAATTTAGACCCAACAATATAAAAAAATATTGGGGAAAATCTTGTCTAAAAATATATAAAAATATCTCTTAAACTATAAATATACACAGATGGACAAAAGTCACCATCATCTATTATGTACAATGTTTAAAGACTTAATTAAGTGATGCCTAATTTAAAAAAAAAATTGCAATTTATCCTTGAGGATATTGAAAACAGAATAAAAATAAACATTAGTTCCCTAACCCCAACCGCCGACATACAACCCCACACCTTGAAGGCACATATACGTATAACAATCGACTGAATACGTTTTCCTGTGAATCTTCATCATTCTTTCTTCATGTCAAAAAAAACTTACGTCTGATTTATATATAGAAAATTTGCTTACATGAGAGAATATTCATTATTCCAAAAGAATATTCCTTCATTGATGTGCTCTTTGTACTATTACCCGCCTTTCCTGAAGAGATAGTTCCGGCGTCCACTTCTTGTCCGATATTTAAATGTTGGATTGTCTTCATAAGATTAGTTTTGTGGTCACGGAGATCCTTCAATTTTGCTAAAATGCAAATGGTGGTGACTTTTGTCCATCTGTGTAAGTGATGGAAGGTTTTGCAGGGCATTATACGGGCTTACTATATGTAACTTTTTGTTTTCACATCACAATTGGAATTTTGGCATTTTTTTATATTGTTGCATTAGAGGTGGCCAAGTTTGGATAAATATCAACTGATTCCAGGACCCGCTAAAAACGTCAGCCCCCTTTTTTTGAAAAGAACTTGAACATATTCATACGAAATTGTTCAAGAGATTGAATGCTTCATTCTAAGGATGTAACTACTTATGTTAAGGGTCTTTACATTTGTTTTTCACATGACTATATTTTTTTCCAACTGATCCGATTTTGAAAATTTTTGGAATAGTGAGGAAACTCCCCCCCTAAATATGTGCATATAATGGCAAAAATTCATTTAAATATGTTTGCTTTTAGTTAAAAAAAATTCTTCGTTGGAATTTTGAGTTTGTTTCAGATATCGGTCTATAACTTGTTTTGTAATTAATCGATTGTGCTGGCATTAACTGGCATTCTGTGTAGGATTAAAATAAACTTTCTTGCAAAATTTATTGATCTATGATAATGTGACATAAAGACGGACGAAAAGATTAATCGTCCCATGAAATATGCGTACTTTATGGGATCTTGGATTATCCCTTATTGATGTTACACATGGGATGACAAAGTTAATACACCCTCTTCACCACTTGTGATTGTAGAGGGTATAAAAATACTCAATAGTTACAGTGTTAGGAATTGGACTTCGTTAAATTGACTCAAAATGTGGTTTTGAGTCGATCGGTACACTGTGAGGGAAGTATATTTCAAACTGTGATGTAGGGTATTTTGAAAATACCTTAAGCAAATAATTCCACTATTAAGTTAATACGTTTCTAATTATTTTCATTTTCTACTGGAGAAAAAAACCAATTAAAATTAAAATGCGCGATTAAACATCGCATGTATTGAATCATCTCGACTGTTGTGTGCGCCATTGTGAGACTTTTCGCTGATTATCTAACATTTAATAAATGCTACTCATTCGTTAAGTAACTGATACTTTTTTTCTAAATATTTAAAAGCTCATTGGGAAATTGGCTACAAGGAAGGAATACAATTCTGTTCTCTATTCATGTCGATTTAAACACACAAAATGCACTTTGAATGAGCATGTAGAGTCACACAGTTGTCATGTCATCATAATTTCAGATAGTAACGCCAAAATGCCACAATCAATTCTATTTTACAGTAGTGTTTTTTTTATTTCATATGAATGTATAAGAATGTTTGTTAAAAAGTATCTTTTCTATTGCCACGAATAAAGTCATGAAATAAAAATGATTACAACAAGTGGCACACGTTAAGTTAAAAATGCAAGATCAAAAATATATATAAACTTACAACATACAGTGGTTCCAAAATGTTTTTTTTGGAAATAATTCGGCAACGTTTGATCATGGTCCATGGTTAGAGCTGAAGATTTATTGAGTTGATTTGTAAGAGTAGAGCTGCCTATTCAGTCAGGGCTGTAGTTGGTGATCCTTCAATTTTGGCCCTTCTGGTATGTTAAAAAATGTCGCCAAAAATTAATTTATGAATTGAGACAAAAGATTCTGTAATTTTTAAGCCCCTACAGAATTCCTAACAAAATTTTACTTTTTGGTTAGAGTTGATTTAAAACAGTACAGCTGCCTATACGTTCAGAGGTGTAATCGCTAACCCATGGAATAAGTGGGTTTTGTAAAAATTCAGCAAACCTCTAAATAAATGTGCTTACGTTTTCAGATAACCTCTCATATCATCAGAGTTATTCAAGTCGAAATAAAACTTTAAAGCGTTTTACCCGTGTTTTGTAGTTTTTTAAGTAAACGTGCTTCATATAAGGATTAAGATGAAAAAAATTGTCAATAAACTTTTTTGTGCACTTCAATTGTTTTTTTATAAGAGTCCAATATCTCTCAACTGGCTTTAGCTCCGGGAGTTTGAAGATTTGCCTCCCTTTATACCACATTATTGTTATTGTACCACTCAAGGGCTGGTTTAATATAGTGACAAGATGCTAAGTCAGACAAAAAACAACTAAAAGCTATAGTCGGTCAAGCCCGACTATTTAATACCCAACACCACTTTGTGGGTTATTAATGGTATTTATAATGACTGACCCTCGTATAAATATATCTTCAAATTTGTGCTTAAGAGTGCATTATATTCTGATGCTTATTTATATATGGAATTTGTGCGGTTTAAAAGTACTTTTTCTGTGGGACATAAGATGGGAGCCGACCCTCGTAAAATTTCGTACATCAAAATCATCTTAAGTTGACAAATTTTTATCACAATACCAACGTATTTTGTCAAATTTAAGCCCTTCAAAGTGATATTTTAAAGGGGAGTTGCATGGGACCTATGAGAAATAATGGAGCGATCATCACCAATTTTAATACCCATATGTGCCAAGATATCTCCAAAATTGCGACCTGCATATTGTTCGCAAAGTTTACATGGACAGGACGGACGGAAGTAAGGGCATCGTTAAGTCGAAAGTGATTCTGAGTCGATCGGTATATTTAAAAGTGGTGGTAGCAATATTTTTTCTGTGCGTTACAAACTTAAGCCCAAACGCATTATACCCCAACCACCTATGGTGGTGGTGTAGGGTATAATTAGTTGACACATTATGAAGTCTTATGAGTGGAAACATCCTTTTTTATAAACATTCCTTGATGATAATTTCGGTCTCGGACTACTTGGTATCAAAAGTTAAAGCTAATGCCGGTTTAAAACACACAAGACTTTACAATGTGTCCACTTGTTTTTGGCCTGACATGGCGTCCTGTCACTATGGTTAACAACTTCTCGAGTGGTATAAGAACAACAACGTGAACAAACGCCCGAAGCTAAGGCCAGTAGAGAGATATTTGGCTCTTGTTAAAAAGTATTAAAGAGCTCAAAGAAGATGTCCAAAAAAGCGGTAGATTTTAAATGAGATGGACAACCTGTTCGACCAAAGTGACAGAAAGAATTTAAAAACAAAGGTTTAATGAAGGTTTTCCAAAAAGGTTCAAAATTTTAGATTTAAACTATAAAAATACATATATTTTTTGTAAATTTTATACAATTTTAATCCACTAAAAACAGTGACAACTCTAAGTTATGTTAAGCATTTATTATCTCACTACTTAAATGAAATTTTGGCTACTTTTTTCGAGAGTTCCAAAGTTACAGAATTATTTAAAAAGAAAACTTTGGGAAACACTGTGAAACCGACGAAAAATGTAAATAGTGAAGCATATTTTTCTTAGCATTTTCCTCCTCTTTGTCTCCCTCTTCTGTTTACATATTCGTGTGTTCTGCTAAAATCGTAACATTCATGAAAATAAAAATGGCGTGAATAAAAATGGCTGTTATCATTTATTATCACTCTATGGAGTGTGTGGCAAATGTGATAAGTTATTATTTTATGATTTCATTCTAATATTATTCCCCCCCCCCTTCTCACCTGTTCTTCTACTTCTTTTACTATTTAAGTTGTCTTTTCTCTTTGTTGGTTATCAGTATTTATGGTTGGAATTACATACTTGTGCCAAAAGAGTCACAAAAGTTAAATTGTTTACTGTTATTTTTATGACAATTCTGGCAATTCGGAAATGTTTTCCCATTTGGTTCAGATTATGTTTATGAGTTAAGAAATTCTCTTTATTTCTTGTGTCAAATTTTGTTTTATGTCTGAAGTAAAGATTTTGATCCATAAAATTAATGAATTAATTCGATTAAAAACAGTATCGTTATTAGAAGTGTTTGTAGGTTTGGGTATGCAAGGGGTAAAGGTCCCCACACATATATGATGAGGAGATCGAAAAATTATAATTCTAAAATCATTAGTGATGAAATTACTTTTTCGGAAACCCTATCATTAACGTTATTATAGAGTTTTTCCTCACTTCGCTTGAACAGGTAGTCCATCTGACCATTATCTCTCGAGGATTTGCCTCTCTCGTACAAGTAATACATTATTGTTCTTGTACTACTCATAGACTCTTTTACCATAGTGTCAGGATGTGAAGTCAGATCAAAAATAAGTGGACATATAATGAAGTCTTATGAATGAAATTAGTAATTTTTGTAAAAATTTCATTATGTAAATTTCGGATATATAGAGCCCTTAACTTCAATTTCCGTGATCTATTTTTGGCCTTTAAATGCAATTTTTAGAGAAAAATGCAAAAAATGCAATGAAAAACATAGCGAAAAATGCAATTTTAGTACAAATTTATTTAAAAAATTTAATTTTTTTGTGATAAACGAAATTTTAGTGAAAAAATAAAATTTTTAATGAAAAAATGCAATTTTTAGTGAAAAATGCAATATGTAGTGAAAAGATAAAATGCATTTTCAAGTAACAAATGAAATTTTTAGTCAAATATTCAATTTTTAGTTAAAAATTCAATTTTATGTGAAAAATTCAATTTTAGGTGAAAAATTAATTTTTAGTAAAAATGTGATTTTTAGTGAAAAAGAGAATTTTTGGCGAAAAATTAAATTTTTAGTAAAAAATGTGACTTTAAGTGAAAAATAGAATTTTTGGTGAAAAATTCAATTTTACGTGAAAAATTCATTTTTAGGTGAAAAATTCATTTTTAGGTGAAAAATTCATTTTTAGGTGAAAAATTCATTTTTTGTTAAAAATGTGATTTTTAGTGAAAAAGAGAATTTTTGGTGAAAAATTTAATTTTTAATAAAAAATGTGACTTTAAGTGAAAAATAGAATTTATGGTGAAAAATTCAATTTTAGGTGAAAAATTCATTTTTAGGTGAAAAATTCATTTTTAGGTGAAAAATTCATTTTTAGGTGAAAAATTCATTTTTAGGTGAAAAATTAATTTTTAGTGAAAAAGAGAATTTTTGGTGAAAAATTTAATTTTAAGTGAAAAATTAAATTTTTGGTGAAAAATTCAATTTAAAGTGAAAAATTTAATTTTAAGTGAAAAATTCAATTTTAAGTAAAAAATTAAATTTTTAGTAAGAAATGTGATTTTTAGTGAAAAAGAGAATTTTTGGTAAAAAATTTAATTTTAAGTGAAAAATAGAATTTTTGGTGAAAAATACAATTTTACGTGAAAAATTCATTTTACGTGAAAAATTCATTTTTAGGTGAAAAATTCAGTTTACGTGAAAAATTCATTTTTAGGTGAAAAATTCATTTTTAGTGAAAAATTCATTTTTAGTGAAAAATTCATTTTTAGTGAAAAAGAGAATTTTTGGTGAAAAATTAAATTTTTAATAAAAATGTGACTTTAAGTGAAAAATAGAATTTATGGTGAAAAATTCAATTTTTAGGTGAAAAATTCATTTTTAGGTGAAAAATTAATTTTTAGTGAAAAAGAGAATTTTTGGTGAAAAATTTAATTTTAAGTGAAAAATTAAATTTTTGGTGAAAAATTCAATTTAAAGTGAAAAATTTAATTTTAAGTGAAAAATTAAATTTTTAGTAAAAAATGTGACTTTTAATGCAAAATAGAATTTTTGGTGAAAAATTAAATTTTTTGGTGAAAAACGCAATTTTTGGTGAAAAACGCAATTTTTGGTTCTCGCAAAAAATTAATTTCTTTTGTGAAAAATTTCATAGAATTGCATTTTTCTAATTTTTAGTGCAAAATAAAATTTTCTTAAAAAAATTCATTTTTCAAAGAAAAATGCAATATTTTATATTTAAACAAATTTGTATTTTTTATAGAAAAAATGTGTTTTTTATAGAAAAAAAATGTATGGAAAAATGTAATTTTCCACAAAAATTAATTTTTAATAGAAAATATTTTTGGTGAGAAATAAAATTTTTATTGAAACTAACTAAAGTTGATTTTATTGAATTATCCAGTGGAACTTTTTCCTCTTTCTGGGCATTATTTGGTACCTTTTGCAGCTTCTGAAGGTACTTTTTTAAATATGAAGCAATTGCGCTAACAAGGAAGAGAAAAAAAATGCTACCAATCAATAATTTTTATGAAAATCAATTAAATTTCTTCATTAATTAGTTTTCAATTATTTGCTTAATAATTTCTCCTTCAATTCAGGCGGAAGAACATTAAAGCTGCAAAAGAAATTCCTATTCAGAGGCTTTTAAGAGCCCAACAATTTAAAAAAAAAAATAAATTTAATTTATTTCAAAATGAATTCTTTTAATATTTTATAGATTTATTCTTTTAAAAGAAATAAATGAAAAAATTTCTTTTAAAGTCTTATAAATATTCATATGACTCCATGGCGGTACGTAAAAATTTTTATTTGTATGATTCGGCGTAGCAGAGTTCGGCTCTAAATGCATCAGCATTATTATTTGATTTTTTTTTTTAATTTTTTTGTTTCTGTTCATTCTTATTTTATCATTTTTAAATTCAAGATTATAAAGCGCATTTTCTTGTCATTTGTCGATTTGTTATAAAACGTGCTGCTGCTGATGCTGCTGCTGTGGCCCAAATGAAGGCAGCAAAAACAAAAAAGAGTTGGTTGGTTGCTTACTTTACTAAGATCATGATGTTCATGATGATCACGATCATTGTTAAGCATTTAAAGCAACATCAGTTACGTTGCTTGGCCCGCATACATGCATACATACATATGCCTCCATATAAATATTCGTTGGCGGCGATTTTAGGCCTTAATCTCTAAACCAACGAAAAAAAAAGAGAGTAAAAGCCTTTAAAAGAAGAAGAAAAATCTGAAATGTAATGATGCTTAAGTGGCGCCTAGTCACCAACGATATCAATTTATATATCTAAAAAAATGTTTATATGCAAATCAGTATTTTACTCTCTAACTCTGTCTCCCTCTCTTTTGCTTTCGCCCTCTCTTTTTATTTTGTTTCTAAAAAATGCATTTTTTAATTAAAATAAATTAAATTAAGAAAAAAGAGTGTGAGAAAAAGTCACACATAATAAAATCGTTTTAGTGTGAAGATCATTGAACTTTAATGAAATCCCAAATTTAAGTTATTTTCAATAAAATCTAATAAATTTCAAAATAGCTTAAAAAGCTTATAGTCATTAATTAAGCTTAAAAGCAATTAAAGTTTTTTTATTAGTTTTTAATTTGTGTTTCTTTTTTGGAGAAAAGATAAATATGGAAAATATGGCGAATAGCTTCAATTAAGCGCTTAATACATCAATTTTTATTAAATATAAGTTAAATTATCTTAATAAGTATTTATGTTTAAAATATAGTTTAAAAGCTTTAAGAGAAAATTAATCCAAATTAATGTTTATTGAGTCAATTAATTAAGCAGCAGACAAAGATGGAATACCAGAAGAAATTCGATGGATAGACATCAACTCCCTCCCACCGGCTTCCATTTGGGAGACGTCATTTTCCAAGTTAAACAAAAAAGTTGTGAACTGAAAAATTGCAATAACAGAAGAATTGGCGCTCATCATAAATGATGGACTTCAAAGTAAACTGAGTAAAACAATCCGGCCAAACAAAAATTGCGAGGTCGATGACAACTCAATACTTCATGCTGGAGTAAAACAAGGATGTCCATATCTCAGCTATTTACCAACGTGCTGGATAAATATAACGAGCGAAGTCATTTCAAAGAGAAAATTCAAAACACATGTCCGTTCTTACGTCAAATCTAGGATTTGTATTATGGGCATCATATGTAACTACTCTCGCAATAATGTGTCCCAGATAAAAACAAAATTAAAGATTTGAAAATCTCTAAAATACCAAAGCAATCAGAATCAACCACGTCAGCACAGATAACATCATGCTGCAAGGCCATTAAGTAAAATCAATGTGAACATAGTTGATTTAAAATTGAATACACATTTTTCATTAGTTTAAATTAAACGATTGTAAATCTAAATAGGAAAATTTCGGAAATATTCTCCACAAACTGTGTTTATTGTGAAACAATGTTAAATTAACATTTTTTATCTATGAAGCAAAATCATAACTGGAAAAAAGTTAAATTATTTCTATTTTAATTAATTTAACATTGATTTTTTTTCTGTGTGTATAATCACAAATATCCAGACCAACAAAGCTCAGAATGTTTATCGTACCATATCACGCAGGAACTACAGGTTTTCATTAACAAGATATCAGAATTATATGTGGAATATTCTGGCTAATAACATCAACAAGTTAGATCTCTGGATGGAATAATGACCATGGATCGGGCATATCATATCAGAAAATACCCGGGAAGTAACACCAAATTGCTTTTAAGTTCATGAAACTGTGGTCGGTCAAGAAGCACCTGCTGATGTTCGATATTTCAAAATCTAGGAAAATACAATACAATACAAGTTGTAAAAACAACTGCAGCAAACCGTTAAAAATGGAGATGCTTTGTGGAAGCCATATGCTTCCAATTTTATGGATTAATTAAATTTAAGTTTCTTTGTCTCAAGATATTCTAAAATATATGAACTTAACCGGATGATATAGATGATAGCGCTAATGCTTTTCCAGTTCTTATTTAGTGTGGGGGGCCAATATAAAATGGGAAAGGCCATTGCATTCTTCGAATCAGCTCCCTTAAAAGTTCTCGATATTGGCAATGGGAAAATGAGGCCTTCAAAGGAACAGGGATCTGTTGACCCTTCATTTATTTAAAAGAATCGGTTCAGTTCAGTCCAACTATTTTCGAATTAATCGTGCCAAATTAATTTAGATCAATAGTCAGCAAATTCTGTAGAGTTGTTAGTTTTATCGGTTCCAAAAAAACTTCTTCAAATTTTTTTTCGTAAACAATTTTTCAAAAGTTTGCTAGTGTATGTGTGTATGTACATAACGTAACCATATTTTTACACGAATTGTGGTGGTGAATACTGAACATTCGGTAACGCTGAAATATTTTTTGTTAATTTTTTTAATCTAATTAAAAATTTAATTAAAAATCTAATTAAAACTTATAAATGAATTCAGACAAAAAATGTTTGTATTTGAAAACTCCTTATAAATTTATATAAAAACACGCTTGCATGTGCAGATAATCTCTTATAGTTTCACAGAGATTCAGGTCGAAATATTGTTTAACCCATTTTACTCTTGTACAGATTTTAAAATCGATTATTTTTGGAAAAAAAATCGATAACTTTAAAACTGTTATAGATAATTTAATACAATTTTCACGACTACAGCTGAAACATTTCCAAGTTGATTAGTTGGTATAAAGGCCCATATTTACTCAGAGGCCGAATCGATAAAATCTTAAATATCTCCTACTTCCGGTATTATATAATTTTTTAAAAATTCATCAAAAATTCTTTTAAGAAATGAGTAAACAGATTTATATATAAATAGTCCTTTACTTTGATCGCTATAAAAGTACCCTTAACGTTCTAGGTTAACCTTTGACGTTTCATAGTTATTGAAGTTCAAAAAATTGTTAACCCATTTTCACTATTTAAAAGAAATATGTGCTAAATTTGCTATGAGATATCAAAGCAAAAAAGTCTAAATTTATTTGTACTGAGGTTTTGGGTCACCCATCTGTTTTCCTCCACATCAACACGAATACAACCCAGCTATAACCGGATTTAATTTTGTTAAGATATCTCTAACGTTTCAGAACGTACAGAATTATTTCCGAAGAAAATC